>JAOTAY010000002.1:24730874-24760968 GCA_025629805.1 Erythroxylum baracoense
GGAAACTCTGGTGGAGGCCCGCAGCGATACTGACGTGCAAATCGTTCGTCTGACTTGGGTATAGGGGCGAAAGACCCAAGTTCCTATTGGGTCTCCCATCAATGATATATATAAATATACATAAATTGCTCTTAATCTTCATTCTACTAGTAACCTGTAGCTCACTCTTCCTAAACTTCACTTATTATATAAGAATTTTATACATTTAATAACACAAACTATCCTCTGTCAGAGAATACTTTGTGTTTTTCTTTTTCCTCTTCATATCTTCACTTCTTTAATAGTTTTTTGCTTACTCATATTAATTTTTATCTCTTTACTGATAACTTTGTTACTTATTAATCTCCAAATTTCAACACAATATTTAGAGTTTTAAAATTTTAAACTTAAATTGGTCTATTTAAAATTTCTCTTTGGGCGTATCCAATAAAAGTCTTCTAAGTTACCAGCTAATGCATCTCATCAATTTTTTCCAAGATCACTGGCCTCAATTTTACACATATTACACTATATATGTACAGAATTGGTATAACTAAAAAAGTTGCTAACCAAATATGTACGATATGAATAATAATGCCAAAAGAATGTAGATATTACTTACAATATTTAGACATTACTAAAAGAATTTAAATATAATTCATAAAATATCTAAATAATTAATTTATGATACAAAAATAAATATTAGAATATAAATTGAAATTTATGGCTATAATTAGTTTGATTCACCTATAAATATCCATCTTCTTATTTCATATATCAAGAAACAAATTCAACCATCGAAGAGTATAACTTGTAAAGATTTCATTCTTATAGTTTATAAATTATAAATTAATATTTGTAACTTAAAGTTGGATTATTTGTATTATAAATCCTCTTTTTACTTGTAGCAATATTTTTCTATAATATTTTTTCTAATTATAATTGAGCTATGATCTTGATCTATCCACCTAATCATTATAATAAAGTGGTATTATAACCTAATCAAGGTGTATATATGTACTTATTATATGTTATATTTTGCCACTATAAATGGATCCTCTATATTAGAAAATAAGTTAGAAACTATCCACAGTTTGAAGGTATTAAGTTTTATTCACATATATAATTATTATTTGCATGAAGTAGTAGGAGCTATTTCTCTTGCTTTAAAGTGGTTTGGGATAGAAGTAATGACAATTAAAGTTAAGATTGAGAGGTTTAACAAAAATAATTTCTCATTATGAAATTTGAAGATAAAATCTATTCTCACCAAGGATAATTGCCTTGTAGCCATTAGTGGAAGATTGGCAGACTTCATAAATAACATCAAAGAAAATAAAATAGACGTGAATGTTGTTATAAATATTCATCTACCTTTGTCTAATGAAATTTTGTTAAGCATAGGGGAGAAGAAAATAGCAAAAGAGAGATGGGATCATCTAATAAAGAATATAAGATCAAATCACTAGAAAATAAACTTATCATCAACTTAACCAAGAATCTTCTTGCAAACAACTTAGTCTTTGACGATGTTGCGGTGTCATTTTCAAAGGAAGAAAATTCATGCAAGAATAAGGAAGATAAACAATTTGGTAGGATAGGTAAGGTTCTCTGGTTCCTTGAACTTAAAATTGGAGAGGAAGAACCAAAAATATGGAGAAAGAAGTAATCACGTCGTTTCCTTTCTATCCTCTAATTTATGTTTGATCGGATCACCTAATGGAGATAGAGTCAACATGAATTTATTGCTCATCAAGTTGAACAAAGGATTATACATCCCGCAGATAAAGTTCTTACGACAAATGCATATAATTAGATTTTAGATATGATTTCATTAAGTTAACAATTGTCTAATTGTTAACGGTATCATATCATGATTACTTTTTTTTCTATTGAAGTTAATTTATGTTGGGCATAGAGAAGGGAATTGCTTAAAACTTGCCCTTTAGCTATATCAAAACTCAAAAGGGTTCATTGATTTCCAAAGAACCACTAAAATTGTTAGAAAATTAATTGTGATTGAATCATAGACATAAAAAATAATTTTTTACAAATTTTCAATTGAATCTCTTTAAATGAATAACTTGAAAAACATGAATTGTAAGTAAAAGGGTTGAAATGTAACTAATTTGAAAGCTTATAGAAATTTGCTTCTTCAAATTATCAATGATAAGCTATTTGTACATGCAACCTCTAATGATATCCATATAATAGAGAAAAATAACTTAAATGTCTTAAAAGGAAAAGACAGGAGTGTTAGCTCCCTTATGCCTTTGTCCTATTTATAGAAAAAGACACTAGGATTTATTTCTAATTAAAATTATATTCCTATTTGTAATTAAAATCTAACTTTAATTATAAATTCAAATTTATTTTAATAAAAGCAAATATATCATATTTGATCCTAAAGTTTCTCAAACTTCATATTTAAGTCCAATTTAACTTAAATTAAAATTTCTCTTTTAAACTACTTTTTATATATGACCCACAAGGTTCCTAATATGTTGTTAATGACTGTAAACTATACTTAGAATTCATAATTAGCTATTTAATTAAATAATTTATAATCATATATCAAGATTGATATCTACCAACATGGTATGACAACTAAATATTAGGAATGTGAAGGTAGTTTATCTCAACCAATCCATGCATGATTATAGTATATAATTTAATCCTTTACTGACTTACTCAAATTATTTTTCTACAATTCATATTGTATCCAAGTACTATCAATTGAGCTTCTATAAATAAAAATGTCATAATTAGCATCAAAATATATTAATTCCCACATGAGATATTTTAGTAATCTCAAGTGTAAGGATCAATTATTTAACCATTATAGTGAAAATATTCACAGACACAAGCAATATATTCTATTTGGAATCTTCATAATCAGATGAGTTCAGTGAACTTATCCTTTAAAAAGTACCTAGATATTTGTTTAAGTATTTTTATATTTTAGTTTATGAGATCGATTATTTCCTTTATAAAGCAGAACACATCGTATGTTAATCTTTCCACTATATTAATATCTAGTCTTAATAGAGCAATGATTAGAAATAATTTATGGATAATACATATTAATATGAATCTCATAATTATGATCTCGTCATAACTTTACTTATAAAATATATTTATCGCATGAACTTTATCTTATAAGTTAGTTAATTAAAAAAATTCTTATAAGATAAAGAATGCCTTTAATTAATTATATTATAAAATTTTTAATAAATCAATTGGTTGTAAAGCATACGTCAACATAAATAACCTCATAATAGCTCTTCTTTCATCTCATTTAGTTAGTCAAAGAAATTGTGTTACATTTGTTGCCAAATTCTGGTGAATCCAAGTTAGACATCTTATTTCTTTTAGGATGTGAAGAATAAGGAATGTCTTAATTTTATTTTATTCGACAAGGACATACGTATTCGATGTGATTCTTTCTCCATTTATTAACCAGAAGCTGCAGGGCTTGTTAAACCATCTATTTTGGAGGCCACGACTGTAATTGACTCTTGCTTTTAGGTATTTCATATGTTTGATTATAAACAAGGCATCATTTGCGCCTGTGGAGTTAATTTGGTTTTACGGATACGCTTTCAATGATTTTCAAGCAAGTAGTAGACTACAAGTGACATGGAAATAACCAGGAGCAATGGACAAAATTGTTTCAGCAACGCAATGCACGACATTTTCTAAATAAGCAATCTTTTAAGTAGAAGAGAGTTCATAGATTATGCAGAAGTATTTTGAAGCTTGCTTGTTCAGCCCGTCGCTGCTACCGTTACCTAATATACTCCATAACAAGTATATTTTTAGTATGGTTAAAATTGGATTCCTGATGATGGTCCTTTTTTGTTTTATCTACATGTACAAATATGAAAGTTTTACTAGAATTTGAACGTTCATCCAAATTCTACTTCTTAAACACACAATAAACCATACGCAGTACTGTTGGACTTTGTGAGTTCTCTACATTGTAAGTTTGGATGTTTGAAGTTAAAAATCTACGGGCAAGTCTAGTTGATGGTTATAATTATCAGTAACAAAACGTAAAGAAACCATAACTAATTAATTCTCATTCTGAAACTCCAAATGACAGACTGAAGCCACATTAAACGAGCTTCAAATCATTCAAGATGTTCATCCAATAAACGTGTGCTACTTCTCACTGAAACTGTTGTGCCAATAAATGTGGAGTAGTGCATGTGAAATGCCGAGTGATCCTTTGGCCTCCAGCCAATCTGTTTCAAGCACGCTTTCAAGCTCGCAAATTAAGGCGGTTTTGTCTCCTCAACCCATATCCATACCCATGAGAAGCAAAAAGGAAACTTTTATGGTCATCTTCTAACATGCTTTACGTGTCCTGGAATGCTTGCAATACTGGACACAAATCACGACACAGAGAAGTCTCAAAATCATATGAAACTTCTTGATAAATCCTCAATAAACAGCCTGGTGCTTGGGTCCTAATTTTAAGTAAATGAACTCAATACATGTACGAAGTACCAAGTACAATTAATAGCTTTAAATAGATATAGAAAGCTATGATACGTGCACGGTAGCTTGATATAGTAATCGTGGCACCCCTCTGTTGCATGCTTTGGATCTAGTATCCGAAAATAAGCCTAAAATTATGTAGAAATGATCTTGACACAAGTAAATCAAGGGGAAAAAAATAAAAGACCCACTTCGAATGACACCTAGTAAATGCTTCTCGATGCTTCAATTCAATTGAAGAGCTCATACAACATAAACTAATTAACCCCATTTAGATTTCGATTTGATTATCCACGGAGCTCCTGCACAAATATGCTAGTTAACGGGTAACACACAGCTACTACCTCTTTAGGTAACCAACGCTGTTATTGTACATATAGAAGTTGTCATATCAAGTAGATATAAACGACTGTCTAATTTACACATAAATTTATACTTACAACAAGTCTTTCTACTAAATAGAGTAAAGTTACATATTATTAATAAAGTGAATTTGATGTTAATAAATTTTTACTAATTTGATAAGTTATTAATTTAATTAACTTAAGGTTTTACATTTTTTTAATGAAATTATATATCTTCACACCTGAAAAGAAATATATATTTCTCCATTGGTTGATTGATCTCAAGACGTCAATGCAGCAACACTTGGATGTACGATTAGGTATGTGGCCGCATGGTAATGGTGCTGACCAAATCTCCCTGAAGCGGTCCCCACTATTTGAGTCCTATGGATCGAAAAAGTAAACCAAATCCATGCCTTTTGCTGTGGCTTTTAACATTGATAATAAGGAAATTGCCAAACGCGAACTTCGATGCTCTTCTCAGACAGTTGACATTTTGGGTCTAATTTGAAAAGCAAAAAGGAAAAAGAAAAAGTTACCAAACAATTTATATAGTATACTGTATACCTGTGGGACCTTCACTGTTATGATTGATTTTGGTCTATAAACAAGTCTAGGTGACAAAGTACAAATCGTGCTGCTCTTCCAGTAACACGATATAATTTAACCAAGGATAATGTTTGAAAATGACGTATTGACGTAGTGGCTGTGAAACATACACGTACGTTCAAGAAAATATAAAAACTAATCAAAGCTTCGTTGAGAAAATTTTGAGGTGTGTATTGTGACTTATGAACCGCTTTTGGCAGGTAGTGTATGCTGTCTGGACATAATTACTCGATTGGCCCAAGGTAAAACGAAAATTGAGTTCTGGACTTCCTTTTGTGGCTGAGAAATGTAGCAGGAGAGCGGCGCACGGATTGCGGCTGAATGGCACGTTTTAAAGTTCAATTCAAATGCAACATGCTAACCAAGTAAGTTTGATCAGTGCCAATCACTCATTCCAGTTTTAAACATGTGATATATGCAGCTGAAATATGATGATAAATGTGAATTCTTAAATGTAGATAAGAGGATTTCGAATTTGCATGAAATGCCCTTGCATCCAAATTAGTATGTCATTCTTAGACCCTTGATAAAATACTCACATGGCAAATTGGTCCATGGCAGGGTAGACTAATAACATAACTCACGTACAAGTCATATCTACGTTCTTTGTGTTCAAGCCAGCCCCATTTCCTTTGTCAAAATTGATTCGATTCATGATTGACTAAAACCATTGAAGATGGTTACCGGCTTTTGCATTTCGTGTAAGGATCTCTTTGTCAAATGCTAGATTTCTAGATAAGCTGTGTATTATAACAAGTCTCATACATATATTTTGTATGTATATTAGAGCATGTCCGAGATTGGTAGTCCATGACAGTCATTCACGTTAAAGAGATGGAATTGTTGGAAGAGAACCTCCTCTATCGCGATCTTCATAATAAATGTAGCTATATATTTTCTGATAAACAACGAACTATATTATTTCCATACTGAAGTAAATGCACTTGTTTGAGCCTTCACTCTCATTTATTATATATCTTATCGCACAGGAAACTGGTATTAATCAATCATCAAGACAGTGGCCGTCATATGTTTGATAGCGTATGACCTTTGAAGTGCCCTTGTATTTAATATTGCAACATGAAAAATAAGTAGACCCACCAATGATTTCTATATGGTAAACAAGTGATCACTATAAGTAAACGGAAAAAAAACACCTGAGAGAAAGATTTAGAGAGCAAGTTATGCTTTCCATGAGATACCCTAATTAATACATCTCTTGTTAACAATGCATGAGAGGATCAAGAAAACCCGTAACAAGGGTCATATTGAATTGGGGTTACGTGGCTGTTTGATGTTGGTGACAGCTAATTTCAGTCCACAGAGACATTTCGCAGCAGGAAAATGATCGATGACGAGACAGGGGAAGGTAGAAATTCAGGAAACGTTGAAATTACGCACGCACAAACACAAATACGGAGACAGAGAGAGAGAGAGAGGCATCCATTGTTTATATTGTCATCAGAAGTAATTACGTTGAGATTATTTTTGGGAGGAACTATAAAAGAACATACAATTAAATTTTTGGGTCGTTTACTTTTATCTCCCTCCAAGAAGAAGGGACACGTAGCCTTGGTGATTAACGGAGGACGGCACCGAATCATTTTGACTTTGCTTTGTCTCTTACCCTTTTCTTCTCGTTATTTATACACGTAACGTCTCTCCATAAATCGCTCTTGTTCCAAACTTCCCTCTCTCTCTCTAAAATTTGTAGAAGGAAGATCGACAAGCACAATTTACAGATATGGGGAGAGCACCGTGTTGTGATAAGAATGGGCTAAAGAAAGGGCCATGGACTCCAGAGGAGGATCAAAAGCTGATTGATTATATTCAGCAACATGGCTACGGAAACTGGAGGACGCTCCCAATGAACGCTGGTAAGAACTACGTACTTCAAGTAAATGTTTCCTCGCTCCATATACTTGGTTTGTGCTCATGAACATTCGTTGTTTTGGTTATTTACAGGATTGCAAAGGTGTGGAAAAAGTTGTCGTCTTCGATGGACAAACTATTTGAGACCTGACATTAAGAGAGGTCGGTTTACTTTCGAAGAGGAGGAGACTATAATTCAGCTACATAGCATCCTTGGAAGCAAGTAAGTTAACTCTTGTGTGTTGTCAGAAACATATTGTTTGAAGCATAATTTAGTTACTTGCGTAACTGAACTAGCTAGCAGTATCTTGATAATTTTGTACTAAAAATTTTCCCGCAGATGGTCTGCTATTGCTGCTCGTTTACCAGGAAGAACAGACAATGAAATCAAGAACTGCTGGAATACCCACATCAGGAAAAGGCTTCTTCGGATGGGAATTGATCCAGTCACTCATTGTCCTAGACTCGACCTACTTGACCCCTCCTCAATCCTAAGCCCTTCCCTCTACAATTCATCCCAAATGAATTTTTCAAGGTTGCTTGGGGTCCAACCCTTAGTGAACCCACAGCTCCTAAGGCTTGTCACGTCCTTAATGTCGTCTCAACGTGAAAACCAGAATCATATTGGTCAAAGTAGTCAAGAAAATCAGCTATGCAACACTCAAGCCGATAACCAATATCAACCAGCGGTTCACGCTAACCAATTCCTGAGCTCATTGCAGCAAATGCCAAACTGTACTACATTGACTACGGCTTATGTTCCACATTCTAATGAAGCACAGCTGGTGGACCCCAACGTTGAGCCATACCCATCAGAGCATATGACCGTCTATAATTATCGACATTCCGTACCAAGTCATGATTGGCAAGGCAATGAAACGGCTTCAAATTTAGCGGAGGACTACTCGACCCTTCCAAGTTATGCCAACTTCTACGGTTATGACCAATCAACCACTTTGCACCCTCCATCTGAGGCCTCGACATGCATTTATAATAACAGCAACCAAGGTTTCAGTTTCGCATCGTTATTATCAACATCTTCATCGAGTCCAAAGCCATTAAACTCAAATTCAACATATATAAATGGCAGCACAACAGAAGACGAAAGAGAGAGTTATTGCAGCAGCATCTTGAAATTCGAATACCCAGATATTTTGGATATCAGTAATTTCATGTAATATGGGCAACGGATTCAACAAACTGACCTAGAACCCCTTTTCCACTTTTACTGTCCAAACTAATATGGAATTTGAATATGGTGGTGTTGATAGTAAACCTTGCAATTCCCAATTTGTTCCAATGTTCACTATAACGTACCTTCTTTTTTAGCTTGCAAGATCCATCATCCATTGTGCTATCAATATATTATAAGTTGATGTACTGTACTGATTCTCTTATCTTCATATATAATATTGTACATGACTAAACCTATTACCAATCATTTCTAGAACTGCTTCAAATGGGCACAAAAATAAGACCTGGCTTTAACAAAGGCCTCTTTTGAGACTGTCCATTACCAAATTTGAAACATAAAATATATGAAAAATACCAAAAGAGTAGTTGGAGCAGGTTCACAAGATTGCAACCCTAAAGCCATAATATTTGTAGTAGCTTTCCTAACTCGGCACATATCTGCCTATATGAGGAAAGAGGAAACCTACAACCGGAAATAACAATAATAAGAGTTTCAATCCGTAACTAGCAACTTAAGTAAAATGAGAAAAGGAAATAGATAGTGGAAGTTGGGAGCCAGCGTACGTACGTGCAAGTTAAATAACTGGAAATAATAGAAAGAAATCAATTACATCATTTTAGTGAATTACTTCTGCATGTTATAAATTATTTGTTAGTGAAGAGAGCTAATTAAGTTAAGGATTGATAAAATGATGATTGTGTTCTGAAGATCAGACGGTCAGTTTCCGGCCGGAGCAGACGGAGCACGGGGCATACTCAATCAACGTAAGCCAACTGTCCTAACTAATAAATTAACAATTTGTATGGGGATTATGGTAATGGTAGACTTTGACAAACAAAAGGAAGGGTACGTGTTACTGCCTTAGAGGAGACCGAGAAAATTTTGACGTTGGGACCGCATAAAGAAAAGAGTGGGCCACGTTTTAGCTTTATTGAAAATAATGGCGTGGCTCCTGTGATGGTTTTCGTCTCTTTATTATCCTCTCCACCCTATTAATGGCTCTCTCCTTAGTGTCAAACCGCAGGCCTAATACCGATGACATCATACATAGTAACACGTGGAAACCATAATAAAAATGTGGTCCCACCCCAGTTTGAAGCTTTAGTTTGTTCGCGAACCATGTTGCAGTAAGGTGGTCTTTCACTCGTCTAATTAGGCATGGCCCTACTAGATGATGATTTTCATAAACAGGGTTTTCGGATTGGTTGGACTTCGGGGAAATCATAGACTAAGCGGTATAGATGTGAATATCATGCTAATCATTAAGAGAAACTTTATTATTTATCGACAATTCATAGTTGTTGGTGATATCTTAGACATATCTCCTGAATTTTGGTAGGGAGTGAAATCATCAAATAAGGACATGAGATTAATGTCACACTTGTACTGATTAGATAGATTGAGAAGTCAGAAACAGATTGACACTGCTGTCAAGAACAAGTCAGACATCGAATTTATGACATAATATCTGAGAACCCACAGAAATAAAATTTTAGTATTCTTAGGTGTCTTGTATAACTCTAAACAATAAATACCTTGATTAGATTTTTGTTTGTGAAGGTTATCATACTATTCTCCTCATATCGTTTTCTCACAGGAATAAAAGAAATTTATCTACTTTTCTATACAAGTAGGTCGCATATTGATTAAACCATATAAAATTTTGAGTTTTTTCTCCATTTGTTTTCTTCCTATATTATTCCATTTGCTTAATAATTGATATGGAATTCTTTGTGAATCTAGGATTTGCTATCATGATGTCTCTCTACATTTTTTTTTTTTTGAAGAGAGTCTCTCTACATATTCAATATTAGAAATTCAATGGATCAAATGATTTCACTTGAAGATGAAAGGCACTTTTTCGTTCAATAGGGATATGCAATATAATTAGAAGGAGAATAAGAGAATTTGGAAGCTTCAGATAGTTAAGCGATTTCGTCTGAAGTACAAATCGCTATACTGTTGGGTTTAGGAGATGAAGTCTTGAGAGAGTTAGTTGATAAAACAATTGTTTCATCATTATAGAAATGACTTGAAAACAAGTACCAAAAGAAATCCTTAATGAATTTGTATCAAAAGCAACATTTGTATGTCTTAATGACGGCCAAAAGCACAAAGGTAAAAGATAACTATGATAATTTTAATCAAATTATAATAGATTTACAAGGTGTTGGAGTTAAAATTGAAGATGATAATCATGCTATAATTCTGTTGTATTCCTTACCTAATTCATATGAAAACTTTATTGATATTATATTATTTGATAGAGAAATTGTTTCTATTAGTGGTATAAATGATGCTATGCGATCCAAAGAATTAAAGAAAAATGTCTCTAATATATATAAAAATAGATTATAGTTGAGTCTAGTTATTAGCAGAGGTAGGAACAAAGAAAAGGATACTGAAAATTGGTGCAAGTCCTGATCTAAATCCAAGTTTAAAGTTGTTCAGCACTTTAACTGTAAAGAGAAAGGAAACTTTAAAAGGGACTATCCACAACAAAAAAGGAAAGTAAAAAAAGAAAACAGATGGAAAAGAAAGTTTTGATGTAGTGTAGGAGAGTTTCAATGATGAGAATGGAAGAGGTCATAATGTTTTGACTATAGTAATTTTGATTCTATAAGTTGGTGGGTGATAGAAAATTTATTTTATCTTATGATGGTCAACAATGATTGGTTATGTCTTGTAAATAATGGAATGGTATAGTCAGATTGAGTGATGATGGAGAGCTTACTAGCAAAGGCAATGGTTTAGTGCAGATCTAAATATATATATGATAAAATTGTTAAAACATTAGATACCTGAAATGTCCCTAAAAAAGTATAATTTTTATAGGTACTTTTGATAGTCAAAGGTGCAAGTTTTCTGGTGGTGATCAATAGCTTAAAGTATTAAGTTATGTCATAACTATAATAAATTAAAAAATTACAACACGATATCTACATCTTAATACGAAAGATAGCAATAAGATAAGTGGTTGTCTTTCAATCTTTAGGACAAACTAATGGCATTACATAGTTATAGCATCACATATTGAGTCATATGATTGAGTAAAGACTTGATATTGAGTAATGAAGTTTTATTAATAGAGTTGTAGCTGGAAAGATAATGTTTTACAAGTCTTAAGTTCTTGATAAGCAGCGTAGGATCAAATTTGTTTTTGGTAAGCACACTTTCATTAGTATTCTTGATTATATTCATTTATTTTTATAGGGTCCTGGTATGGTTTATTCTTATAAAGTATGAAATTACTTTGTTACATTCCTTGATGTTTATTTGAGAGAACTTTAGGTAGATCTTTTAAAATTAAAGGATGAAGTGTTTGGAGAGTTCAAGGAGTGAAATACGATAGTTAAAAATACTGAAAGATTAGTTAAGACATTCAAAATAGATAATAGGTTAGAATTCTATAATAAACCATTTGATGAGTTCTACAAGAAGGAAAATATGCACCACAATAAAATGAAGTTACAAAATGAATGGTCCAACCACTCATACATGATGCTTAAAGAAATAGTTATTTTTTTAACTTTCAAAGCAATTTTAAATTGAAGCAGTTAACAATAATGCTTATATGGTGAATATATCTCCATCGATTGTAATAAAGTTTAAGACTACTTAAGAGGTATGATGTGGTGCTCCTTTTAATTATTCTCGTTTATGTATATTTGGTGGCAATACTTATGTTAATGATGGTAAAATGGAAGCTAGGGCAATGAAATGCATATTTATACAGTATGCTAGAGTTAGAGGGTATAGATTGTGATGTACTAAAAAATATATAACTTTAAGATTTATTGTTAGCAGAGATGTTACTTTTGATGAATCTGCTATGCATGACTTAATGATCTTATAGGCAAAAAGATTAGGGTGTTGACCAAAAGGTGGAGTTTGAAATTGAAACTCTAAGTATGGTAGTGCTAATTAGTCTATACAAAAAAGTCTAATAGTTAGGAGAACAAGGAGGGAAATTAGAAAACCTACAGCAACAGATAATAAAGAAACATCATAATAGTTGATTACTATGAATGAGGAGATACAATCTTTATACAATATGAAACCTTCTTGAGCAATTAGTTTGAGATGACGGGTTTGGGTGTGGCCAAAGAAATTTTGAGAATGGAGATTTAGAGGGTTAGAAGAGTAGGCTTATTGAACTTTTCGCTATAAAAGTACATTAAAAAGCTGTTATAGTCTTTTCAAATAGATCAAATAATGTTGATTAACACTCCCTTAGCAACACATCTTAAAAACGCAAAGAAAATTACATGGAGTAAGTTCCTCACTTGATTACAGTTGGGAGTTTGATATATATCATGGTATGCATAAGACCATATCTAGTTCATACAGTTAGTATGGTAAGCAAGTTTATAAGTAATTCTAGAAAAGCTACTGGGAAGCTATTAAGTGGATTATGTGATACTTGAAAGGTATAAACAATGTTTTCTTGGTTTATAGTTTTAGTAATTCAAATATTGGTATGGTTAGCTACATTAATCTTCATTATAACGGAGATCTCTTAATAAGGAGGTCCTTGATATGTTATATTAGCCACACTAATCTTGATTATAATAGAGATCTCTTAACAAGGAGGTCCTTAACATGTTATATCTTTACCCTGTTTGGATTCTGGTAAGTCAAAAAATAATACTTCAATTAATTGTTACTTTATCTAGAATAGTATTTTTGGTACTTAATTTGCTTCAAATGCATTTATAGCTGATCTTTTCCTTGTTGGACTGAAAGGAGAATAATTCGGATGAAATTGTGGTATGGAACAAAGATTTGACACAACTTGGACCTACACGACTATGTATAGTAATTGTGTAAGTTTCTATAAACATGTGGAGATTGAAGAATTTTGGTTTTGGTTATGTAAAGTTACACGCTGCTATATGTTGATATACACGACTATAAATGTTACCTGAGTAAGTCTTTGTGCCCTTGTGAAATCATGAATTTGAGTATTTTTGTAGATACATAGTGACCTACACGCTTGTGTAAGTTGACTATGTATAATTAAGAAATGCTAGTTTTTCCTATAAAAGGACGTGAATGAAGGAAAAGTAAGAATAGTTGAGTTCTTAAGGAATTTTAAGTCATAAGACATTTAGAGAGGTGACAATTATGGTCAAAAGATGAGGAAAACATAAAGATAACTTCAGTATATCCGATAGAGAGCTTCATCCAAGCCAAACTTGTGAGAAAATTCATTAGAAGAAAAAAAGAGATTTAGAATTATGAGTTCTTTGTTTTCTAATTTTTCTTTTACATATTTTTCATTGATTTTGTTTTTCTATAGATAGGAACTAAACTTGTTTAGTGTTTAGGTGTTATGAACCCTAAGTTGTGATAACAATATGAGTTGATCTTTTATCTAATACAATTTTATTGATTGATTTATTGTGATTCAATTATGCATTTTATTCTTGTTTTAGTATATTCAAAATATTAGTGCACAATTTGATTTCATATGATTGAGATGAGAAATCTTCTTATACGAATAGATCTACTATAATTGGAAGGAGTTGTATGCAAACCTAAAGACAGGTCGACATAAATCCTCTAGATTATGATCAAACCTACTAGTGGAATTCACAAATTAATAATGCAATCCTATGGATTTTAACTAGAAAGATTTCTTTTAATCAAATAATGGATTAGTTGTTAATAGTCTTGAGAAAGATATTAATATAAGATAGAAAATTGCACAGTTCAATAATCAATACTATAATTGCATGATAAAGGATTAATAATTAAGGATTCTTAGAGGGATTTATTGCTTATATACTATTATTTGATATTGATTCTTCTTAATATTTTCCTTGTTCTGGGTTTAGTACTGTTTAATTGTTAG
Source organism: Erythroxylum baracoense (assembly GCA_025629805.1). NCBI lineage: Eukaryota > Viridiplantae > Streptophyta > Magnoliopsida > Malpighiales > Erythroxylaceae > Erythroxylum > Erythroxylum baracoense. The sequence continues at coordinate 24,745,234 of JAOTAY010000002.1, forward strand.
TTTATTTGTTTATTTAAATTTTTAATTAAAATCCACCATTTGATTTAAAGGTTAAGCAATAGAAAATGGGTAATTACTATAACTTACAGTCCTCGTGAGATCTACCCATATTTGTCTATGCTAGCTACAGCTACATTGTGCACTTATAGTTTTAAAATTGATAATATCTTATAAGCCTAAGAAAACCAAAAATCAATCCCATTGTCCTACTCCTTTTACACTTTTGATGATTTTAGTAGGTTCCCTATTGACTAAGACACAGTACGAAACTATGGTGATGCATTGTTAAATCTAGTTGAAAAAGGTGTTGGGGAAACCAAAGGCTTTAAGGGTGTTTATAATGAAATTCTAGTTTAAAGAGTTAAAAGCCTTATGGAAGTCAATTTTGATAACATAATCCCTTCCCGAATTCTTCTTGTTGTAGTTTTTGAATAGTTTCTAGGAAAGTAGGATGTTGTAACCAATTTGCATCCTATTTATGAATGCCCCTTGTGACATATCTATATACTTGGAGAGTACCAATTTCAACCTTTTGGAGAGTAGTTTAGTAATAATCTCGTAGATGGTATTGCAATAAGAATGGATCTAAAATTCTTTAGGGAGTTAGGAGAGGGTACCTTAGGAGCAAGGTTTAAAAAGGTCTTGTTGATCTCTTTTAGTATTTTACTACGGTTGAAAAGTTCAAAGACTACCTCTATCACCATCTCTTTGATCATAGACCATGATCTGTGGTAGAAAAATATATTAGAAAGTAAACTAAAACCCTTACTCAATGCATTAATTAAATTAAATTTTAAATAGATAAAAGGCCTTCCATATGTCTCTTTTTATTGTTAAGTTAAAACCTTATATAAACAATTTTTTAACTATTTTTTTGGTTTCCCTTTTTTTATGAATATTCTATAAGCATTTGTTAGGTTTATATGCACTTATCGTAAAAATAGAATATAATGTGATATTTTTATATTGAATGGATGACTGTAAAAAATGTGTGAAGGCTATTAGTATATAATGAAAAAAAAGTATAAATACAAATAATAAGATAATATACTTGGGTTATAATGATTATCATTAACATCATAAATACAAAACAATAAGATAAGACAAGATAATAAGGTATCACATATATAATCATCAAAGTGATATTGTAATGATCGATATCCTTAATAGCTCCCCTCAAGTTAAGCACTCAAATTCTTAAAGATGAAGCTTTTCTTGAAGTTTTTCAAACAATGGTCAACCAAGAGGCTTAGTTAATATATTGGCTAATTGATTTGCACTTGACAAGAATTTTACATGTAAAAATCTTTGCTTGATTTTTTCTCGAGAAAACTGATAATTTAGTTTAATATACTTAGTTCTAGCATGAAAAACTAGACTATTGCATAAATTTGGAGCTCCAATATTGTCAAACTACAAGGTGACTAGTCTATAGGAAAGAAAACACATCTCACAAAGTAAGGAATGAACCTATAACACCTCAGTTGTTACATTGGCAATTGCTTTATACTCTCTCTCGATTGATGATTAGGAAATAATTGATTATTTCCTTGCATTCCATGAGAAGACATTACAACCAAAGTAACCACATAACCAATTATACCATATGTCTTCTAGACATCTAGCCCAATTGTTATTCGAAAAGCACTGTAAGGTTGATGACGAAGATTTGGAAAATAAGAGACCATAATTCTTTGTATGTGTAAAAACCCAAACCACCAATCCATAGATATTGTCTACTTTGGATTGGCAATCTGGCCAAGGCCCTCATAGTTTTGCTCTTCACGCATCTGAAAAAACGCATATATAGGGAAGAAGTATCCATATCCTTATAAAACATACTTCGTTCTCCTCTCCAACTGATGTGGGATCTCATATTCCACCCCTTAGGGCCCAGCATCCTCGCTGGCACAACAGGTCAGTAATCAACTCTGATACCATTTGTAACAGCCCAGACCACCAGCTTATAGATATTGTCCGCTTTGGGTTGCTCATCGGGCTAAGGTCCTTACGGTTTTGCTCTTCCCGCATCCAGGAAAACGCATCTATGGGGAAGAGGTATTAATACCTTTATAAGGTGTACTTCGTTCTCCTCTCCAACTGATGTGGGATCTCACAGTATGTTTAAGATATTGCATTATTCTCTTAACTGCTTTCTAATGTTGAAAGTTAGGAAATGCATAAAGTAACATAATATATTCACTGAAAATGAAATGTCAGGTATTGTTAATATCACATATTATAGTATGCCAACAATTTTTAAATATAAGAAAATCATTAAATGGAGCACCCAAAGATTTGGTCAATGGTAGACTAAATGCCATTGGAGTAAAACATGATTTACAAGCATCTATTTGTGCTTGAGAAAGTAAATCATATATATTTAAGTTATGTAAGAAATTCATTGAGGCGCAAACCACGCTTTGGCTGCCTTTTTTAGACTATACGATGATTTTTGTAATTTACAAACACAGTTAAGATGTATAGGATCAACAAAATTCGATTGCTCTATGAATACACCATTATCTATGAAACCATGTAACAAAGCATTAGATATGTCAAGTTGGTGAATTTTCCAATCATAAATAGTGGCTATAAATAAAATTGTGCAAATAGTGGTGGATTTAACTACTAGAATGAAAGTTTTATTATAACTTACACTACTTTCTTAATTATACTCTTTTTCCATAAGACAAGCCTTATATTGTTCAATGTTACAATAAGCAAGCTCTCTTTTCTAATTTTAAATATCTTTGTAGTTTGAGGTCTAGGAACCAATGTCCATATTTGATTGGATAGCAACATTATAAATTCTTCAATAGAAACATATTAAATTCTTCAATCATAATATTTCTCCATTTGGAATATGGTTTAGCTTTGTTCAACATTCTTGGTTTGGTTTGTGGTAAGGAGAAAAAAGAAATTCATTTTGCTAGGATTTTTGTTTATTATGGATGGTCTGGGTTGCATATGGTAAGTATGACTTTTTAGTTATTGATTTTGTTGGTTATGTTAAGTAAGGTTGAATAAGTTAAATCTTAGGGTTTGAGTTAGGTAAAAGTGAAATAGGTAACATGGTCATATTTTGTTATTTTTTAGTGATATGGAGAGGGCAAAGTTGACAGTATTTTTGTTTGATATGGATAAATATTGGAATTAACAGGAGAGGAAAGAGAGAGAGAGAGAGAGAGATAATAGTAGAGGTAATGACGGCATTCCTAAACGTATTGTATGAGCTGAATTTTGGTTTATATTCCCAAATATATTAAGCTAATAAACCAAGTTTTGCTTCTTTGTTGGCTATGATTGAACTATATCTTAAAATGAAAACTCTTTTTCATAAACCTAAAATGCCTTGCAAGGCAAACACAATTATGAGTGATATCAAAATAGAAGGAAGCTAAATGAGAAGGATTTTATCTAAGTAAGCATAAGGTTTAGTTTGGAATAAAAATTTATTAATGTTATAGGATTGAAGGAGAGGTAAATAACATAGCCAATTGATTGTAATTTTAAATAACTTATGTGTTTGTTGAGCAACAACAAAAAATGACGATTTTTTAGTATGTAATCAAGAAGACGAAGTGTACTGGATCAACACTACAATCATTTGAAAAGCATAATTCCAATATCTTAATAAAACATGGCTATGACCAAGTAAAGTGAGTGCATTGTCAACCAAATGTCTAATTTTTCTTTCCATCGTGCCATTTTATTCATGAGTGTATGGACATGTTATATAATGAATTCTTCTAGTATTTTGGAACAATCTATTTAATTTTTGGTATTTGCCATCGTAGTTAGAATGAAAGGCTTTAATTTGGTATTAAATTGACATTCAACAAAATTCTAAAATTGAAAAAAAAAAAGAGTAAACATCACTTTTATTTTTAAGAAGATACACATAGGTAGAACGAGTAAAACCATTAATGAATGATAAGATATAATTATGTTCTGGGCTTAACATGATACGACCTAAACCCCAAAATTTTAAACTTTTTATTTTACATGGTACTTGACTCTTGTGAATAATATATGCAAGATGAAGTTTTGAAAGTTATACTAAGGAACATAAAAACAAGAAGAAGAATTAGACGTAAAAAGAGGCTACAATAAAATCTTTAACCATTTTAGAAATAATCACTAATTATGGATGCCTAAGTCGAGCATGCCAATCATGCAAAGAGGGACACTTGGTCAAATTAGCTTCCTTACGACAAGATTGGTGGAGAATATAATCCTTAAAGGAGTGCCTTCTTAGTCCTTTACAACAAAATAAGTTGCCAAAATTTAAAGAAACATATTAGTTATTATAAACAACAAGGGCATGGTTCTTATACTCACAAATCTAGTAAGGTGTATGGTTCTTTAAATACTACTGTTATTATTATTTAGCAAGACCCTATTGTTCGAGGATAATATTTAGCAAGACCCTATTGTTCGAGGAGAATAATGTTATGGTAGAACAAGGTATCTACGAGAGTAACATGTTGCCCTTTTTAAACTAGAAGTTATAAGTTGGATTAGCTATCTGTTGAGGAAAGTTAGAGGTATAAGGGATAGTTTGAGGTGGTGAAGAGAAATTTAGATCAATAGAGTTGTGTAGATTTTAGTAATTTAAAAGAAAAATGAACTGAAACTTCCATTCTAGTAATTTTTTAGATTCGGTTTAATAAAAAAAAGTATGATACATGGAGGAATAGAAGATAGGAAAGACTGATGCCATTGACATAAGCTATGACCACATAAAAAAATATAATTTGATATTTTTTATTAAAAGAATGACTTTACAATAAATATGGAGACTATTTATATACAATCTTTGAATAAATAGATAAACATAAAGAATAAAATGAGATAAAATAATAAGATATTAGAAACATGGTTAATAAATTAATATTATGATCATAAACTATCCTTAACACTCATTACAGAAGTACTTACTTAAGCCCTGAACTAGTAATTAATTATGCCCTGAATTAACTGTCTCATTATGCAACAATTCGATCCTGAAAAGGGCAATCCATGAAACAAGAAGTTGGTTCCAATTCGGTGCGTTTCCTGGTTATTTAATGTTTAATCAAACCTGGCTTTCTGGTTTTACCGGACACCTATCAATGTTCCAAGTGATGACAGACAACCTAGGATCAGAGCCAGCCTAACCAATCACAAGGAAACAAAAATGAGGAAGCTAAGGCAAGATCACATGTGCTGTCTTCATATGAGGCTCATAGCCCCCTTAAACGCACTTACGGCATTTCCTTCCGTGTCTCAACCGTGCTGCTTTCCACATGTTTATCATCTTCTCAGTCAAACATATTGTGATATGTAAAATACATGTGCGATTTATGTGACCTACAAAAGAAAGCTTGACCAATCCAAGGCTTTACAGCTACTATAAGAAAAGGCAAAAGGGTACTTGTTTTCGTCCGCAAATGTATAGACATCTTTTGTATGGTCATGGAAGCGCCACACTTTTCAAGCTAATGCCTATCCTTCATTTGCATGCCCACCATTTCCGTTCGCTTTCCAATTAGTGCCACGTTAGTATGCCATTCGTTCACATTAGCAAACACCAAAGAGATTAAAACTTTCATATTTTACAGAAAATTTTCTTGTTAACTTAATATTTTAGGGTTATCATGAAAAGGAGATCATTGGCAACGATTGTGTGTACCCCAGTAGAGAAATAGTAATCATAAGGCTACTTTTCGGGTGCGAATCAACGCGCATACAATAAGGGTGTCCTTAGATAATCCTTAGAAAAGATAAGACGGTGGCTTGAAAGTAAGTAAAAGACTCCATAATTGGGTGAAGCGCACGAACACGATAATGCCGATGAATGACCACTCGCGAAGCCATGAATGCTCTGTCCATACGATTCGAGGTAGTTGAACTTCAACCGAGTTACCGACTTACACGGTCAAACAGCCCAACCATGCATATCTAAGCTCTACGTCACGTTTACGTAAAAGTTACTGATCAGTTTGAATGTACAAGATAAGAGGCCATGAAAGGCAATCAAAGAAAAGGAAAGCCGACTCATCTGAACGGTTTTCCCTTTGTTAAGTATACTTAGTTCTAGCTGTAATCTGCGACGAAAGAATGGAATTAAAAAAAATAGGAATAAAAAGTGAGAATTAAAATAAGAATGAAATTATTAAATATATATATTTATTATAGTATTAAACAAAATTAATAATTATGTTAATCTTTGATATTAAATATTAAAAATGATAATAAAAATTTTATTTACTCATATTTAATTATTATATAATTTATTTTGTACATAATTAACTAAAATATTTTATATTTTATAAATAATTAATAAAAAATTTAATAATTTAATAATTTATTAATTTTAAATAATTATGAATAATTTTTATGACAAGAATAAAAGTATCAATAAAATAAAATAAAATAATTATTAAAAATTAATATAAAAGATCGTACTTTTATTTTCAATTTTTGATTCCAACTTCTTAAAAATAAAAGTCTAAATTGTTTAAATTTTATTTTAATTTTTTATTTCCTATTTTATCTACCACCTATAATTAAGGGGCCATTTGATTCTACTTCTATTTTTTATTTTAGTTTTTATTTTCCATTTTTTGTTTTTATTGTTCTTTCAAACAAATACAAAAACTTGTTTGGTTGTTAATGTTAACGTAGTTATATTTTTATCATTGATAATAATTACATGTTAGTTAAAACTTAAAAATAAATTATTTTTAATTAAATAAATTTATTTAATCTCCTATATAATATTTATTAACAAATTATTAATAAAATTATGTTATTTTAATAAAATAAATAATTTAAAAATTAAAATTTTTGTTTGGCCTTTATTTGACTAAAGGACAGCACGTAGCCCTTTGTTCGGTTTGTGAGCGTGTTAGGAAATTAATGTGTTTCCTAACTAGGAAAAATACGAAAAAAGATTGTTGCGCTTTGTACACTGACTGAAAATCAAAACGACTGTGTATTGCTAGAAAATGGATAAAAATTTAATAAAAAGTACTTTGCTTTTTTGATAAACAAATTAGCAAACATGCAATGACTAAGAAAATTGAAGAAATAGTTAATAACAATTGGAAAGAAAAATGCTAGGCTAGGGAAAATAAAGAATTGCTGAAGAAGAAATAAACTAAAAAGTGCAAGGATTTGCTGGAGTGCCAGGCTTTTGATTTGTCAAGAGTTGTCTCCTTTTTTCTTCTTCAAAGCTCCTATTTATAGCCAAAGATGTCGAGTGTCCTACTCTAATTGAACTTGCAATCCTGATAAAATTGTATCCCTGTTAGATAAAGATAAAGTTCAAGTAATCCTCATCTTATCCGATGAAGATTAAGTGTGGCTGGTGTCCATCATCTTATGCTCTTATCCCTTCTTTAAATTTAGACGTCCAGTCTTCTACTCCCATTCAAACTCTACTACTTCCCCTTCTGCTAGATACCGAACTCCAATGGGCTTAGGTCAGTGGGTCTCCTCTGGACTTCAAACCATGGGCTTTTCTTTGAGCTTCGGATTTTCCACCCAAGACAGTAAAAATGGACCGAACCTATTTTTTCGGTGTAAACAATTTTATTATAAATTAATATTAATTTGATATTTTAATTATTAAATCAAATTTATTTGAATATTTATATAATTTAATTTTAATTATATTTATTAATAATTATTAAAATTTAATTACATATAATTTAATTATAAAAATTAAATTATTCATAATTTTTATTGATAATTAATTTTAATTTATCAAATATATAATCTTTAATTAGATTATTCATAATTTTTATTAATAATTAAATAATATATATTTAAATGATAGTAAATTAGGTTATAAAAAACAAAAACAAGAAATAAAAATTACTTTTTATAACTTTCATAATTTTTGAAAAATGGAAGAAACCAAATTTAAAAACAAAAATTGAAAATTCAAATAAATAAGTCTTTTTAATAAATTTGAAAACAAAAAAAAAATCAAAATGAAATAAACCTAACGGAGAGCAGAGCAAACTTGCAGATAAAATGAGGGCAAAATTTTATTTTCATGTTTAAACAAATTTTCTCACGTAGCAAAAGAGTAAAAGAGGAAAGAGAGACTTGACGGAACAGCAATGCAGTAAGTGGTTCTTATGTCCCAATTTTTCCGGAGGGTGGGGCATTGCGTTTCTGGGCCGTAAATGTAACCAGCGACCACCGGTTCGACGTAATTCCTCATCGAAACCTAAACCCAAAACCTACCCATGGAGTCCAGCATTCTCGAGACCATCGGCACGGAGATAATCGGAGTGATGTCTCCGGTCTCAATCTGTATGCTTCTCGTTGTCCTCATCGTCTACTCCCTCTCTCCGTCCAATCCTTTCTCTTCCGCCGCGACCTCCGCCCCGCCTATCCAAACCGCCGCTAACCTCGTTTACCTCGAGAATCCCTCTGATTCGGCGACGCAGAAGCTCGAGGGAGCCCTGCTTAATGCGTTGGTCTTCGTTATCCTTATTGCTGTCGTCACTTTCGTTCTGGTGCTCTTGTATTACTATAACTGTACCAACTTCTTGAAGAATTATATGCGCTTCTCTGCCTTTTTCGTGCTAGGTAGTTTCACCGTACTGTTATTACCCTAATTTTGTAGTTACTGCTGGTTGATATGTTTATGGATTGGGAAGTATAATTGCGGGAACACCATCTCTGACTGTCATCTGCATCTGGCACACTCCTTTCTACCATTTTTTTACTATTATCGTCTCTTCCCACATTTCTCTATGACTTATATTTATTCTCCCAAGTTCACACCTTGTTGGCTATGTAGCAGAAACCACATGCCCGTTCACTCAATTATATGTTTACTGTCTCTTCTCTTGCCCAGATTTGTGAATGTGGGTTTATCAATTTCGCATCATGGTCTAATTGCGGGATTGACTACTCTTCTTCCTCTGCATCTGATAGTTTTTGTCTTAACTTCGTGATGCTTTCTCTTTTCCTTATTTGTTTCCTTTTCCTTTCTAGGTTCAATGGGCGGCTCTATCTTTTTGTCGATAATTCAGCACTTTTCAATACCAATTGATTCGATGACCTGCTTCATCCTGCTGTTTAACTTTACGATTGTTGGTGTACTGTCTGTGTTCTCAAGTGCAATACCAATTGTTCTGAGGCAAGGATATATGGTTGCTTTGGGTGTATGTGTAGCCGCTTGGTTTACGAAGTTACCAGAATGGACTACATGGATTTTACTGGTCGCACTTGCCATTTATGATTTGGTGGCAGTTTTGGCACCTGGTGGCCCACTTAAACTGTTGGTGGAGTTAGCTCAAAGTCGTGATGAGGAGCTTCCAGCATTGGTATATGAGGCTCGCCCTGCAGTTTCTATAAATGGGGAGAGTCAGGTTCGAAGTTTCGAACTACTGGCTGGTGTGGCTATTCAAACTGGGTCATTGGAGATGCAAACAGCATCAGGGAGTGTTGTGGTTGGAAGAGAAGGTGAAAATGAATCTAACACTGATTATTCTGGTATTGAGCTAAGAAATCTTGGAAATGTGGATGGTGTTTTGAATAGAGATGAAATAGAGAGGTCCCCTCTGGTGGAGATTTTGCGGGGGCGTTCATCTAATAGTGACTCATCAGAGTTCTCAACAGTGGCTGGGAACCGAGACTCTGAAATTGTGATGCATGAGGAAAGGTCTCCTCTTGTTGATATGCTCGATTTAGGCGATGAGAGCCAACAAATTAGGAGGGATGGCTCTGATATGGGTGCCAGTCGAGGTATTAAGCTTGGTCTTGGAGACTTTGTTTTCTACAGTGTTCTTGTGGGTAGGGCTGCTATGTATGACCTGATGACAGTATATGCTTGTTACCTTGCAATTATTTCAGGGCTTGGTTGCACCCTTATCTTGTTGTCAGTTTACCATCGGGCTTTACCAGCTCTCCCTATATCAATAACTTTGGGTGTTGTCTTTTATTTCTTAACTAGATTATTGATGGAACCTTTTATAGTTGGGACGGCAACAAATCTTATTATGTTTTGATCCTTAACTTGTTGCAAGAAATGAGAAGATAACTTTTGCACTGTGTAATCGTAAATGTGTAGACATGTAGTCAGCGTTGCTCTCTCATTTTCCTGTCGTTTGTACAAGTGTTCTTCAGATTCAGGAAATGACTAAATAGTACACCAATGTCAATAAGAAGTTGCAAGTAGTTGAACCTAACTAGGCTGGCCTTTAGTGCTTTGCAGAACTAGGACCTTATTTTCTCCTAGTGAAGTGTGGCAATGTATGTTTTGTCATTGGCTTTAATCTAAATCAGATGTACAAAGGTTTAAGGGTTGGAGTTATATATTTACTCAGATATCACGGATTGGTAGCAATATAACTTAATTTCTTGTGGCGTTTTGTAGAACAACAATGTGTACTATGCAAAATGTTATAAAAGATTTATTGAAAGCAGTGTTTTGGGCGCTCTTGCAGACATTTTAATATTAAGATTTGCCTTTCCATATGCTTAATCAATTCCTTTTAAACCATGCTTAGAGTTGCCTTGTTACGGAACAGTACTATGTAAGTTGGTTATTGTTGATATCTGGACGTTGGTTTAGATTCTTTTTAGTTGCCCTTGTGTATTGGCAGGAGTAGCAGCATATGTGAATGTATACATATAGCTATATGTAGCTTATTTAACGCAAGGACGTTGCCCTTGTTGTCTATTCTACTTTTTATTGAAAATGCTTTCCATGATATGTAGATATGGTTCAGTTGGTGGGATTTTCTGTAATTGCAATCTTTGGCATGTTTGGGTTACCAATTTTGCCAGCTTGCAACTCTTGTTAATTTTCTGAATATTTTAAAACATGCCAACGTTGTCCTTCAAGTTTCAACATTTCTGTGCAAGATTGCTGGAACAGCAAAAGGAAGTGAATCTTCTTGCTATAGTTGTTTCCGTGTTTGCTATTGGTACTGAAAAATATGGTGTAGCGGGTATTCAATGTAAACCAGATTACTGTACTGGTTTAATAAACATGTTGATCTTAGTAACTGGCTTGTCAAAAACTTTTGTACTTTGTTGTATGTCCAAATTCCATTTTGGAGTAGGATGTGCGTAAACAAGTACCTGTGGAAAGAAAGAGTTATTTTTGCAAATGGTTCCTTGTACAAAAATTTATCTCTTTATTTAGAGACATTATTTTTATGATGTAGTACTTGTTAGTCATACAAACTGTCATATAGTGGATTGAATACAATCTTGTCCTATACTTTATTGGCAAGTATTTAAGGATAATTGACAATAGGAGGCTCCTTAACATCAATAAATAAATTTAAGGAGATATTAGTAGTTTTTTAAACTTAAAGAGCAACGTTAAAAAGGTTAATCCATATGAAAATTTTTAAAAAATATATTTAAAATTTTATCAATAAAAAGATTAAACATTTAATTTGAAATAATAACCCAAAATACGTTATTATATTTTCATAAAAGCATTATGCTCGAAGTTTAATTTTATATTTTAATTCAAAATTAATTATTTTCCAAACACGTTTTTAGAATTTAGAGGATGTAATTTCTAAATTTAATTTATGAAATACTTGTTATAACACATTTAAAACCTAAACTAGATGTCAGATGTGTAATAGAAGTAAAGACACATAGTTTAACTTAGTTTTAAAATATCTCGTAGTTTTTAAAATTTTAAATTATTGAATTATTTTAAATTTTAATTTTAATTTTTCTAAAAAATACTCTCTTATACTTCCGTCCAAAAGGCAACAGTAAAATATACATAATTTTTGAGGCTTCAAATAGTGGTTAGACTCGGCTGTACGACCTAGCTCGATCAGAGCTCCAAATGCAATGTCTTATTCAACACAACATTCAACACATGTTTTTTTTTATTACATTGGAGGGTTGATTAGCCAAGACTTGAAACTACAAAATAGCCCTTAGGGTGGATAGAAATGGTGAGAAATCCCACTGGTCACTCGCGCTGCTTCTTGTGTCTCTAAAACCGTTCGCTCCGCTGTAAATGCTCCTACTCCCCATGCTCCTGCTTCCCCAGGCCCATTTAGATCTAGAATCTGAGGCAAATGTTGACGAAACGATTCCAATTCCCCTCTGGGTGGTTGAGATGATTGTTCTCGATTGAATTATGGGTTTTGTAAATCCGGTGTCCAAAAATAGATTGTGCCGGCGTTGGATGAAATTTCGATGCCCTTCTTTGCTAGTTCGTCTGCCTGTTGGTTGTAATTCCTTCAAATGAATCTGTAGTTTATGTCTGTAAATTCAGACGCCAAACTTCTAATTTGTTCCCTTAGGTTCTAGGCTCTGTGATCTCCGGATACATTAATGGTAAGTAGATCTATAGCTTCCTTTGAATATGATTCAATTACCACTTCTTTGATCTTGATTTTCTTTGCTGTTTGTAGTCCCAGAAATAACCTCCATAATTCTGCTTGCAGGGGTTGACAGATGCCTAGGGATTTGGAGAATCCAATGACCCATCTCCCGTTGGCATCTGTTATTACGCCTCCAGCCCCTGCCTCTGATGTATCTCTTGCAACCGCACCACCAGATCTGATTATGTAATAACCTTGTGGAGTGGTGCTTGGTTGGCCCGTTATATCCCCATTTGCCTCTATGTTACTGTGTTCCCTGTTAGGTTCTTTGAGCTTGAAGGCTTGGTTGAGTTCCTTGACATAAGCCTTGATCTTGATTGCTATTATTGAGCTAGTGCATGTTTGTGTACCTTGGAAGTTATCCTCGTTTCTGGATGACCATAGAATGTTGCATGCTTGTGTAAACCATTCATTCCATGGTATATTTTCCTGTATGAAGGGTGAGTTGATGTTGGATAATAGCCATTGATTTAGTGACTCACCTTCCCAGAAAGTTTGTGGGAGATTTGGTCTGATAGCTATCCAGACTTCTCTGCTTCTATAACAATCCCTCAAGATATGGATTGTTGTTTCTTCTCTTGTGCAAATATGACAGCTATGTGTTGAGCTTATGTGTCTATGAAATCTTTTGCTGTTGGTCCAAGGCCAACCTTAAGGGCTTTCCAGACAAATGTTTTCACTCTTTCTGAAATTTTTAGCTTCCAAATATGTTACCATGATGCCTCAGTTTGGTTCCACATTGAGTGTGTTTGAACATCATATGCTGAACTTGTTGTGCATCTACCATTTTGAGCCCATCTCCATCTCAGTCTGTCCTTTCCAAAGGACTGATTTTGGGAGGGGGGATTGCTCGTAGCATTGCTTGAAACTTGTTTGGGAGCAGAGTGGTGAGCTCATTCCACTTCCAGTTACCTGCAAAATTAACATAGTAGTTAGCTTTTTTGGAGAGTGTTGATTCTGGTAGTGAAACACTTACCTAGTTTTGTAATATTTCCCCAGTGGGCAACCATCTGTGTTTCCAGAACAAGATAGAATTTCCATCTCCAAGTTCACAAGTGTATCCTTCCTGTATATAGTTCCATATTTTGTACATGTTGTTATACAATTGTGATCCTTTCTTCTTTAGGATCCCCATGATCATATGTTGTTCTGTTAGGTTATATTTGGCAAACATAATGTTTCTCCACAACTTGTGTTCAGCTGTTAGTAACTCCCAGGCTACTTTAATTATAAATGTTACATTTTGCTCCCTGGTTTTCCTGAAGCCTAAACCACCTCCGTTTTTGGGTTGGCATACCTCCTCCCATTTGATTGGAGCTGTTTCTTTTTCATCTATGTTACCCCCCAGAGGAATTTCTGTGCATACCTATCTAGTTCCTTACAAGTTGATTTTAGTAGTAGAGTTGATTGCATGTGATATGTGGGCAGAGCACTGATTATTGATTTACATAAGGTCATTCTCCCAACCATTGACATCTTGTGTGCATTCCACATATTCACTCTATTCTTTACCTTATTCAAGATATCTTGATAATGCTTTTTTGTGTATCTGCCATGTATGACCTGTGTTCCCAGATACTTGCCCAAATCTGACACCAGTTCTATTCCTATTAATGAACTCAGTTTTTGTGCAAGTGCTACTGGTGTATTTAGTGATGCATACATTGTAGACTTTTCTGCATTTATCTGTTGACCAGAGAATAGGGAGAATTCAGAGATTACCTGTTTCATTGTATGTATCTGGTCCTCAGATGCCTTTGAGAACAAGATGAGATCATTTGCAAAAAGTAAGTGTGATAGTGTTGTGGTTCCTCTTCCAAACTGGAGGAGAATCCACTCACCTTCTTCAACTTTTTTTGTAATAGCTTGAGACAATCTATTCATGCAGAGTACAAAGAGATAGGGTGACATAGAATCCCCTTGTCTTATCCTTCTGCTTGGTATGAACCACTCACCCTGTATGCCTTCCCGAAGTATTCTCATGGAAGTTGTTTGCATTGTGCTCATTATGACTTTGGTAAGGTAATTTGGAATTCCTGCATCTTGTAATGTGTCTTTTAAAAAATCCCAATTTACTCTGTCAAAAGCCTTTGCAAGGTCAATTTTGACAGCAATCACTACAAGAAAATAGTGAATTAGGGACGGAAAATACCAACGGAAATGACAAATATTCCATCGGTATTTAACATTACCGACGGAATAAACCGACTGCCAAAAACGTCGGAGATTCGGCCGTAGCTAAACTTACCGACGAAAAGTTTCTTTAGGGTAAGTTTACCAATGGAATAAAATAATCGTCAGTAATTTCAACTGAAAAGTTGCCGACCGTCAGAAAGTTTCCGTCGCTAATTTTACCAACGGTAAGTTGCTAAACCGTATGTAAATTTAGCATCGGAATGTTTTTAATACCATCGGTAAAGTTACCGACAGTAACGTTTTGTCCATCGGTAAATAGGCTGACTTATTACCGACGGAGCATATTGTCCGTCGGTATAATATATAGACCATTACCGACGGAAATTATGATTATTTTCGTCGAAAAAAAATTTTATTAAAGTTTTTTTAAAATATATATTTCCATTATATTTAAATTATAACCGTAGAAAAATTTTATTAATAATATATATTTAATTAGATATAAATAATTAAATAAAAATTTTGATTAATGATTAAAAACTAAAATATCTTAATTAATAATAAAAACGTTACATTGTAATTAATAATATCTATAATACAAAGTAAATGACCAATACTAGAGTACTGATTAGGAGCTGGTGGATCGTCTGGTAGATGCGGTGACCTGTTGCCCTTGCCCTTCAATTCATTGATCTCCTGATGTAGCTGAGCGTATAGATCCAACGATTGTTGTTGCGCTGCTATCGTCTGTTGTTGCGTAACCATCGTCTGTTGTTGCGCAACCGTCGACTCTTGCAACTAATGCACCTCTTCCAACGGCTGTTACAACTGAGTGGACAATGTCTGCACCGTGCTCTCAAGCGCCTCCACTTTGTTGGACCGCCTAGTAGATGCTGGTGTACTCGACGTGGAGGATTGCGAATAACAAGTATTCGTAAATGACCCTAGTCCGAATATCCTCCCACGACGATCGCTACCACCAACTGCTTCCTAGTAAATGTCAGCCTCATCAACATTTTCGGATTGCTGAGATCGCTGCTCAATAATCTGCTGTATTTATCAAAAAGTAATGTTATATATTAGTAAGTGATAATGATGAAGAATATTATTAATATTAAATCATAAATTTCACTTACATTTACTTGTCTACAACGTTCATTGACGAATGTCACCCCGTCATGCTTCTTAGTATGAGTGTGCAGAAACAGTTGACGGGGTGTAG
>JAOTAY010000002.1:24769164-24779237 GCA_025629805.1 Erythroxylum baracoense
GTGTTAAGTGATGTGACATGCCATCTTCGCGGGGCACGGATCCGGGTATCACTGTCGATATCGGGTTCGGGTCCGGCAGGAGTTGGGGTGTTACAAAGGAGGCTAAGGATAAGCTAATTATCATAATGCTTGGGATGATTAGAATTGTAATCATAAAGAGATTTAATAAGAAAAAGGAGTGGATGGAGAACTATAATGGATATGTTTGTCTTAGGATTCAAAAAGCCTTGGAGAAGTATAAATAGCTTGCCAACAATTGGATGCGATATGCTAGTGGTGGGAGACTATTTGAACTAGAGAATATAAAGTTTTCACAACATGTTATTGATTTGGTATAATAAACTTGCATATGTAAGAGATGGGATTTAAGTGGGATTCCTTGTCAACATGCTTGTGCTATAATTAGACACAATAAAAGCAAACTAGAAGAATATGTAGACTTCATCTATAGCAAAGAAACTTATACAACTAAGACCTTTTGCAATTCCTGGTGAATGTTTGTGGCCAAGCTCAAGTAAAAACCAAGGTTTTGAAATCTTTCCACCACAGTATAATAAAATACTAGGAAGACCAAAAAACGCAAGAAAAAAAGATGTTGGTGAGGAACAAAACCTTTATAAAGCTACTAAGAAAGGATTTTAGATGTCATGTCTAAGGTGCAAACAATATGTTGAAAATGAAAGGACATGTTCTAAGGAATACATGATAATACCCAAGAAACCCAAGGTAGCCAATTGATAAGAGCTAGAATGCAGGTAAAACTAATTATTTTTGTTTGTATATTACACATTGTGGATATCTATTTTTATATATATGCATATTTTGGATAGTTATTTTTATATATGGTATTATGGATATATATTTTTGTATATAGTGCACATTATAGATAGTTGTTTTTGTATATAGTACCAATTAGATGATGAATTACTACTTTCATATAGACTATCTACTTTGGATCTTTAATTATATTTCTAGATGAGTTTGATTGAAATTTCATAGTCATATTTGAGTATACAGGAATTTTGTTTTTTATATATATTGTATTCTTTAGATCATAAATTCATCTTAAAATTGATTAAAATTTCATATATGGTCTTTATATATATATATAGGAATTATTTAGTTATTAAAGTCTTGATATTACATGAAAGCAAATTATCATTCTGAAACAAAAGGAGTATGATAAAATGATTCAAGCAAGATGATACTAATTAATTAAAACAATATACATTTGAACATAAAACTATCTAAAATATATCCATACCAATTTACCATAAAGTTTTATGAAGTCTGAAGTTGCTCAAACATAGACAAACATCATAATTTCAATTATATCGTACATGTATTTTTTATAAGTAAATTACTAAGTAACACCCAATAATGATAATAAAGATTATCCAAGTGTAAATCAATAGCCTTTACAACAATAAATAGTTTGTTGATTCTCGAATTTGTCATTGATCTCTCGAAGCTCATTTATTACATACCTCTTTTTGTGAATTTTTCATTATGCCACACAAAGTAATGATATTTTGTTTTTCTCTGTAAATAACATATATAAAAGTTTAATATCCCATTAAGACATCATCTAATTTAATAAAGTAAAATTTATTTAAAATTTATCCTAAATTGAGAACGTTTATAAAATCTCCTTCCTAGGTTGAACTTGGACTAAAAAGTTCCCATAAGTGTTATCAATCTACAGTCACAATAAATTAAATGGTCTTCAATCTTGTTGATTGTACTACTAAATGAATTTGTAGTCTTTATTTCTTTAACTGACAAAATAAGTGAACATAACAATTAAAAATCAAGCTTCAAAGTAAACATAAGAATCACACCAAAATCAAATTCTCTCTTTCAGTATTAAGCTAAAGTTTATAATTGTGCACGTGAAATAGCTTTATGGTTTGAAAATTATAAGTAACCTTATCCAATAACATGCTTAAAACTAAAAAAAGTAAATAAAATGCGAGCCCTTTATAATAGAAATAATGACAAGTTTTCTATTCAAAGTTGGAAAAAATCAAGGTGATAAGATATGAATAAGCTATTACTCCTCTAGTTGCTACAAGACCT
Source organism: Erythroxylum baracoense (assembly GCA_025629805.1). Lineage (NCBI taxonomy): Eukaryota > Viridiplantae > Streptophyta > Magnoliopsida > Malpighiales > Erythroxylaceae > Erythroxylum > Erythroxylum baracoense. The sequence continues at coordinate 24,771,244 of JAOTAY010000002.1, forward strand.
AATTTCAGCCAATCATAAAACTTTTATGAGTACATTAATTCTTAAGGTAGGAACATTCAAAGCAAGAATTTAAATGAATATAATCATTGGATTTTGCAAATGTAGCTTGAAGAAATTTTGTATAAAAAATAGTAGAGTTTTTACTATTATGCTTACAATGGTAAGCGTAATACACAGAAAATTCACATGAAAAATAGTATAAGCAATTTATGACATAAGTCAATATGCACATATGCATATGCACCACCATAGCGGGCAATATAGGAAACAATATGCATTAGAGGATAATGGATATTATTTTAGTTGTGTTAAACGAAAAAAGATATGTATACATAAAACTCTAATTGGAGTAATGACTTTGCTAAACCCAAATGAACTAAAAACTTGGTCTGATTTTCCTGATAAAAAATTAATCAAAAATAGCTTCTTGAGAAAAGAACAAAAGACTAAAAAATATTCTTTTATTATAAAATGCAATGAACATGATACTTATTAACCATAAAAGTTGTGCCAAAATCAATGAAAATATGGAACTATATATTATCAAAGCTAAATAAGATTCTTTCCTATTGAAATTATCATTATTCATTGCAAAGTTAAAACTAAGATATTTGTCTAACATTAAGAAGCTAATTTCTAAGGTAGGCTAATTCCAAATCATCACATGTTAGAAATATTATTTCAATTTGATCTTTGATTGCTCATTTTCATGGACAATTCATCATTGTCCACCTTCCAACAATATTTTGCATTACTTAAATTTTACATATCTTTCATAAGCTTCTTTTTTCTAGCTTCTTTAAAATTCATTTATGCAAGTGTCTCCTTCATTCTTGCAAGCTTCTCCTTAGTAACAATAGGCAGATGAAAATGTTTGATAAAATTAGGTTATGGTTCTTCCTCTGTGACTTCTCCTGCTTGGTGGGTTGAGGGTCGATTTGGGTGAAATCAGAGGGTTAGGTTTGGGTAAAGGTCAGAAGTCAACCCTATAGGGATTTTTTGAAAATTTTTAAACTACAAGGATTTTCTTTCGAGAATTCTAAATATTATAGGTTTTTAAAACTTTCCCTAACTAAAGAGGAGGTTTCTGTCTTTTACCCTTTTTGATAGATTGGTTTAGGCCTTCATGGATTAGTTAAACTACCTCTAAAAGATAAATAAAAACTTTCACTAACATTTTATTCCCAACACTTAATTATTTTAATCAAATTTATATCTATCTAGCAAAAATGTTCTATAAATGAAAATTACAATTTTTAAAGAAAAATGCAAATTAGAATTAGTAGAATACACTAATATAAAATTAAAAAAAATCAATATGTTGAATATTTCATATTGTTGCTTTCACATAACCTTGTCTTCACCTTTAAATGACACATAATTATTTTAAAAATATATTCACTATTCCAATTTGATCCCATATTTGGTTCGAAAGAAAACTAAACAAATTGATTATATTAGTTTAATTTAATTTTAACAAACTTAATTTAATTTTTATAATTTCTTAAAAATCTAGATCACTTTAATTATATAAAACAATTAATCCATAAACATAATAAAGCATTAATAAAAAAATCATTTGTATATCCTTTTTAGTCTGATTGTTTATATAAATAATCATCATAGCCATGCAAGTATCTAACCTTTCACAAAAAATATATATAGTTCGTGTAGAGAGAGGTATGTGAAGAATGCTAGCTCATGTAAAATATATACTTATTTATAATAGGTCTAAGCCATTTAGTAATTTAATTGAAAGTCATTTCTAAAAATGATAGAAATAATAATAAGGGGAGAGATTTTACTAGCTGTTTTGAGGCCTAAATAAAATTTCTAATTTTGCTAAATAGGTGTTTATTTGATGATAAATAATATTGCCTATTTTAACTATAAGATTATTCTTTCATAAGATTGAATGTGTAATTCTTGTGGTTGTGGCCGAGACAATTGTTGTTTTAGTTTGTTGTATTCTTATCTAAGCATAGAAAAATCTTCATCTAAATCTTTAAATAAACTTTGTAAGACATGCCTTATTAAAAGAGAAGAAATAAACCTTTTAATGTGTAGATAATATTTATAATTATTGTTGAATATTTTTAATTATCTTTTTAATTACTATTTATAAAATTTATTTTATTCATCGTAACATTAAATTGGAGTTACTTTTTAATTGTATAAGTAACTGCCTATAATTTAAACATTGTAATTCTAGCCTAAGATATTCTTTATTAAAATAATTCCCTTGTTCTAGTTCGCGTGCTCCTTTCTTTTACCATCCTCTTGCTTTCCTAAGTGTAAGGGGCTCTTTAGTCTCTACAAAATTTTTTTTCTTACTTAAGTCTAATTTTACTATTTAAGGTAACTATCATTTGAACTCCTTCACTCCAAATGTTGTTCTTATCCTATTTAGGTATATCTAATGGAAAAAGTGGCCTTATTTCTACCATTTCCTCTAATGAGTTTCCCACTTGCCCTCTCCTTGTCTACCACCTAAGGTTCCTCGTCTTAGCCTTATGAAAGACACTATTTTAATTACATATAATTGGAATACTTCCCTCAATATGCAAGGAAAGCAATCGAAACCTACGAGAAAAATCTTCAAAAGGTGAGATTATTTTAAATTAATGGGGATGGAGACATGTGTTGTAGGTGTGGAGCAAGAGAAGGCTCTGATATAAATATTGTTTATTACATGGGTAATGTCATGTTTAAGGCTCCAGCTCCAAGTCATGTGTTTCTTTGGTATAAGGTGTAGGCCTAAGCTCCTTTTTGAATGTAGTAACACTATCACTCATAATATGCTCCTTCTATTTATTGTTTAAGTCTTAAAACTTCACATTTCTTGATCAAATTGTAACCATTAGGCTTGGGAATTTTATACACTCTAGGGTCAAATACATCAATCCTAAAATAATCTTCATATCGGTTAAGTGGTCTTTTTATCGTGTATAAGATATGGAATTTTACTCTCTCTTTGCCTACTCTAAGTGTAAGCTTCCCTTTAATAACATCTATAATAAACAACTAGTAGCCAAGAAAGGTATCCTTAAGATGATAGGAACCCTGACATTATCCTTCACGTCCATCGCTAAAAAATTGACTGGAAAGATTAATTTCCTTACTTCCATAAATAGGTTTTCCATAACTCTAATAAGGTACTTGATGGAATGATCTGAACACTGGAGTGATACATTTGTCAGTCTAAGGTCTCCTATTCCTAACTTATTAAGAATAGAAAAAGGTATTAGAATTATACTAGCATATATTTCATATAAACATTTAATATGTTTTAAATCACAAAATTTATAAGGGATAATAAAACTTATTAAATCCTTTTAACTTTGGATGTAACTTTTTTGTGTAAGATAGCATTGCATTCTTTAGTTAAAGACAATTTAGTGTACTCCTTTAATTTCTTGTTTTTGTTGCAGATGATTTCCTTATAAAGATTAACAAATGAAAGCATTAGAGCTATTACTTCGATGAAGGGTATATTAATGTTTAATTTCATAAATATCACTAAAATTTTGTTGAATCCATCTTGATTGGTTTTCTTCTTTAGCTTATGAGGTATGAAACTAGTGCTCATATAGGGTTTTGATTTCTATTTATGATGTTACTGATTAAGGATAGAACTAACATTAGTCATGCTCTACTTCCCCTGCTCATATTTTCTATATCAATATTGGCACTAAATATAAGTCAGATCGACACTGGTCTTTTACTGCTTTCCTTTTTTTTTGAATTGTGCCTTAGCTTTTCCTAATTTATGTTCTTCCATGTTTTATGCAATATTATATTCGAGTGTTTTATCACTCCTTAATGTGATGGCACACATTTGATCTCTAAGTTTGACCCTGGTATTGTTCGAAATCTTGCCTTAACCTTTTTCACACACCACTTTAGCTAATTGGTCTACTTGCACCTCTAAGTTATAAATTGATGCATTAGTTATTTTTACTACCTTGGCTAATTTCTCATTAAAGTCTTGAATGCTTACTCTTTATACCTGCATTACCTATTTTAACTAAGCATCAATAGAAGATATTGTTTTAACATCTCCTATATCTTTTTTTCTGATGGTGGTTGTTGCTAAAATTGAGGTCTATTTTGAAACCCAAATGGTCCTATAAGACTGATTACTACTCCCTCTTCCTTTTAAGAAATGTTTAGGTGATTTCTCCATCTCATATTGTAAATGTTGGAGAAGAGATTGATTCTCACACCTTGCTTTCCTTCAAAGACAACCATGTATTTGGCTTCCTGTAACTTAAAGGTGGTTAACATGCATGCACACATAGTATAGGTGCCCATATATGTCACATTGATACATGTCTTCATATTTCCTCTTTCCCTTTTACCACTTTGGTCATTGAATTTCTTGCCAAGGTCTCATGATTATCTTTACCTACGTGGTGCTATTTGTATAAATTATTCCTTAAGATCTAATTTCACTAAATTTTGACATGTTAATGTCAGGCCCTCATAGAAAAATTGCATTACCATCACTAAAGAGTACTAATGATAAGGGTATAGACTAAATAAAGCCTTATATTACTCTTAAGATTTGTAAAACTCTTCCCCTTCCTTCTGTGTGAAGTTTTGTATTCACATCCTTAGCTCAGTGGCCTTGTATGATGAGAAGAACCTAAATGTAAGCAAAATCCACCTCTATTAAGATTGATAAAGAAAACACACGCAAGAGATATAAGATATAAGCTTCAATGATCTCTCTCAAAAAGAATTTTCACTTTCTAAAGCACAAGAGATTTGACAATGATATCACTTTCAAGAGAATTGATGCTATAAATGTATTTCAAGAGTCTGATCTATTTTCACAAAAGTAGTGACTATTCCTTAAGTAGACATCTTCTTCAACTAGTCGTTACTTCTCTTATATTTGAGTTGACTTTGAATCTTCAATACCATATTTGATAAAATCTTCCAGTATCTAGATGTTAAGACAAATGATCATATCATAGAGTTGATTGTGATTTGTAAGATCCTTCCAAATATTGTGGAATCATTTCTAATAAATTAGGTAAGTTCATAAGGAAGGTTTCTGTAAGAAAGGAAGCATTGATGATATGATTTTATTTCCTTTGGAGAATTAACCCATTAGCAATAGAAGGAAATAAATCTAATTTGAAAGGTCATCATCAAAATTGTTAAGCCTTGAGCTAACAAAGATTAGCGATATCCTTGCAAGATCTCTCATGCAGTATGTAGAGGATCTTATCCGTGGATCATCTTTTGTGAGGCTATCAAATGAAAGTATTTGGATCACCAAACAAAACTCCTTAATGAATGTGATAGTGTCTTTATGAGGTGATTAACTAAAGGTCGGGAGAAAGTGCAAATATATTTGCTTAAACTTGTAGTTCCTCACCCTTTGACTTAGATTAATACATAAAGAACTGGCCTCACTAGTAATTGTATATCCCTCATGTGCATCCTTTGTGGCTACTGCTCCATAACCACAACTAAGTTATCTTCTGGATGCACAACCATCTCTTCTCACCTTATAGCTTGTTCTCTATACAATTTCATTCAATTTTAAGATCAAATTGAAGTAGGGAATCTAAGTTATCACTCCTAGATCTCCTATATTACGTCAACTACTTGAAATAAATAGAAGAAATCAAAAGTAAAATTCAATTAAATTAACTAAAATAGTAAAACTATTTTCCCAATAATAACATAAAAAGACTTGGTATACTATTATAATCTATAAGTCCCTAGAGTCATTCGTAGATAGAAAAATAAAATTAGACATATTTTAAAGTATCAATCTAGAGAGAACTACCACTAAATATGTTAGTCTTAACTAGATAAAAATGAAACAAACAAAATAAGAGAGTTAATTAAAGATTATTAAACTAATAAATTAACCAAAGCAAAAGAAATAATTAATGAAAAATCAATAAAATAAAAATTAAGGATTTGGGATTCACTTAAATAGATACCCAGTTATATGCAATTAATTATTTAGGTTAAAATAACAATTAACCTAAGGTATCTATACCCTCTGTCGAGGCACATATGTATATCATGGTAACCATCATTCCGCAATGTATAATTTATCCTAAGCGAATTCATCAAGCATAGTTAATTTATATATTTATCATTAAAGTTTAGGATCTTGTTGTTTTGTAACACCAAAGAATTTATTCTCCTAGTGCACAAACTATACTTCATCTATCAATCTATTATACAATCCCTAAGATTGAATCTATGGTGGCAATCACATATCCAAAATTATCATTATAGAGAATAAATTTAACCAATTAAAAGACAAATGGATAAATCTCATTATAAAAGAAAAGAGTATCATGTAAAGTTAAGAGAAGTTGACAATGGCATCATCAATCTTTGGTCCAAATCTTCCTCCTTGATTCTAAGAGAACAAAAACTATCAAAAACTAAGTTGGAAAGATGTCCAAGAGAAAATTTTAGAAAATTATAAGAGAGGTCATTTTTCTCTTAAAATTGGCTATAAATTTAAGAGAAGTCTAGCAAAGGTCTATAAAAGTTTGCTAAAAGTCCTATGATTAATTCTAATACAAGTATCTGTAATTAGGATTACAAAAATAAGTTTTAGATAACTTGAACTTGAAGAATCCTATATTCTTTTTTTTTCCAAGAACTGTTGTTTGTTGCAATTCAAAATTGAGACCGTTCTAATTCTACTTCTCTCTTATGTAACTTTGATGACAAGTGCCAATAATGGATCAACTCTAGTGCGAGTTTAGTATTTTATCTTAACGCTTAATACCTTTAGAAAAGATAGGTGCTTGTTTTACTTTTAAGTCCAATGTATTATCTCCTACAACTTCTCCACTTTTCATCTTTTTTGAGTTAAAATCAACTTCTAAGGTCTTTAACAAAGTTGTTTTCCATCAAGTTAGCTTTTCAATGACTTTAAAATTACATAAAATAGAAAATTGTAGAGAAAGTTGTGTTGAATCTTGTGTTTATTACTTAAATTCATCACCTATAAGATAATGAACTAATCATAGAAAAACATAACAAAATCCATATAAAACATGTTATAAAGGTGTCAGATACCAAGTAAATTAACCCCAAATAATATGTAAAATATTACCTTATTGAATCCTAGATATCACTCTAAATATTTTATTTTAATCCATATTTAAAATCATAAACTCTTAAGAATTTATTAATACATTTTTATTTTATAAAATCTTTTCTTACATGTTCAAACATTTCATTTCATGGTCTATATCCAATTTCCTTTTAAATTTTCGATTCTTGTAAAAAGTTTTAAGACATAGATAATCATTTAGATGCTACGGTGAGATGCCTAACACCTTCCTCACCTTACAATCTAAACCCTAAACTCATTCTTTGATTTAGGATCTTTCAGTTACTTTTCAACTATATTTTTTCCTCTATCTTGTCTTAACAAGGTAAGGTGATAACACAATTGATAAAAATCAATTTGTTGTCACTATTTCTATTAAGGGCGTGGTCTATGCATTAGTAGTAATTATAAAGAAATAACATTAAATTAAGGAAACAATGGAGGGTGAGGAACTAAATTTTGACACAAGTAATCAATCAAATACTAAAAAGCCAAAAGTTACGAGGGCCATAACTAAATCTAACGTGAGAACAAGAGGGAGAGAGATAGGAAAAGGAAGAGGGAGATCTAAAAGTAAAAAAACACACAAGAGGCACAAGCTTAAAATGTTATTAGAAGATATGAAATGAGTAATGCAACAGGATAATATAGTCATGCATGGACAATTTTTAAGGAATATATATTACAAGGTAAGAATTTGATAAGTTAATTGAATACATTTTTATTTATTAGATGCGAATTTTGATTTTGTTATTTGGTTCAGCTGGATTCTGACGAGGCTGCACGTTACCGTTTGGATCCATGGAGACAATTGTTGAACACGAGAATTCTGGCTTGAGGATTCCTGCAAAACAAAGAAGGCACGTCGGGGGTTGTTTCCCGATAGGCC
>JAOTAY010000002.1:24811844-24823407 GCA_025629805.1 Erythroxylum baracoense
GATAAGGAAATCAAATGGTAAGGTTTATATCCATATGTTTACACACACACACACACATTCGAAGATGAAACAGAGGGCAGAGAACACAAAATAATGGATCTATATTCCCTGCATTTTTCATACAGCCAATTTTGATAAACAAAAGCAAAGCATTATGAGATAAGGTTTAAAAGAAAGGCTTCCCTAAAAGTCACATCCAATCAAGAGAAACTCCTGAGAATATGCCCGCAAGTAAGGAGGCCACTAACAAAATCCCCAAAGCATTTTGTTCAGGGAAACCAATGTCAAGATTATAATTACATGTGATTTTCAACTAACCATGTAACCTTTAGGTGCCTCTGTCATGATGCACATAGTGAGATAACCATTTGTTAGTCCCAGAAAAGAAGTGAGCACGAGCATCCATCCCTGATCACCATATTTTGCAGTGAAGTAGAATGCAAGAATGAGAAGAAAACGAGAAAGAACTGCAACTGTAAGTCCCCTTTTGGACTTCAACTTCCAATATTTCACTGCCAGAATATATCTTGATATAAGATCCCACACATTGTACATTGCTACTAGAACAAAAGCCTACCTGAATATTGGAACCATTGTTCGGTAAATAATCGGGAACTAATTTCAGAGATCAATTGAAAAATGGGACTTTTTAACATATGAACTTGGACCGTTCTATAACTTACAACTATAACATGTTGAATTCTGCCCAATGCCAGACAAAATTTCCAAAAGAAATAGGAAATGTTTTGAGGAAGTGCGGGAAACAAAATTGTTAGGAATCGGTCATTGATTACTTATGAAGTTGCAACTTCACTTGGAATAACTTGAGAACATCTTTAGCAAGTCCTACATTTTGCACTTACCATTCTCCTAACTTGTGTTGTCCTGTGTTTTCATGTAAGAATCCAGGGAATATTGACAATGTGAGGACATATTTATGTTCTAAAGCATTAGTTACTTATTGCTCAAACAGTCAAGGTGTTTGGAATCACCTACACCCTGCAAAAATATCAAAAGCGTCAAAGGTTGGAATCGCAAAGATGCTTTCATAAAAGCTATTCTCCTGGAACAAAACCAGCTGATAGAGAGAAAAGCACAATTTCTATACTTCTTGATTTCCTAATTTTTTTATTCCAATAGCTGCAAGATTAGTTGAAACAGTCTTTAATCCTTCTTTGGCTGCCTTTGCTCGGTAAAACTTCAATATTGGCAGTTTGGGGAAGTAAAATGCGTATAGTAGAAAACATAAGAACTCGAGCAAAGTTAAGATTGACAAAAATATAACTGAAAAAGATATATAGGAAATTTATCAATAGAGTCCTTGAATTTATACAAATTACTCGATGAAAAGTCAACCAGAAAGGTTGAACAAACAAGAGGGACTATGTGAGTCTACTGTGCATATGGCGATATACGAATATATGTGCAAATGTCTGTATGTCAACTATAAAAGCTAAACACGTTTTGAAGCCTTGATTATGAAAATAAATTTATATCTTTATGAAATTACTCATTGACAGATAATATGATACATACTATACGTGTAACAGTCCACAAATTTGTCCAAGTCATAGAAAAAGCAACATACTAGCTCCCTTGCGAAAGCCATTATTATATTTGTCGAAGGCTGCTTTCGTGACCAGCCTCAAAGCAAAGGTAAGGGCACTATATACAGCTAACCCAGCAAAGAAGAACTGTAGGACATAAGCAGAACAATGTTGCTTCATCAATAATTTCACTGTCCTCATCAACTAAAATACTAGAACTATGATTTGGGTTTCTTGCAGTCTGCTATAGCTGAAATGCAGTCCACATCAACTAACATACTATAGAAACCCGCAACCAGAGTCCACCATTAAAGGCTTGCTTAGAGGTGTGAACTGCTGATTATGTAAGATTCTACTCTTTATTTTTTAAACGTAATGAAAAGTCTTTACATTCAGTGATGTTTTTTCAATAAAACGTCACTTATTATGTTGTTTTCTTGTAGTGTGCATTAAAAAGATCAAATATAGACCCTCTAAGTGAACTTAGGAGGAGTCAAAATCAAAGGAAGTAAAAATATCTACCTTCAAATTTTATTTCTTCATAAGCTATTGTTTTCTTAGTTGAAGGCAATAGGGATACTATACTAAATAAAACTCCAGTTTTATTAAGTTTAGAGGAAGATCCTAAAACTTTTAGTTAAGCAATGAAATCAAGGGCTATGACATTTTGGAGAGAAGCGGTAAATAATGAAATGGACTTAGTATTGTCTAACAATACTTGGGTTCTAGTTGATTTATCTCACGGGTCTAAACCAATTGGTTGTAAGTGGGCATTTCGAAGGAAATATGCCACAGATGGTACTATTCTAACTTTCAAAGCAAGGAAAGTAGCTAAAGATTTTAGGTAAAAAGAAGGAATCGATTACTTTGACACTTATGCACTGGTTGTTAGAATTACATCAGTAAGAATACTTTTAGCTTTATCTTCAATCTATAGCCTTCATGTACACCAAACGGATGTAAAGACAACATTCTTAAATGATGATCTAGATGAAGAAGTGTATATAGAACAACAGGAAGGCTTTGTGCTATCGAGAAATGAAAAGAAAGTATGTAAGCTATGTTAGGTCAAGAGGACTTTACGATGACTAATTTTGATGACAATCAAATAATAATAATGTTAGAAAAACATGAACGTTTTTGACAAGTGTGATAAGTGTGCAGACAAAGTACAAAACATAGACGCAGACCTGAAGTCAAAATACAGACGCAGACGTAAAGACAATATAAACGCAGACGTAGACGCGAAGTCAAAACACAGACGCAGATGTAAAGACAATATAAACACAAACACAAATGCAAAATCAAAACATAGACGCATACGCAGACCTGAAATCAAAACACAGACGCAGACGCAAAGTCAACATAGATGCAAAGACAACACAGACGCAAAGAAGACATAGACGATACCATGAAGATACATTAGCACGTTAGAACAGTTATTTAGTTAGAGTTAGTTACATAACTCAACTAAATGACGGTTATCAAGAATCAAGAAGCGTTTATCAAAGATCAAGAAGCAGTTAGAGAAGAAGGCTATAAATACTAGTTGTAGTCGAAGCTGTTACAATCTTAGAGAGAGAAAATTCTTACAAATCTTACGATTCAGAATTAGTGATCTTTGAGCGTTCAGTGCTTACTTAGAAAAGAGAAATTCTATAGTATGATACGAAGAGAGCTAACCCTACTGTAACAAAAGCTCACAATATTTTTCTAGTGAGAGAAAGAAAAGGTTGATAGCCTGGAGAGGCTAAGATAGCTGAAAGAATACTTTGTAAGAGACCTGAAGAGGCTCTGGAAGTATTTGTTTGGAGTATAGTGAAATACTCAGATGAATTCTGAGGACTAGATGTAGCCCACGGTTTGGGGTGAACCAGTATAAAAATCGCAGTGTCTATCTTCTATTCTTTAATTCAGTTTATTTTGTTGTTAACCAATTATAAAGAAGTTATTTGCGATTTAACTATGTAATAATTTTCATATAACTTTGTGATATCTTTTTAAAAAGAAAGAGAAGTTCTTAGCAATATTCTTTATTCACGAAAAAGGATACACCATTCAACCCCCTTCTTATGTATCGAGTTTCTTGTGCGTAAAGTTTATACTAACGTGTGATTTACTAGTTGATATGAATGGTAGATACTTTGAATTAGTTGACATCATATGCAACTTGAAATATTTCCTTGTTATCGGACATTACAGAAATTTATGCATATATTATAATACAATGTTTTCTTCTTGTGTTGTTGTTAATGTGTAAATTAAAGATTAAATGTTATGTAAGATTTATATGGTTAATACCATAAGGATTATTATATCTCGCTATGAAATCACTTTTTAAATAATAGTTTTGCAGAAATGAGTAATGTTGATAGCTCTTGGATGTATAGACGATTAACACCCAATGGTATCATTAATCTTGAGTTTGTGGAGGGAGTTCAAGCTTTTATTGACTATGCATGTTCTCAACTTGCATATATGGATGGTCTAAAAATCAAATGTCCATGTAAAGAGCGCAAACATATTGGTTTTCTTCCTATTAATGAAGTGAATTTTCATTTTTTAAGACAAGGGTTTATTCCAAATTATTTTGAGTGGACATGACATGGGGAGCCATTAATTTGTACCACCTCAAGGGGTAATGAAGTAAACTCATCAATAAATGTAGATGGGTTTGAAGGAGGACTGGATTTACAACAAATAATATGGCTGCAACTAAAAATCCTTACACTGAAATGATTTATGACGTAGCCAGTTATATCTTTCAGGCAAATATAGAAAATCTTGAAGAAGAACTAAACCCAAGTGCAAAATTTTTTTTGACTTACTAAAATCAACTAACCAAGAATTATGGCCAAATTGTGAGAACATGACTCAGTTATCTTCAATTGCTCACATATTGAACATAAAGTCTAAAGGGCTTATTTCTGATCAAAGTTTGGGTAAAATTCTTACTTGGTATAATGAATCATGGCCTCTTGAACATAAAATAGTTAATAATTTTTACAATATAAAGAAACTTATTAGGGGTCTTGGTTTTCCAATTGAGAAAATTAATTGTTGCAATTTAGAATGTATGTTGTTTTGGGGAGATGATGTGGACTTACAATAATGCAAATTTTGTGGTCAATCTAGGTTCAAACTAAGAAAGCATACTATGAAGCAGAAATTAGTACCTTAGAAGTGGATCTATTATTTCCTGCTAACTCTGAGACTTCAAAGACTATATGCCTCTGATGTTACTGCATCTCACATGAGATGGAGTAATGAACTTGAACAAAAAGATGGAATAATGAGCCATCTATCGGATGCACTCAGATGAAAATGTTTTAATAATACCCATTTTGAGTTTGCAGCTGAAAGCTAAAATGTTGGATTGGGATTGTCAACAGATGGATTCCATCCTTTTGGTCAATCCAGCCAACAATATTCATCATGGACAGTCACAATTACTGCTTATAATTTGCCTTTATGTATGTGTATGAATGAGGCATATATGTTCTTGACGATGACTGTTCTAGGGCTTACGAATCCAAAGCATAAAATTCATGTATTCTTATAACCAATGGTATCTGAATTGCATCATCTTTGGGAATTTGGTGTGGAGATATATGATGTATCTCTTTAACATAATTTTTTGTTAAGAGCAGCTTTGATGTGGACTGTTGTTGATTTCCCTGTGCATGCTATATTGTCTAGATGGAAAACAGTAGGGAAATTGGCTTGCCCTACTGTGGCAATGATTTTGATACATTTTATCTTCCTAGCGGGGGTAAAACATCTTAGTTTGACAACCACAGGAATTTTCTTCCTCCAAATCATCCATTTAGATGCAATAAACAAAAGTTCGTTAATAATAGGATGGTAACTCCTCCCCCTCATAAAGTTAACGAAGAGATATTGTAGGAGATTGATGAGTTAGGGTTGTTGAAAGTTACAGAACTTGAAGTTAAAGAAGTTAATAGAAGCATTAGTAAAAACTTAGGTTAGAGAATACGAAGTATCTTTTGAGATTTGCCATATTGGAAAACTAATTTGATACGTCATAATCTAAATGTGATGCTTATTGAAAAAATATTTTTGACAATTTGATCAATACCATAATGAACATTGAAGGCAGACAAAGTACACTGCAAAATCATGAGCTGATTTGAAACTTTTTTGTAGAAGGAATGAGTTAGATAAATATCTTCACACAAGTAAATATCCAAAAGCATGTTACACATGGGATAAAAAACAAAAGAAAAATTTAAGTGAATGGTTAAAAAGTCTAAAGTTTCTTGATGGTTCTATTTAAACATAGCAAGGTGTGTGGACATGAGGAAGTTCAAATTATTTGGGATGAAAAGTCATGATTGTCATGTGTTTATGCAAAGGCTAATTTCAATTGCATTTTAGGTGTTACTACCGAATAAGGTTTGGGAAGCTATAATAGAATTGTTCTTTTTCAAAAGTTTAACATCATTTGAAATAAAGTTAGTTAAAATGGAAAAACTAGAAAGGGAAATTTCAATTATCTTGTGCAAAGTAGAAGGGATATTCACTTTAAACTTCTTTGATTGTATGGAGCATCTACCTTTACATTTAGCACACAAGGCTAAACTTATTGTTCTAGTTCAATATCAATGGATGTATCTATTTTTGACAGGTAATTATAGTTAATATTTGAATAAAACTTGTAGCACGTTTTAATCAGTAATTGTAATAACCCTATTTATAATGTAGGTATTTGCATCACTTGAAGAAAAAAGTTAAAAATAAGGCTAGAGTTGAAAGTTTGATATGTAATGCTTATTTAGTAGAGGAAGCAAGTACATTTTGTTCACATTATTTTGAGTCGCATGTTCACACAAGAGAAAGAAAAGTTCCTTATAATGATGATGGGGGTGAAACAGGTGACGTTGATGGTAACTTATTTATTTTCACATCTCTTGGACAAACATTTGGATGCTTATAAAAAAGAACGTTAACAGAAGAAGAAATAGAGGCTGCCCATATTTACATTTTATTGAATTGCCAAGAGGTTCAACCTTTCATGCAATAAGTTTAAGTTAATTCTTAAATTGATTATTTAGGATTTTAAGGTTGAGTGGTGTTCACAACAAAAATACATAATAATGCTTTTAGATTATATGAGGAATGGTTAAGCGAGCTAATGCCCAAAAAACCACAGGATGATATCAATAAAGAAGTTGAAAGCCACTTTCCTCAATGGTTTGAGAAATTTGTAAGTTTTGACTTATAATAATTGAAATGGTTGAATTATTAGATCAAAGTGTTTAAATGACATTATGCTATTCAATATGATAATTTTTTTTAATATGTAGGCCTTAGAAAGTCCAATAGAGAACAAATTTATATTTAATCTTCCAAAAGGACATTTGCAAACTGTTAAATTGTATCCAGTGTATTTTGTTAATGGATACAAATTTAATACAGAAGATCATGGTCATAGCATGTCAATAGTTAATAGTGGGGTTTGCATACAGGGAGAATTGATGGATTACTATGGTAAAATTATTGAGATACTTAAAATTGAGTACCCTGTATTGTTAATAAAACAGAGTGTGATATTTAAGTGTGAATGGTTTGATCCAATTCCTAATGTTAGAACAAAAGTGCATAGTCGATACAATATAGCTGAAATCAACCAACAAAGAAGATTTAGACAATTTGAACCTTGTTGTGTTGGAGATGCAAGTGACCCAGGTGTACTATGTCTCTCCCAGCATATGATGAGATAAGTTAGATTTGTTGGCCATTTGTAAATTAAAATCTAAAGGTGTTTTTGAATTACATGGAAAAGGAGAAAATAAGAGAAATGAAAGTGAAGCGCTTTAGGAAGATATTCATGAAATAAATGTATGTGTAATAAAAGACAAGAACGAACCTCTGAACGATCCAAATAATGAATATGTTGAAATTTCATCCAGAAAGGACGAGGAATTTATATAGGGTGAGAGATTTGAAGAGGAGTTTGACTTTGATTCTAATTCTTCAAAAAAAGAAGATGCTGATGATTTTGATTTACAATTAAACGAGGATATCGATTAATTTGTGTAAGTAATAGAATATTATATGAATAAATTTATTATTATATCAACAATATATTGTTATGTATTTAATTTATATTGTTCTATCAGTGGAATAATCAATAAAATGTGAATTTCAGGTTAAAAATATATCACAAAAGAGAATAAGGGTATATTGCGGCCAAGGCTCAAGTTATCACCATTTGGAGAAGCCAGTGCATGTCCAGTTGAAGCATCATGTTATGCAGATGCTACAGAATCAGGTATTGCATGTCCAGCTAGTGCAACTCCATATGAGGCATCACCTTCCCCACCTATAGTCCCTGTAGAGTCACATTCCCTACTTACTACTACACCATCCAACACCCCTATTACATCTAAACCATCAAATACTATCGATGCAACGTCTAATCCTATACCATAATTTGAATCTATATCAATAGAGATATTAGAGGTAGAAGTTACAGATGAAGGAGACAGTTTCCATCCTGGAGCTAAGAGAGTTAATGGAAGAATTTACATTACAATTGTCAACGATCTGTGAGTGAAATTCTAAAAATTTTGTAATAGACGATAACACCATAGGTTTATACTGAAGCTGTAATTTTTAATTTGAAAATGATCTAAAATAGTTTATATATTAGGTTGTTTTCGTTTAGAAAATGCTCCAAAAATATTTCATCTAAGTTTAAGGAGAAGATAGAACTTGAGGGTTATTTATGGAATCATATCTCTTAGAGGACAAAGAATTTTTATAATCAGGAGTTTGAGGAACAAAAAATAAATTCTTTATTCTTTTTTAGTTTATCTAATTTTATACATTAATTAGATAAATTTTAGGTATGGAGATTACGTGTGACAGGATAGCTAAAAAGTCCTAGTTGTCATAATAGAAATATATTGAATAGGTGCCTGTGAGGTTTAATATGAAGAATGCAAGCTAGTGAGTATGTCATTAGCTGCTCATTTCAATTTGAGTAAGATAACTTGTCCTACCACTAAAAATGAAACAAAACTATATGTCCTTTATTTCCTACTCTTTTGCTGTCAGTTCGATAATGTGTGTTATAGTAAGTGCTAGACTGGACATTACATACACTATTGGATTGGTGGTAGATTTTTATCCAATATGAGAAAGTTATATTGAGAAGCAGTAAAGTAGATCTTCAAGTACTTATAAGGAACTTTTAGATTGTATTTGAGTTTTAGAGGTGGTGAGCTAATTTTAAAAGGGTACACAGATGCAGCCATGGCTGGCGATCTTAGCAACAGAAACTTAGCCTCAGGATATGCATTCAAATTTGCGAGGGGAACTATTTTTTGGCAATCTAAGTTGTGAAAATGTATTGTTTTTTCTACTACTAAGGTGGAATATGTTGCAACCATGGGAGCAGGAAAGGAGACATTTTGGTTAAAGCATTTCGTCAAGAATTGAACACAAAACAACATGAGTATATCATTTTTTGCGACAGTCAAAATGCTATAGATTTAAGCAAAAATTCCATATATAATTCCTGCACTAAGCACATTGATGTGAGGTATCATTAGTTTTGGTCTGTGGTTGAGGAGTAACTAATGAAGTTAAAGGAGATTCACACAGGCAAAAATATTGCTGATGTGTAAATGAAGGTAGTTCCTGAGACTAAGCTTGAGTTTTGTAATAAGCTCACTAGGATGGCTTTCAAGTAATCGATGAGGAGGTTGATTTCTCCTTTGAAAATGGATGGAGGGGAGATTATTGTGGATCCAACCCCATTTTTATTCAAATTTATTTATTTAACTCCACTAAATCTAGATTTGAAGGTATTAGTTATCTTTATAGATCAAAAGGAATAAAGTTGTGGGTGACTATGTATAGTATAAAATCTGACCCTTTTGAAAGTCAAATGTTGCATAGGACAAAAACACATGATGATAGAAGGGTTTTAGAGTTCAAATAGCTTTTATAAACTATATTTTTACCAAATGTTGATTTCTAGAATTTAGTTAGGAGTGGTATTGGAATATGCCTGTGTGTGTGTATGGTAAGTCTTTTAACTGTGTATAATATAAAGTCACTCTCAATAGAGAGATTTCACTTTCTAAGGCACAAAGAGTTTGATGTGACTTTCAAAAATATTGATGCTACAAAAGTATTTTGCAAGTCTCAAATATTTTGCAAATATAGTGGCTTTTCTTTAAATAGACATTTTCCTCAACTAGCTGTTGCTTAATCTATGATATCATTTTTGCTGAAATCTTCAATATTCAGACGTTCTATCAAATCTTCTGGAGCTGATTATTCAAATTTGTAAAAATCTTCCAAATGTCATAGAACCATTTCTGAATAGGCAAGTTCATAACGAAGGTTCTTACAATTATCCTATGATTTTATTTTCTATTAAGAATTATACCGTTGCCTATATAAAGAAGTAAATCTAATTTGAATTTTAAAATATTATGAAGTTATCATCAAAATCGTAAAACATAACCTTTAAGCTAACACTAACAACAATAATTAACCTTATCCATTAATGAAGCAAGTCAGAAACAACCTCCATCTGTCTCAACTAGTATAGAGGGATCTGTAGGTTTGTTAATCTTTAACACCTACAAATAAACTTATACTAAAATATATGTTTACATGTTTAATGTATTTTTTTATCATTATTCATTTATTGTCAAGTTCCAATATCAACATCAAAAAAAGAGATAGAGGTATAACTAAAGGTTGTGAGTTGCAACGAATGAATATTGCAATGAACAATAAGTTGTCAACATATATTGATACTTTGCAAGTTCATCCTTTAGACAAGTAAGTTGAGGATAATTACCATAATTGAATTACTTTGCCTAAAGTATGCCAAATAGTTGAAGGAAGATAACTTACTAGTGAATTATTTAGATAAAGTTTCGTTAAATTTTCAATTTATTTAACTATATGCAATATTGTTTCATTTATTTTAAGATTAATTACACTTTTACTTGTTATTCACAGATGAAATTGAATATCACTTCACTGTTGAAACGAAGGACAAGGGATCGTCATTATTGACTGAATCAATATTACAAATATTTTCCTTTAGATGCAGAGGCAAGGAGACATATTTTGGAACAATATCTCCAGAAAATTGAAGCAATTTATGTAATTATTGGGACTCTCCCAATGTTCAAATTTGTTTTCTTTCCCTTCACATTTGCTTCCATTAATCTTGTTACACGATTTAATGACTATTTTTTCTTTATTTAGGAAAATGTGATAAGGCCAAGGTGAACAAAGGAAAAAATGAAAACTCCTCACAACCAAGGCCCCAAACCATTTATTGTCGTGTGAGAAGAATATGTAAGTTCTTTGTTTACAAGTTATAATTATATCAATAAGCACTATATTATTTATTGTCCATTGTATTTTTTTAATAAAACAAAGTGACAAGGAATTACGTGGAGAAAATGGCTGAAGGAGGGTGAGAACAAAGGGTGATGTCGCAAGGTAATGGCCGCGGCGAAGTGTGAGTGAGAAAGATGAAAATGAAATAGGGAGAAGAGGGAGGTAATTTGAGGAAGAGGGGGAAGGGAAATGACGAAAAAGACAGAGAGTAGCTGAAAGGTCAGAAGAACATAAAGGGTAAAAGGGAAATGTCCCTCGGAGGTTCTTTGGCTGTGGAAAAAGAATTAATGTACGCCGCGGGGAAGATTGCATATAGTGTTCACAACGGAGAAAAAACTTAATTCACGCCGTGGTGAATTGGCTAGAGAGGCAATGTAGCCGTGGCAAATGAAGAGTTCGCCGTGGCTACATGTACTATGCCGTAGCGAAGTTTTCCCGAGAGACAAAGACGAAAAGACATGACACTTTTTGACCAGATACTCAGCTCATATGTAAGTCCTTAATCATCATTTAAACGAAATGCAATTCATCTTCTATACCAATTTCCTCTATCATAGAAAATGTGTCATGCATCTACTAAAACACATAATTCAAAGGGAAGATGAATTATTGAAATA
>JAOTAY010000002.1:24835778-24849554 GCA_025629805.1 Erythroxylum baracoense
CCTAACTTCTCTAATTGGTCTTCTCGTAGACCCGTTTCCCGGATCCGACCCGTTATGTGGGACCGGGATGTTACATAGAATGTGGTGGTTGTATTAGTTTTTAGTCCTTACTCCACTTTAAGGCCCCCCCCCTTTGGGGGCTCAATGACAAATTATTCAGCAGTCCGTTTCCACATGTTCGTCTTTTCAAAATGACATTTAGAAGTTGTCCACAAGCAATCCATCTGCCTCTTCCTTCCTCCCATTTAACAAGGAATCAAGAACAAAAGTCATCTTAACGCTAATAGGAATCACAATGAATTGGATAAAGTTATCATTTGTCAATACCAGTGAGTT
Organism: Erythroxylum baracoense; assembly: GCA_025629805.1. NCBI lineage: Eukaryota > Viridiplantae > Streptophyta > Magnoliopsida > Malpighiales > Erythroxylaceae > Erythroxylum > Erythroxylum baracoense. The sequence continues at coordinate 24,836,115 of JAOTAY010000002.1, forward strand.
TTATGCATTCGTTCTCCACATTTGTCGTGGCTTTATCGCTTCACACACTTTGATAGCTTGGAAATCTATGAAAAAAGTGATATGGGATGAAAGCTACTTTTACTGTATTATTCGAAACCTTAAATACAACAAGCATTACAACAAGGTCAACGACGTTAACGTTAAGCTATAGATGAATTGAGGAGAAGAATAAGGGATTTGGAGCCGTTGGTTCTATACAAGGCTAATGAAGATAACTGTGTGAATCCAATGTCAGTTAAGAAGGATGTGAATTTGGCGAACCATTGTCGTAAGGCCTGTTTGAGACCATAGAGAGATTTCCGTAGCCTACATACTCGTGAATCACTGGGGCGACGAAAACCTTGTGGCACCTTCATGTGTATTTCTTCACGGAGATCACCATGAAGGAAAGCATTTTTAACGTCAAGCTGGTGTAAATCCTAATTGCGAATAGCAGCAAGAGCTAATAAGCAACAAATGGTGGTAAATTTGACGACCGGAGCAAAAGTTTCATAGTAATCCACTCCTTCGATTTGAGTGAATCCTTTAGCAACCAACCGTGCTTTAAAACGCTCGATGGTGCCATCTGATTTGTATTTAATTTTGTAAACCCACTTTCAAGCAATTGCTTGTTTTCCTGGAGGGAGATGTTCAAGAGTCCAGGTTTGGTTCGGTTCAAAGGCTACAATTTTAGCACACATAGCTTTGTGCCAGCAAGGATCTTTAGAAGCCTGTGAAAAATGTATTGGCTCATCTATAGAGGAGATGGCCGCTAAAAAGGCAATATGTGATGAAGACAAGCGTGCATAAGAAATTACAGAAGAAAGAGGATGAGCAATACCTGAATTGGTAGAAGGAGTTGGATCTAAAGATGCTGGAATATCATAGGAAAATCCTTGTAATTTGGATGATACATGTCGTTGTCTTTTGGGTCTAGTTGGAAGATCAGGTTCAGTGATAGAGATAGTGGGATTGTTGTTTTCAATGGGGTGGTGTTGGGATCATTGGTAGAAAGTTTAGGTGTTAGCTGATTTTGAATCTCAATACCAATGTCTTGTTCATATAAAAGTAATGGCAACAACATATTAGGTCATGAGGCTGCAGATATAGTAGCAAAAGGAAACACATGCTCATGGAATACGACATCACGAGAAATTAAAATTTGATTTGTGTCCAAATTGTAAAGTTTGTAGGCTTTCTTAACATAAGGATATCTGATGAAAACACAACAAGATGCAAGAGAGGCAAACTTATCACGAGGTGAAGCATGGTTATGGGCATAACATAGTGAACCAAAAATGCGAAGATGATCATAGTTTGGTATCTTACTAGTGAGGATTTCATACGGAGTTTTACCGGACAACAACATTGTTGGAGTGAGATTGATCAAATAAGTTACTGTAAAGACACATTCTCCCCAAAAATGAAGAGGAAGATTGGCTTAAAAACGTAAGGCGCGAGCTACATCGAGGACATGTCTATATTTACACTCTGCAGCTCCATTTTGTTGGGGTGTGTGAGCGTATGAAGTTTATAACTCAATGCCATTAGTAAAAAAGAAATCTTTAAGAGCATAAAAAGTGAATTCACCACCATTATCGCTACGCATTTTTTGAATATCTATAGAGAATTGAGTTTTAGCCATTCGACAAAATAAAAGCAAGTAATTATATGTCTCAGACTTATAACACATAAGATACACCCAAGTACAACGAGAAAAATCATCAACAATAGTAAGAAAATAATGTGAACCATTTAAAGAAGGTGTTACGTATGGTCCCCAAATGTCACAATGTATAAGAGAAAAACATCGTGTACTTTTATTAATGCTAGAAGGAAAAGGCATACGAGATTGTTTACCTATCACAAATTTCACAAACAAAATGGGATGGAACAACGATATCAATACCAAAAATTTGCTTAATCCTAGGTAATGATGCATGTCCTAGACGTTAATGCCAAAGAATTGTGCTCGAAGCATGAGAGGAAGAAAAAGCAGCAGTGTGCTTATAAAAAGTGCACTTGTAAACACCGTCTTGTAATTTAGCTGAGCCAATCAACTTCCTCGTTTTGAGGTCTTGAAAAATACAAAAATCAACAACAAAAATAACTACAAAATCAAGGTCTTTAGTGAGTTTTCCTACCGACAACAAATTTCATTAAAATATGGTACACATAGAACATTGGAAAGTTGAATATCAGATGATAAATTAATTTGACCAACATGAGTAATAGGTAGGATATTATCATTTGGTATGCTAACAATGGTATGATGTGGAACATGATTTGCATTATTTAACAAGGCTTTTGATCCAACGATATGATCAGATGAACCACTATCTATTATCCATATATTAGAATCGAAATATTGCTTACCAGTGTGATTGGCCGAGTTTAATGAATTTCCATCTAGAATTTGCATCAATTGAGTGTATTGACTCATAAAAAGGCCTGAGATCGGTGAAGAATCATTGTTATTGGTCGAAATAGCAGCAATATGGGCGAAGGAAGGACGAGGCTTTGAAGTGGAATGATCATAGAAGGAAGAATGATCATGGCTCACACCTATAGATAGATTTCAATTTCCTGAGGTGAACCTGCTGTTGTTTTGATCAATTTTACGTTTTCGCTTCCAATTGGGAGGATATCCAATTAATTAAAAGCATTTGACCTTTGTATATCTTGTGTTATTGCAATGATCACAACGTTTTTGAGTTCAATTAAGGCCCCTGACACTATTAGGATCAACCTTGGCGGTAAGAGTTGTTGCTTCCATTGTTGGAACGATTATTCCATGTTGTTTCTCTTCATGGATTACCATCGCATAGACCCTGCTAAGAGATGGAAGAATTTTAGAATTTAAAATCTACAAGCGTGTCATTTTGAACTAATTATTGAGTCCGAGAAGAAACTGATGGACTTTTTCTTGCTCCCTTGCAGTAGCAAACTCCTTTCCTGCACCACAGCTACATCTTAGGACCTTTTTGAACATCTGAAGTTCATCCCACAAGGCTTTGAATTTGGTATAGTATGAGCGAGCGATGTAATGTGAGCGAGCGTAGTAGAGTCGCCATAACTTCCAAGATCGCCGGTGGTTTTACTCCCTTCTAATTCATGATTACACTTTCTTCTTCCCCTTCCTCGTCTCGTGTCCCCCTAGGCCAAATGACTGCACCATCACCAAGACCCAATTCTTCGACACTCTCCTCAAACCCTAACCTGACCTAAAATGTAAATCCAAACCTTCAAATTCCTCCTGCTCCTATTAAGATTCAGACACTTAGAGGAGGGATAAATCAGACTAGAAAGTCTTTTGATCAAGAGAATCCCTCAAATATTCACAACCAAAGTGTGTCGGTGACAGCTCTTCCAAAAACATGGAAATCGGTAGTATCTGAGTTAGTGGAGGAATCATCAAATGTTAAGACTCTAGCCTATTAACCCCCGGAGATAAAGGAGGACCAAAATTTCGTCATCCCTCCACAAGAGTTAGCACAGAAAGGAGCAACCAAACTTTAACATGCTCTAATAGGTTTCTTCATAGGTAAGTGTCCTACCTACCCTATGGTTAAGCGGACTCTTTCGAAATCTTGGTTAACCTTAACCAAAACCTTGATTACTGGTTTGAATAAGTTTTTGTTCAAGTTTGATTCAGAGGTGGGTCTGAATGAGATATTGGAGAAGGGCCGTTGGCATATCCAAGTTAAGCCTTTATTCTTAAGAAAATGGGGCTTGAATGTCGGTGAGCAAAAGGAGATTAGGTATGCGCCGGTGTGGACTAAATTCCACAATATTCCATATAAATAGTGGAACATCGAAGGGTTGAGTAGGGTAGCTAGTGCAGTGGGGCATCCTCTGTTTATGGATACCCAAATAGCTAGGATGTCATTATATATGCTAGATTGTGTGTAGAGTTGGACTTGGAGAAGACTTGGCCTTCGTCTTTTTAGTTGGCCACTTATAGTGATGAAGGACAAGTTTCATTTAAGGAAATTCAGATAGAATATGAATGGAAGCCTGAAAATTATATACAAAAGAAGGAGTGGAAACCTACAAGACGCATGTTTGAAACTGGGACACAACAAAAGTTGGAGAAGGAGATTATCACACTACCTGTAGGTGATAACCATCTTCAAGAGAGTGGGCAGAAGCAAAGCAATGAATAGGACCTAGTAAGTCCTCAGAAGAGTAGCCTCTCAAAAAACCTTGAAGAACAAAGTGTAGACCATCCCCAGGAGCTTAGGCCGGAGCAAAGTAAGGACACGGATCAAGACAATCCTAAGATAAGCAGACCTTCTAAAATACTCGAGGAACAAAGTAAGGGAAAGGAAATTCAGCAGGAGCAGGATGATTCTGAAGGTTATCTTGAAGATGCAGACTGTCCCAGTGTGAGTCAAGTAAGTAGTCTTATTCCCTCTCCTATATCTGACTTGGTTCCTACTAGCTCTAATGATTCTCAGAGTCTGAGTTTGGGGGGAGGGGTAGAGGGGGTTTTTACTGTTAGGAAGAGCGGGAAACCTAGGAGGAAACAGTAAGTAGCAGTTTTTGATGGTTTTTGTGATGGATTTAGGTTTTTGGAATATAAGGGGTCTTAACAACCCAAAAAAACAGCTAGCTGTTAAATCTTTTCTTAAGATGTTGTTTGTCTCTTTTGTGTGTTTGATAGAATCTAGGGTTAAGTCTTGTTCCCTATTGAATAAAATTTGCACTTCTATGTTTCCTAGATGGTAGTTCTTTAGTAATTTGGTTCAAGCTTCTTATGCTAGATTAGTAATAGCTTGGAACCCAGATCAGTACTTGTGCTCTCCTTTAGTTACAAATGATCAACTGATTCATTTAGAGATGACCCCTATAAATTGTGCTTTAGTTTTTTTTGTCACTTGTGTCTATGGGTTTAATAATCTGAATCATAGGAAAAATCGTTGGTCTGCCCTGTCAAATATGAAACTCATTATTGGGAGTCATCCATGGATTATAGTTGGGGACTTTAATGTTATATTGTTTTCTCATGAGGCAATAACTCTTAGCTCCTCGGCCATTAATGGTATGAATGACTTTAGGAAGTGTGTGCAGGATTGTGGGTTATTTGACTTAAATTCTAGCGGTCCTAGTTTTACCTAGACTACTAAACAATCTGGTGACCTCCACATTGCAAGAAAACTGGATAGAGCCTTTATCAATTCAAAATGGAGTACTAGGTTTCCTAGATCCTATGGAGAGATTCATAACCTTAACATTTCAGACCACGCTCCAGTAGTAATTAGGTCCTTATCTTTCCTAATGAAGAGGTCCTCCCCTTTCCGGTTCTTCAATTTCCTTGCCTCCTAGCTAAATTTCCTTCAGATCATAAAGGATGTTTGGAATTCACATGTTCGGGGAACTCCTATGTTCTGTGTGGTCTCTAAGCTTAAATTAGTAAAAAAATCTCTCAAATCCTTAAACTCATATCAGGTAAGGGATGTAAATGTTAGGGTTGAGTCTTGTCAAACTATCCTTCAAAATATCCAAGACCAAATGAGACTTCTGGCTAATAAGATGACTTCTCTGGTAACAGAGGAAAATGAGACCATCTCCAACTTGATTAAAGCATTAAGTGCTCAAGAGTCCTTCTATAAACAATCTTCCAGGATTAAGTGGCTCAGGGAAGGGGATAGAAACACCAAGTTCTCCCATAATTCTCTTTTAGCAAATAGAAACAGGAACAACATCCATTATTTAGTGGTGGGAAATGATCATAGGATTGTTGACTCCTGGTTTTTTTCAAAAACTCCATTGGGAATAAGAAAGACCTAGGCTCCTCAAAGGAGTATGTGGATGCTCTTTTCCCTCATTCGATTCCTGAAAACCTTAGAAACAACCTCTTAGCTAAAGTCTCTAAGCAAGAGATTAGGGAGGTTTTTGCATCCTTCAATCCTCATAAAGCCCCTGGATCGGATGGTTTTAATGGATTTTTCTTCAAAAAAACTTAGTCCATCATTGGGGATGATGTCATTAGGGCCATTCAGGATTTTTTCAACATGGGAGGCTATTCAAAGAGCTTAACTCAAACTTTATTTATCTAGTTCCAAAAAAGACTCATCCTTCCACTGTTTTGGATTACAGATCTGTATCATGTTGTAATATGATCTATAAGGTGATCCCTAAAATTATGGCCAATAGACTCAGAGAAATACTACCCCACATTGTTAGCCCTAATCAAAATGCTTTCATTAAGAACCATTGTATAGGGGACAATATCCTCTTAGCTCAAGAGATTTTTAAGAACTACCACCTTACTAATAATCATAAAAGATGCGCTTTTAAAGTGGATTTGGAAAAAAGCCTATGATTCTATTCAATGGGATTTTGTCCTAAATGTGTTCTTAGCTGTAGACCTCCCCCTAAAGTTTATCAAGTGGATTAAAGAGTGTGTTACCTCTCCCTCATACTCTATCCTAATCAATGGATCCCCAACTAAATTTTTTAGTGGTAAATCAGGATTAAGACAAAGAGATCCTCTATTTCCATATCTCTTTATTATCTGTATAGAAGTGCTCTCTAGGAGTCTGAATGTCTCAGTTTCTGATAGTGTTTCTTTTAAGTAACACTGGAGGTGTAAGGCTCTTAAACTTTCCCATCTCTTGTTTGCTGACGACCTATTATTGTTCTATCATGCTGATTTGACTTTGGTGAATACTCTGTTTAATTGCTTAAGCACTTTCTCAAACTTTTCTGGACTGGACATGAATCTTAGTAGGAGTTAGTTCTTTTTGTCACTTGATGTAGATCATATGACCCTCCAGATGGAAACTATCTCTGGGCTTAAAAAAGGTTATTTTCCTATGAGGTATCTGGGAGTTCCTTTGATCACAGGTAGATTGTCTAGGAGAGACTGCTTGCCACTTTTAGAGAAAATTGATTCCAGGGTAAACAAATGGACCCATAAATCTTTATCCTATACGGGTAAACTTTAGTTGGTTATCTCAGTCCTTTCTACTTTTCAAGTTTTTTGGTCCAGTCATTTCATACTTCCCTCCTCCATTCTTAAATAAATAGAGTCCAAACTTAGAAATTTTTTATGGAGTGGGAAGGTGGAGTCCAAAGCTCATGCAAAAGTTAAATGGAATGACCTTTGTAGATCTAAAAGGGAGGGTGGCCTAGGGATTAAACACTTATCAACTTGGAATTATGTCTTGTTAGGAAAAAGAATCTAGGTCCTTTCTAATGATAGGGAATCCTTGTGGGTTAAGAGGGTACATACCGTTATCCTTAGACGGAAAATTTCTAGAGTGCTCTCTCGACAAAAAATAGTCCTTGGAGTTGGAGAAAGATCCTTCATATTAGAGATATCATTGGGAACCAATTTAGATTTAGGATAGGCAATGGGACTTCTACTCTCTTATGGCAGGACCCTTGGCATCCGAGAGGTATCCTAAAGGATCTCTCCACACCGAGAGTGATTAATGGATCTGACCTCCCGATGAATGCAAAAGTAGCAGATGTTATAGAAGACAATGGATGGTGCTGTCAAGCTTCAACAAATGAGATCATTCGTATACTAGAACCACCATGGTACTTACCTGATTATACCTAATCTGATAGATTGGAATGGCTTGCTAGCCACTTAAAAGACTACACAAATGCCTTAGCTTATAAATGTTTGGGACCTTCTATCCCATGTGTGCCTTGGCATAAACTAGTGTGACAGAAAAAATATAAACCCACAACATTCCTTCATTTTGTGGTTAGCTTTCCTTGATAGGCTACAAACAAGGGATAAGATCCCTTATTCTTATATCCCTAACCATTGTTCTCTCTATTCTTTAGATAATGAGTCTATTAACCACCTATTTTTTGCCTGTCCACTCTCAAAATCAATGTGGTTACATTGTCTCAACCACTTCCAGATATACATTCCAAATTTGATTTCTAAATTGGTTCAATCAGTGACAAAACTTCAGAAATTTTGACCCCAATACCTTTATCGTCCTTCTATCAGTTACTGTCTATAATTTATAGTCAGAAAGAAACCTCAAAATCTTAGGAGACACAGCCACGGAAGGGGGGCATCATCACTCGTATGATCTTCCAAGTTATGGAACAACTCTGCATAAACTCTGAGAGAAGGTAATTGTGGAGTTTTTGTTTTTCTTTTGGTTCATATTGTGTTTCAGAATTGGTTTCAAGTAAAGGAACTTGCTGCAAAGGAAATCTGCTACCTCTATGCACTTTACAACACTGCTGAACCCTATCAGTTGGGTTCTATTTTGGATATGTGGGCAGGTTGTGCATTCTCTATCTTGCAAATATCCTGTGCACTGTAAGGAAAAGATGACCATTGTTGGTTTCTTCAAGAATCAGTAGCTCGTAGGGAGATCGTGAAAGTTATAAAAGTACTTAGGGAGATCTCATACTTAGAACACGATGGCAGGATGCAGGGGTACGTCTGAACACCCTCGGTGTTTGGCAAATAGGAGAACACAGTTAATAAGCTCAACCTTTAAAGGGTGACTCGGAAGTCTGTTTCTATTTACTAGTAGAATGAATGTCCTGTTTTGCTATGTCAATTTGTAAATGTGTGTGTTGTTGGTTAAGATGTACCTTCCCTCAAGGTCATCTTGGTTGGTAAATATATATAGGCTGGTTGTTGTGGCTGTTTCAGTTCATAAGACGTACATAGTTTCATAATGTTTCTTAGATAAGGCTACTCCTTTTGTTTATGGAAAGAGATTTGTAACTTTGGAAAACTCTTGATTTGTACATAACTCTTTATTGTTTTATTTAATTTAATGATTTACCAAAAAAATATAACAGAATTGTTATCCTGCTAGAGCAAATATATGTCCTTTTTTAGTTGGTGGACCCTTGCCGCGTTTCCTTGTGAGAAATGCTCTTCAAGATCTAGCCATACTTCTTGTGTCGTCTCTGTATAAGCCACGCTATCATGAAGGTCGCAAGAGATGGCATTGAAAATCCATGATATTACCATGGAATTGCATTTCGTCTAAGAAGAATATTGAGGGGATGTTGGATTAGGATTGCTAAGTGTGCCATCTACGAATGGTGTTTTGTTTTTGGCATGGAGGGCATTTTGCATAGCCCTCCTCCATGTAGGATAGTTATCCCCATTTAGAACACATGTCACAAATATAGTTCCAGACTTGTCAGATGGATGTAGAAAATAAGGAGAATCCATGTCAACATAGACATCTCTTCTTGTTGCAATTGTTAAATGTGTGCTGCCGCTATCGCTATTCTCTTCCGCCATGGTTACGCTCTGATACCATGTGAAGAAAGTAATATAAGATGGAAGCCAATTTTACTGTATTATTAGAAACCTTAAATACAACAAGTTTTACAACGAAACAATGAGGTTAACGTTAGGCTATACATGAATTGAGGAGAAAATAAGGGATTTGGAGCCGTTGGTTTTATACAAGGCTAATGAAGATAATCAAGGAAATTAAAAGATATGTACAATAAGATCAATTAAGATATTAATGTTAATAAAATCAAACTTTAAAACAATTTCTCTGATTAAAATTTTAATTTTGAAAAATAATTCCTGTAAATATCTATTGGACCACAGCTTGTGATCCATATAAATAGATAGATAGATTTGGAAGAAAATAGCGCCCAGTTCAATAGGGGCCATTGTTCAGGTCATCCATTCGGCCACTTCTTTTTGCTTTGATCTTTGAAATGGATATTGACAGTATTGGAATTTCAATGTAAGCAGGTCGCAGTTTGGAGGAGAATTAGAGGAAGTAAGACATGAGAGAAACGTTGTCATTGTCCTTAATATAGAGGACTAACATGTCACCAAAAAGACAAGAAAAGAAAAACAATGCATATACGTTGTGGTCGACGTGGAAAAGGAGGATTACATGGCATCTATTACTTTTAATGTTTGCTTTTTCCCTCTAAAGTGGAATAATTATTTTTTAATACAAATTTATATATTAATTAGTAAGAGACCTAGTAATATTGACTTTATAACTAGTACAAGGTGAAGAAAACAACCAGAGAAAAAATAAAAATTGTTTTTTTTCTATGATGTACCAAAGTTATGAGTTTTGTACAGTACTGGTTAGAAAACAGTACGAAATTATATTTAAAGGTATTGATCAGTTTTGTGTTGTACCGGTCAGTATTTAAAATACTGACCAAATATTGATTGGTACCGTAAACTTTTATTGTGATTTTTTAATTTTAATTTTTACAATAAAATAAATATTTTGATTACTAATAATAATTATGCATTAAATAAAATTTAAAGATAAATTACTTTTTGTTTAAATTTATTTTAATCTTTTATATAATATTTACTATAAAGTATTAATAAAAATATTTTATTTTAGAAAATAAATAATTTAAAATTTACTATTTATAAACTAATATTTATTATATATATTTTTAATTATTAAATAAAAATGTATTTGAAATCTATATATTTTAAAAATATTTTAAATTTATTAATAATTATTAAATTAATTTTAGAAATTAAATTAAAATTAAAATTAATTAAATTAATTTATAATTTAGTAATAATTAATTTTAATTGATTAAAAATATAATATACAAATAAATTGTTTAAATTGTTATTAATAATTAATATATTAAATAATTAAATAATATATATTTAATTTATAGTAAATTAAATAATGTATGCTTTTGTATGATGATTAAATAATCTTTTTTTGCATATTACTTGTAGTTATTATTTATATGTGAAATATGTGAAAATTAATATTAATAAAATAATAATTTGTTGTTATTTTAAATTTTTATTATTATGATTTTTGAAGACAATGTTGATGTAAAATTATAAAGTATACAATATAATATACTAATGAACTATTTTTAATTTAAAAAAATTCAGGGACTATTTCATAAATTTAAAAATTACCAGAAATATTACCCGGTATTAATCGGTACCTATACAGTAACGTATCAGAATCCAATCCGGTACCGATGTTGGTACGATATTCATAACATTGTTATGTACAAGAATTTTTGAAAAATAATCTTACAACTGAATATTCATATTTGATAATATTATTAGAATGGTCTACATTTTGAACAACAAATAAAAGATAAATCAATATACATTTTGGACTGTCAATTTTTTATATTTTTTTTGCATCTTTATTCTCATTGAATATTGTAAAGTTCAGTCTTTTCTATGTTAAGTTTGGATATGTTTACACCTTTATCAAAGTTGAACTAACAATTAATCCAAGGTATCTACTCCATCTTTTGATGCATGTAGATACCATTCAACTTAATCAAACTCATTAATAATAGTTAATCTATTAGTTATTGCAATAGTCTAGGAAATCCCTTTTTCTAGATGTAGAATATTTAGTCTCCTGGTGTATAGATTATACTTTACCTCCTAGTTCTTTATGCTATCTCTAAAATTAAACATGTGATTATCAATCATAAATATAACAATTAAGATAAAAGAGAATAAATTTAACCGAACGATAACAATTCATACATTAATAATTGAAATATTGAACATAAATCACATCCCTAATCCCAACTAGGGATTTGACTACTAAACATAATGAAAACAAAATAAAACAAATCAATCATAATATCAAAGAAAGAAAGGAAGCAAAAGATGTAATAAGATATCTCTAATAGCATCTAAGTTAGGTTTAATCTCCTTCCAAATCATTGCATCTAAGCTTCTTTGATGTCAAGAGAACTTAAATAATGACAAAAAGAACAAAACAAGGCTTTCATGCTTGGGTTGTAGTAGGTCGGGGCCTTAAGACGTGAAACCAATGCCGCAGTCAACAGAATTGATAAGACGATGAACTCATGTTAGAGAGAATTGATAAGACGATGTAGTAGATGGAGATACGATGAATGATCCAAGGTTAGATGCCAGAGAGACTTTGAGAGAGCATCGATATGAAATTGGAAAGATTACCCATACATTTTTAGCATATAGGATATTTTTATAGCCGCCAAGGCCGTCTTCACCTTAACCGTCGACTGTGCCTATTGAAGATAGTAGACATGATTACAGGTTTAAATATTGATTTTTATTTCTAATATTTTGTCCTTTGTATTTATTTTGATTCCTTTCTCTTGTACATTTAAACTTACTTACATTTTCAATTATTGTTTTTTCTTTCATTCAATAATTATTTTGTTTAATTTTGTTCTTAGTACCTTTTGACTTATATAATTTTATTGAATCTTTTGTTGCCTATATATAGGCTTGTACATAGTCTTAAAACAGAATGTAACAAAACTACAACTATGAAGTAATAAAGCAACAACTTTCTGTTGGAGTAATTAAGAAAATTAAAAAAAATAAGTGAAAAGAAGAAACTCGTAGAACATGGACACAACAGAAAAGGGGCAAGTTAACTCTTGAGCCCAAAATCTTGTTAGTCCAAATTTAGGAGTGAAGCCCAATTAGAGAACAGGGAACCTAGTCTTCCAAAGTACAGAAAACACATCGTTTGGGAGACCTAAGGTTTAGCAAATGTGAAGCTCTCTGGAGGGTTTATTACTTTACAAATATATGCGGTTAAATCAAAGTTTTTGCGAAATTACACTCCTAAAGTTCTTTTACTCTCCTTTCTATTTTCTTCTCGTTACTTTTGCTCGGTACTTGTAAATTACTAATCCAAGTTATGTATAAGCCTTAAGACTAAATTGATATCAATAATCACGGTACACTTACCGAGTCTGATTGAAACGGAATGGAAGAGCGGGGACTTGATCTTGTACGACTTGATCTTGTACGTGCAGAAGACGTGGGGCCTCTCACTAATACGAGGACATGAAACCAAGCTGTCCTCCAGAAATTCTGACAATGAAAGAGTACTGCCAATAATTTCCGTGTCGACTAAATGTAAAAATTCTTTGCGATTGTAAAAGTTTCCAACCTCTGTATATCTTGGAATGACCTTTTTGGTTTATTGTGCTCCTGGAGAATTTTTTCGATTGTCCTTTTACAGAAATTGACTAATGGTAGGCACCCGATTTGTGGGTCGAGGGGGCCAGAGCTTTATTGTTGTTAACTTCCGAGGAAGGTGACATCTACGAGCTCCTTTCTGAATTTTAGCATTCATATGCCACTGTTGCACCTTTTTACTTCGATCACAGATACATTATGCGTATATTAATTGAATTTAACTTAATTGCCAACTTCTGTGGCTCAAAAGGCAGTTCCATCTTCTCAAATAATGTTTTCTATTAGAATCCTGATGTAACAAAAAATGGAACTATGTTGAGTTGTGATTCCTCTTTGGAGCTCATTATTTTTAAGTAGGATTAACTTCTGTTGAAATGAGACCCCGGTTCGAGTGTAGTAATATTAGTGCAGTTCGACTGTATTATTGTTTAAGAAAAAGGTAATTGGTCGGGTCGGTCGTGCTGGGCCCGAGCCCAGTCGTAATGACCCACAGGCCGATCGGTCCAATCTTCAAAGAT
>JAOTAY010000002.1:24853549-24885036 GCA_025629805.1 Erythroxylum baracoense
TAAATTAATTTAGTTAATAACTAAATTATTGTGGTATATTCTTTGTAAAATTTTGGTGTAAAATTTTGGTGTAGAATAGTTGGAGTAACACCAAATTTGGTGTAAAAAGATTATAGGAATATTCCATTTTACACCAAATTTGATGTAAAAATTTGGTGTAATGGTTGGAGATAGCCTTATGGCCAAAAGTGAACCTTCCATACTAGGAGGTGCACTTCCACTGTGATTACGGACTGCATCTCGTCCAATGTCATGAAACCTTTGACTGTTCCTAAGAAACCGCAAATTCTCCCCAGACATGCCGGGAGTGGATGGTAAGAAAATCACAGCTTCTTATTGAAGGCATTCCCTGTAGACTTTCGGTCACCATAACCACAAAACGCGATATTCTTCGAGATATTCAGAAAGATGTACTGACTAGACTCACACCCTGCAAATAAAACCAATCCATCTTACCTTTAATTGGGGTGAGAGGTTCACCGCTAGAAGTGGCAGTTGTGAGTCGCCTCAGAATACCAAATTAATAATTACCATCAGATTCCAATGGGAGAGAATTACACAACACAAACAGACTGAGCACAGCAAGCAAGCACAGAAGTAAATAGAGAGTGCGAGAGAAAGGGAGAGGAGAGGATCTCTATACAATACCAGTTGGGGAAAAAGCTATTTTTTGTGCGCTTTGATGAGTAGGGTTACGTCTGTGTATTTCAAACACAAATCTCAAGGAAAACAACCAACGAGAAGGAAGAAGACGACAAGACCAACAACATAACCGCACGCTCTCTGAAATGGTGTTGTCAAGAAAAACAGCTGTTTCTGTGGGACAGAAACCAAAAGCAGAAGCTGTTTCATAAGCGAGATAGAGACTGGGAAGCAACATTTGAAACCGTCCAAAGCGCGGGATCAGCACGATCCAACCCTAAATGACTTAGAACCGTAATGACCAACTTTAGTATGAAGTCTCCGTGCAATTTATTGGATCTAGTCTAACCCAATTCTATACCAAACTGTCCCACCCAACTTGATACAACTAACAAAACCTAACATGACTTGGCCCGATCCATAAAGACCCAACCTGACTTGACTCGAATCACAAGGATCCAATTCAACTTGACCCGACCCAAACTTACTTGGCCTGATCCATAGCGATCCATTGTATCCAATCGTCTATATTCAATCCCCATAACAATCTGTCATTCTGAACCTCCACCGATTCACCATATTTTTTCCTTCAATCAACAAAACCACATGAAATCCTTTGTGCCCATTATGGTGTTCCAACATTGTGTCATTTAATTTTGTCCATACATTTATATAGACTCTACATAAATGTATGGATGAGATTTAATAGAATATGGTAGGAAATAGTTTATATCCTTGCTCAAATTCAATACTACAACAAATTTCAAGTTGTTGAAACAAAAAATTTAGAATTTAAATCAACAATTTTAAGAATGAAACAAGATTCAATTCAGTTTCTAGAAATAAATATGGGAAAGGGGTTCTTTTTCTATACAGGATGAAGATGGGAGAAAGAAGGTAAAATGGTTCTGGGAAGTAACTGTCAGCAGCTAGAGTTGTGACAATGGACACTACAAGAAAACAAGGCAATTTGCGACGTTTTTAAAACGTCACAGAATCTCCAAAAATGTCGTAGAATACAATTTACGACGTTTTAAAAAACGTTAGAAAAAATGCCGCGGAATATGGTGTAGGCAAAGAGTTTCTGCGACATTTTATGTGAAACGTCGTGGAAAACACCAACATTCCGCGACGTTTATTAAAACGTCAGTAAAAGGTTAGCCTTTCCGTGACATTTCAGGAAACGTAGCAGAAATCTACACTTATTTTCTTTTATTATTTTTTTTATTTTTCTGAAAATAATTTTAATTTAATAATTATCCAATTGTAATAATTATTTCTAAATAACAAAATTTTTTAAATTTTATTTATTTAATAACTATTCAATAATATTTATGAATTTTATTTATTTAATAATTCTTCAATTTTTTAGCATATCATTAATTTTAATAATTATTTATGTATCATAAGAATTTCATATGTGCAGACAATTTATTATTTAATTGCAATTCCCAAACATGTCATAATATAATAATTAATATAAAAAGTACATCATAATGTATAAGATATCAATATGGGGTGCATATATGCAATCTAAACGAATATTATGTGAAGAACATAAAAGTTCCAAGAGCTTTTTTTATTGTTCAAATTCAATTTTTTGTTGTTCGACTTCAGTAATTAATCGATCTTGCATTTTTTCAACTTTTTTAGTCAATTCATCGACTTGAGATTGTATCTCCTGATTAACCTTCTTCGACTCTGCTAGTTAACCTCGAAGTCTCTTTTTGACTGAAGTCTTCCCTTGTGGTCGAGGCCCAACTTCCATGCCAATAACATAATCAGATCTAGTGCCCAAGACTTTGTCGCACACTTCTATCAGATGACTTTGTTTTACTGAATCTGCCAATTCCTTACACATTAATTTCTGAAAAATTAAGAATTAATTAGATACACAATCTCATTTAAGAAATATTTGTAAATGAACTATGTACTCACCCATTTTTCTCTGCATTCGATAGTTGTCTATTGACATTTGCTTTCATCATAATGAGTGTGATACCATAACTTCATCTAGTCACACTCTTTTCCATCTTTGTCAATTTGTTGTATAGATATATATTACTAGTAATATTTATTATAAATTTTGAAATGTCAATCAAAGTAAAATATAATTAACAAGATAATAACTCATAATCTCATGCCGTATCAATCAAAGTAATATTTTTGTATTTCTTTCAATGCAAACAAAAACAATTTTAACACCTAAAGCTCTATGAAAAATTCAAAAACAGTATAAGAAACAATACATAACAATCATTAAGAATGCAAGTTCTATTAACCTGTGCGAAAATACTAAGATAGTATCTTGAAATTTTAATTGAAAAAAAAACTAAAAAGTTTGAGATATTGCGTTATCCATCCTCATAAGGCATTAACCAAAAATAAGTTTTTATTAAGGAGAACAATCCCTTTGATAACACTAACATTATTAAAGAGACGGAACAGGATCAACAAACGCTTGAAGAAGAAAAAAGAACAACCTTGTAGTTAGTTTATCCTTCAAAGTAGAACGTTATTTTTCAACAGCAACAAAGAAGTCAGAACAGCTTCATGTACTTTCAGGGTCCCCTACTTCTAATACTTTGTCCTTGAGTATGGTACCTTTGTGATTGCTCTGAATGTAAGAAAGAAAACCAATCTTGAATGAGCCACTTACAGAGAAAAATCAAACTGGAGAATAAAATACTCCAGCCATATATGCATTCCTATCAGAATCACAAATGGCTCAAAAAATTAGAGACTGATATGGTAGCTTGACGTTTTAAGTCTGAGATAACATGACAAAGTACGTTAGCATCAAACTATCCGTATAACATTTTCTCCAACTCATTTATTACATTGTAAGACTTAACACCATATGCTATTGCAATACTCAAGTAATCTCTTGATAATGTAATACAAACAGTATGAGCTATATAGATAATTGCAGGGAGATTAAAGGAAAATTTCACCCAAATCTAGAAACACATCAAAATAGCATACTGTGAATTACTTGGACAAGTCTTAAGCAGTTCATTCACATTACACAAGTTCATGAGATAGAAGTAGGGCTTCCTAGAAGAGGTATTGGTCAAAGTTGGACCACAACTATACTTACTAACATATAAATTAAACCTCAAACAATACGAACATCAAAACTGAACATCAAAAGACAATCACAAAAATAGAAAAGAAACAACAATATATTTAAAAGCAATAGCAGGAAAATTAATTAGTTGCTAATAAAAGCCAAAAATAACAAAACCTCGGCACTGATATCCGTTCCCTTATACACATTCTTTCTACACTTTAGTGCCATGTCTTCTAATATGTAGCCAGTTCCATCAGTATGAATACAGAGTTTTCCGTCCTTGGAAAAGACAAAGTTACGGTCCCTATCCTACAATGGGAGCAACAATTTCAAGAAGAGGCCATCTGCAGTTTGAAAAAAAGACAAAGCTACAATTTGAAAAAAAGAACTAAAAGTAACTAGCAGAGGTCATCTGCAGAATGATAAGTTTGTAATTTCATATTTGAAACCATACCCTGCATGGGACATCATCAATTGTCTTAATGGTAACATTTGAGAGGTCAATTTCCAGGTTTCTAGTATTTGACAAAATTAGTTGAAACCTGCACGCATAATAGATATTAATTTTTTTTGTGTTAGTTTAAAAATATGGCTTCTAACTGCGTAGATCCTATGCATGACTGACCTGGCCATGTACTTCGACAAATTAGGCAAGGTGTCCAAGTGCATGAGCATAGATCTTGCTTCATGAATCGTCTTCCCACTCAAAACATAGCTTTCATTGTCTTCATCACTATAAGACTCCGTCCGGACAAAGTAACATTTCACATGAGATGTAGTTGGGTCCTTTTTCTTCTCTTCTTTGCCTCCATCTTTATACACTAGAGAATAACTAATGTGTACAAAAGCAACACAATTAGTTCAGGATTCTCAATTTTCTTTACCATCAAAACATTATTGTCTGCTACTAAGAAGTTTAAACCATCGTCGGTCTAGATAGAACAACTCATCAGATAAGCATAGTGTTAACCAATCCTTCTCCCTCTCTCTTTCAATTTAATTGTTATTGGTGAGAAATGAAAAGGGAGAACAACCAACATAGGCATGCCTAGCTCCAACATGGACTACAACCAAAATGCATTGTGAACTACAAAAACTCAATTGCTCGATGTAATAAGCTAGAAGCAGTGAGAAAACTAAATATCCCAACTTAAATATTAAATTTGAAAGAAACAATCACACTCTCCAAAAAAGCGGTAACAACGAAGACCAAGAATGATCCCTGCTTTGGCAAGCTTCTTGTATGGAGCAAAATCAGGAGAAGACCTTTTTACTTCTCGTATGGGACAAGCATCAGGAGAAATCCCTAAGATGCTTCAAACTGTAAATCCAAATTCAAATCAATCTAAAGAAAGCTTTACTGTAACCGTTCTACATGAATGCAAACTAGAAAAGCACAAAGCAATAACTGACCTTTGATCAAACAGACGGATGGGCAATGGAATTAGTGAGAATCGGAGTGGTGGTGGTGAGAAGAAGAGGAAGGAGTGTAGAACTTGTTATAGACATTGCATGCACTCTTCCCTAAATTGGGAAGAACTTGTGCTAATCTATGCTGCTACTGCGGGATCCATTAGCTAGCGGAACCATGTGGCTCACTCTTCATTGGATCAGAGAAGTTCTTGGACCTATTTATCCCTACAACATTACCCTATCTAATTCCTGCAATAATACATCGCTCACCAGCGAATCAAATAGATTCAATGTCTCTCACAAAATGGTAACTGTAACTTCAACGCTAAAACAATTTGTTCACACCACAATATAACGTATACTTCCACTATGCTATAAGCGAAACCAATTCGTTAGCCCCAAAATCAACAGAATATAGAAATTTTATGAACTTAATAAAAGAATCCCAACCAATTCCAATAAAAATACACCAATTAAACTATTCCCCCATTTTCATACAAGAAATAACTGTAAGCTCCGAAACCCAAATTTAAAAAATGGAGCCAAAAGTTTTACAGAGAAAAGAATATCCTTCTTTCCCGAGTATACGAAATACCATGTCCTCCACATTCACAAACTAATACATATGCACAGGTCGAAACATATACCAAAAGCGAAGTAACCGATCCTCTATGAACATTATGTAAAGAAATCCAGAGAAAAAGATCAAACAAAAAGCCAAACGAAATTTTGATGCTCTAGAAGTTCATTTCGAAATGGCACCTGCTCATTGTCGGCTTCCTCTCTAGGTGTACTTATCGATGTTGTTTGAGAATATAGATTGGTAAGTGCTTGGATTTTTTTGATAAAGGGGAAAATACGGCAAAAGGAAGAGGAAAATAAAAGGAAAAAAACAAGAACAATGATGACAGTGAAATATCGTGACCACCAACAAAGCGAAATACAGAGCCGCAGAAGCTAGAGAGAAGAAACCAATTTTGTGTGGGAAGAAGGCAGAGAGAAGAAACCAGAGAAGAAGAAACGTCAAAGAAGAAACCAGCAAAATGGTGGGAATTAACGCGCGAGAAGAAAATGTCTTTTTTAAATAGTCAATAGCGATGTTTTATTTAACAAAACGTCGCGGTTTCTATTTCGTGACGTTTTAATTAAAAAATGTCACAATAAGCGTTAAAAGAGTTGGCATAAGTAGGCTTATCCAAAAGCTTCAATAGTGTTATGGTTAGCCATAAAAGAGAAGCTAAGCGCATTGGTAAGGTTGAAGAAATTCCTCAGGGTGTTAGAGTTATATGTGCTCTCCTAGGAGGAGGAAACAGTTGAACATTTGTTTTTTGAGTGCCAACATACTTTAGGATACAGTCCCATATTAGTAGCTAACTAACATACCCTTTCCATCCATTGCTTGGTATGATCTAACACTATGATGTTATATGAATCACAAGAAGAAGGATGAAAACTGGATAACTAGAAAATTGGTGTTGAGCAATATGATCTATAATATATGGGTATAAAGGAATCTGAGAATCTTCTTTGAGGAATTAAGAGAAATTCAATGCCTAAGTTTTATTGTTATTAACTCCATAGAGGAGCAACTAATAGCTCATGAGAAGCATCTTGAATGCAATTAGGACATCATTCAGATATGGAGTATACCTGAGCCCTAAATAGTTAGCAATATTTAAGAAATGCACATATTGAGGGAATCATATAGTAGTAAAAGCAACACATTCCATGTAGCAGAAATAACAATCAATTCATTAAGGCAAGGGTTACAATTTTAGATTAGTCGGAACATAAAACATAAGCGCATATACAAGAAGAGAGGAGCTTTTACTATAATAGGAAGTAGAAAATTTTTGTCACTTTCTATTGAGACCAATCTGTAACCATAGAGAGAAAGCAACAATACAAATAAGGAAATTTCAATCCTTAAATGAAAATACATGCAAGATCAGATTCATCACCAATAAAGTAACAAAATAGAGGGAGCAAACCACCATAAGGAAAAAGGAGCATTAGGGATGTACTTATAGTAAGAGGGGAAAGATGCCTAAAGAAGCGAAAAGTAAAGACTTAGAATTAACCCTCTTCATTTAATCCACATATGCATGAAGCAAGGAATCACCCAGACAAGACTAACAATGATTTGCTTAGGGATAGTACATTCAGATCCAGCTTCTTCAATAGGGGCTACACATGGGAAAATTAAGTTCTATGAGGTGTTTTATGTCTAGACATGTGTTAAAAGATAGGCTAAGACCTCCCTAGAAATGTATGGGAGTTCTATCTCTTTTATATCATAGATTTTAACCAAGTTCAATAAATTAATTTTTTAATTTTTAAAAATATTTTCTTTATAAATGTGCTTATTTTAGTATATATTTTCTTAATTGTAGTTAAAAGTCATTTCTTGAAAATAATAAATGATATTACTTATTTATTAATTATAGTGAATTCAAAATAGATTTTATATAACTATGGTAACAACATTTATTTTCACTAATTTTTATTATCAAATTTACACTTACGTATTTTTATTCTCAAACGTGATATTTTCTATTTTTAATTTTTCTTTCTTCCTAATATTCACTTAATTTGTAATTTTTCCACAAAATGTCACTAAAAAATGCCTATATTGCTCTTAAGCATGTTTCTCTAACAGTCTTTCTATCAGTTAAGGGTAAGATTACGTACTACTGAACATTCCCAGACCCCGCATATCAACTGGACTTTTACTGGGTTGTTATTGTTGTTGTTGTTGTTGTTGTTCTTGTTGTACTCTTAAGCATATTTCTCTAAAAATATGCAGATTAACCTTTTCTAATGATATCATTTTGTTCTCCAAAGTAGATGTAACTTTCATTACTACCCTCATGTCAGTTTTAAACTCCTTTAAATTGATGTTAGGACTTCCTATTAACAGAAATAAATGCCATCTTTTTATATCATCTTGTGCCTTTGGATCTATCTAGGCATTATAATATCATCCAAAAGGCCTACACAAAATGAGTTCAGTCTTTTTGAAAAGATCTAAAGGAGACTATTAAGTCAGTGCAATAAGAATCTTACAATGGCAGGTAGGCTCCAATTGGTTAATTTAATAATCAATAGTCTCCATATTTGTTATTCATCATATATTATGCTTTCCTTGGAAGTTGTTAAAACAATTGAGAAAATGATGAAGATATTTTTCCAGTCAGGGATTGCTACAAGGAAAGCCTTAGCTAAAGTTAAGTGGAAAATGTTATGTATGCCTAAAGAAGAGAGGGGCTAGATATATTATATATAAGAGATGCTAACAAAGTGCTCATAAAGAAGAGGCTATTGATTTATAAGAAAAGTTTCTGGGTAAAATAGATCCATGTTAACTGACTTATGTGAGATTAATTTCTAGTATATTGAGCCTAAATACAATTCTTAATAGATTATGGTAAATATTCTTAAGTTAAGAGAAGCTATTAGGCTAGAACTTTTGTATCACATTAGTAGTGGACTTTTCACTTCCTTCTAGCATGATGATTGGATTTTAAATGGCCCTTTATCTAAGCTGATGAGCTACAATCCTTTAGAGGGATCATCCCAGAACTGACAATGGTTAAATGTTAATGAGGGGTTTAACTTAGCTTCATGACATCTACAACTTTTGTCTTGCACCCGTATTACTAATCAAATCCTTGATGTCTTATTAAACTTGATCTGATGGAGACTTTATTGTGTATAAAATTTCACTTAGCATCATTGTATATGGCCTATAGAAAGATATAAATTAGAGGATGTTCCAACAAAAGCACCTACAAATGCATATACTACAAACGGAATTAATCAGTTTAATAAGGGATGATCAACTTATTCTTCATCTCTCTCATCTCAAAATAGGATATTAGCCTTTAAATTGAGTGTAAAATCTTGGGAGCTTCTCCAAACAATGAGGTGATGGGAATATCATAAATTTCTAGCATAATAGCTTTGCCTTGTTTTGTTTGTTAGAAGGTCATCATCCTTAAGATAATTCAACTTATTCTTAAGTTTGTAATTAACTCTTTATTCTTGATTAATTATTTCATTAATTTTTCAAAAAATAATGTTATGATTAAAAAAGCTTTTTAATTAATTAGAATAGGACAATTATCAATTGTACTTATAAGAAGACTACATTAATTTATACTTATAAGAAGACTACATTAATTTATGATACAATATCTTATTTTTTCAAATAATCAAATAAGCATAATGATATTCAGGTCAAAGTTTTGCTTCCTAACTATTTTCTTATTTAAAGGGTAAAAAACATATATCTCCCATATAGTTTAAGAAATCATAAAAAATCCTCTTAACTTTAAAATTTTTGCAAAAAAATCCTTTTAATCTTTCTATTTTTTTAAAAAATTCCTTTTTTGGATTTCGATTAACGAATGATGACAAAATATGCACAGTATAAGGATCAAACGTGAAATAATCAAATGTTACTAATGTGGTAACTCAATTGAGACCTAAATTTAAACCGAGCTAATTAAATCTGATTCAAACTGATAATTTATTATAAGCAAAACTCTATCTTACTCAACCCTCAAAAGATATTTATAGATTAAAATAACATGTAAAAGGTCTAAATATAGTGAATTTTTATCTTGATATACATTTAAGGACATTACAGCTCTATCTCTACATAAGTCTAACAACAAAGAACTTCTACTTCAACTTATCCTCAGAATATAGGTTATGAGTTTAGCATTGATTCACCTTCAATATTAGCATCAATTTGCTTTTAAACTGTTTACCTGTAAAACCAATAATGAGTTGGAACGCCAGCTAGTTCACTTCTCAATCTGATGTCGTTTAACTTCTATTCTTCAAGTTTGTTTGTCTAAAACGAGACTGACGCTGGTTTCATATCACTATTTGACGTTGGTTAACCTCTATAGTTTTATTATTTACTAAGTGACGCATACATTGAAGTTGAATAGGTCAACAAACTTTCAAGTTTCTATCATTGCTTTAATCATATAATATGCATCTCCGCAATATATGCATTGATTGATGCTTAATTCCGAAGTGTACATGGCATACTTTAATAGTTGATAAGTTTGAACGTTGTACTTGAATATACGGGTTTCATTTACTCTTCCCTAGTTTCGTCTCTCACCAGCTCTATATTTAGGAAACGGATTAAACTTTGACTTTAATTACATCTTAGAATTTTTAACTTTTGTTCTCACATTATATATTATCGTCATCCTAAACTAGACTTCTATGAATGTTAGGTAACTTAGGTTTACTCGATAACAAAATGAAAGTTTGAAATTAAATTTAAAAAAGTTTAAAAGACCGAAAGTATACGTTATGTCAAGGTTAGGTACAAATTTAAATTGTTTTCTTATATTTGTAACTTCCAGGAACACTATGTACATGTGCAACTTGTCGAACCATAGGGATGATAATAAGTCAGGCCAGGCCTTGGCTACTCATGGCCTAGCCCAGGCCATACCCACGGGTTGCTCAGCTTGTGGCCCGACCAGACTACTAGAAGACCGGCCCGTGACTTGACCCTTAGCTCGATCACGGGTTACTGTTGGGCTAGGCCGGTTAGCTAGCTCAACTTTATTTTTCTAAAATAAAAATGACGTTATTTTGTACCTTTTCATCAAGCTACAAGTGAGGCTCGATTGGGGTAGCGCCGGTCCAAGCTCGACTCGTAGTCCGACTAGGCCAAGCAATCTGGACCCTTGGCCAGGTCAACTCAGGCTGTAGTATAACTAGTTGGGTCAGGCCGGCCCATATTGCCATCCTTATCGAACTTTGAAAAAAAGGTATGCGGTTGAAATTTTAAAAAGAAAAGAAAGTTCCAAGAAATGAGTCCAATAATTAGGATTTTATTTGGAAATTTTTTTGTTCGGAACCAAAATTTTTTAAATAAAATAGAAGAATCAAGCCAACATGACATTATGATTTATAAATTTCTGCTTATTTGAAGAGTATAATGTGATCTAAATTACTTAAAACCATAACTAGTTTAGTGGAAAGTGAGCTGAAATTAATAATAAAGTTTCAGTTATATCATTCATTTAAGCGTTTTTTTTATTTAGTATAATATTCACACGAAAACATCATTATGTATTAGTGATAACATAATGCTGTCGTTTCGTCCTACTGACATTTCCTTGTTCCTCACCTACTTGTATAAATGTCTACAAGCTGGACCTATATTTACATTAACAACAAGTGCAATTCAAAAGTTGTCTAAAACTAAATTTTGGTTGGTTTGTTTCTCTCTCTTCTTGCTTAGAAACATGATATCTGGTTGGATTGGTACTGCGTTAAGAATAATTGTACTGTGATAATTTTGTCAATCTCTGTTTATACATTAACAGCTTAATCTTTGTCAGAATTACAAAGCTAATTAGCCTTGGTAATCTAAAAATCCTTGGTCAAAAAGCCTGACGGAAATAATATGACCTATCAAATACACTTTTCATCTTTGGAATAATGTCTTTACAACTGTAGTTCTTTGCCTTTTATCCCGTTTATCAGTTATTAACAGAGTGGTCTCCTGCAAAAACATGAAACCCCAAAGCTAATGATCCTCTTTTCCAATGTTAGGGGGTTTGTCTGTGTGACTGAGAGAGAAAGAGAAGGAGGGACCAGAGAAGACGTAAGCTGATAGAACAGTAAAAGGCTAAAATCCCAGAAGACTAAGCAGTGAGTAAGAGGAGCTGAAGACCAAGAACAAGGGTCTCTTTTCCTTCCATTAGCACATAAAGCTAGGCTTCGCTTTCCATCATTATTGCTCGTCTCTCGCTGATCTCCCCATTCCTGCACTGCATTCTATCACCCCTGTTTGTCTATTTAGTTGCATTTGCATTATACCCACACACAACGTAACCCACCTACATATTAAATAGAAGTTAAAAGCATCGACCAAAGAAAGAATGGACTTTGATCTTGAAAACCCATTGACAAGCTCCACAGAGATCCAATCTGATAGTATAACAGGTCTATTTGACTCTGAATCAGATTACATGCCTTCAAGAAGCTTCTTGCAGTGCTTGGAAGCCTCTGCCTTCTATCATTCCTTTCGTCAAGATGCCATATCTACCATTTTCCATGTAAATTTCCAGTTCTTTTGTCTTTTATCGCTTCTATAATATTTCTGCTGTAATAGTTATACGGTTGGGCAGGCACAATATTCTCGCAACTATGACCACTTTGTACTCTACCTCGCCATTAATTACATGGATCGATTCATCTCCAGGCAAGAAATTCCGGTATAAACAGCAATTAAATTTATGTTTTTCTTTTTACTTTAATTTCATTTATGCCTTCCCATGTTTAATTGCTGAAACCCCTTGAACTAGCATCTTTAACCCTTGTCTCACATCATGTCCTTAAAGATAGTAAAATTGGGAATCGGTGTAAGCTTCTGTTAAAATTCCTGCAAAAACCTCATGTCCACACTGGTTTCTTTATTCGCAGCAAGAAAAACCATGGGTTCCACAACTTCTAGTCATTGCTTGCGTCTCTCTGGCTGCCAAAGTGAAGAATAAACACTTCTTAATCTCTGATTTCCAGGTAACATTGTTTACGTCATCAAACAACTCTCTCAGTAACTGGTTACAGAAATTGGCAATTTAACATTCCTAACAATGGAACAGAAAGAGGAAGGATTCATCTTCGATGCGCAAACGATAAGTCGTATGGAGCTTGTCATTCTTGATGCTTTGAATTGGAGAATGAGATCAATCACACCTTTTTCCTTCATGAGTTTCTTCATCTCCTTGTTTGAAATAAAAGATCCGCCGTTAACGCAAATCCTTAAGGATCGAGCAGCGGAAATTGTTTTCGCAGCTAATAATGGTAAAGTCTTGTACTGATGATCTTCTTCAATCCGGCAAATCATTTTTTTTCTTTTCAACACTAACTTATAGTTGATTACTAATCACTGTTTCTTGTTGCAGAAATGAAGTTGCTAGAGTTCAAGCCATCTATTATTGTAGCATCAGCTCTTCTTGTGGCATCCCATGAACTATTTCCGCTGCAATTTTCTTCCTTTAAATGCTCAATTTTCTCATGTGAACATGTTAATAAAGTAAGCATTTAGTTTACGACCTCATCCTATATGCACTACAGATAGTTTATGCATATTTTCCCGTTATAATGTGGTTGACACGGGTAGTAATTGTTACATAGGATAAGCTGCTCCAATGCTTCAATGCAGTGCAAGAGATGGTGGGACTGGAATGGTACCAAGACATAACGTCAAGCTCAATCTTTCCATTAAGCGTGCTGGACAGGCATTGCAGAAAATCAAAACGTGAGATGACAAACACAACCACCTTCAGCAGCGCTGAACTGCCACAAGAGACAGCAATCAAACGGCGGAGACTAGACGGATACAAGTAATAATAATGGTCCAATTCTTCAACAGACTCAGGACTGCTGATGCTACTTGGAAAATGCAATTGGTCCATTTCTCAACTACATTCTAACCACCAAATTTGTGTCCATATAAGTGGAAAGAAAAAGTACGGCGCTCGGATTTCAAGAAAAAAGGGTGAATGGCTCACAAGATTAGTAAGCCTTTCCTAGGTTGGTTGGATTTTGGAATGGGACCATAAAGGACGAAGCAGGTCAAGTAGAGATTGGTTCTGTCTCGTAAGTTGTGTTGTGGCACAGCGGCAACTGTTATCACAATGTTTAGTAAAAAATGATTTGTGGTCTATGGAAATGAGGGGAAAAAACTAAAGAAGCAACGTGCAAGAGAGGTGGCTTTCTTTCTTCAACATTTTAGTAAGTAGTATATAATTTGTTTTCACTATTATGATTAGTAAAAAAAATACTTTAACAAAAATAATTATTAATAATCACAAAATAATGACTATCTTATTAGTTTTTATTTAAAAAACATGATATTCATGTCCTATAATATAAACCACATTTGGCTACAAAAAAAAGCATCACTAGAAGTCCTAAAATTGTTGCTAATAGTCATTAAAGACGATTTATATTCGCCACACAAAAACATCGCCAAATTCTCATAGCTGAAAGCTATAGGCGATATTTTTCGCTAATTGTTACTAATAGTTTTTCGCTACACTTTATTTTCGTAATAAAAAACTATTAGTGATGTTTTGGAAAATCATCGCTAATATATTTTCGCTACACTTGGTTTTTATAACTAAAAATTATTAGCCACATTTTCAAAAACATAGCTAAAGGTTTTAATCTATGTTTATGAAATAGTAGCCAAAAAGTTTTACCTATGTTTTTGAAAACATAGCCAACTGTTTTTAGCTACGTTATATAAAATATAGTCCAATTTTTAATATACATTTTATCAAATTCTTATACCATGTTAATTATAATTATTTGTGAAATTTTTAATCCATATTATTGTAAATAATATTTATATTTTTTTTATTGTTAATTGATTATGCAAAAATAATTGATAATTTGAATCATTATATATACAAAGTAAAATATCATTAAATTATACCAATAAAAAGAATATTCTTCGTATACAATATTTTAATTACAACCTTAACAATTCTTATAAATAATAAATACAGAGACCAGTTCACAAATTATAAATGATAATATTACAAAAAAATATTACAAGTAACTAGGACAACTAGGTAGGTTTGTCCATGTCGATGAGAGCAATTTCACACCTCAGCCATCATATAAGAAAGATAACTGACTAGAACCTCCAGAGATTTGATCTCCACCAACTGTTTGGGGCATATACCTGCTAAGTGTTTTTGCTCATGTATTTGCATAAACA
Source organism: Erythroxylum baracoense (assembly GCA_025629805.1). NCBI lineage: Eukaryota > Viridiplantae > Streptophyta > Magnoliopsida > Malpighiales > Erythroxylaceae > Erythroxylum > Erythroxylum baracoense. The sequence continues at coordinate 24,868,453 of JAOTAY010000002.1, forward strand.
AGACAATTTGTAAGTTTTACAGAACATGAACATAACAACAGAGACAAACAGTTAGCATAGACATATGTGATCTATCCCTAAGATAATATAAAAACATGAATTTAGAAATATCAAATAATCTATTTTTAAAGATCCACAAACTGTGGTACAAGTAATTACTAACTAATTTAAAAAACTTTTCTATTCAACAATGAGCATCCTATATATAGCTGCATTGAACAATTAAATGAAACTAGAAGCACCATATTTTGGTTGCAAATGTAGAAAAAAAGTTTAGAAAAGCAAAATCATACAGAAGAGTTGTATAACAAGAATTAGCATTTGAAATTTTAATAACAAGAAAGGAGACTTGAGCAACGCAAGAACAGAAGTGAATTTGTTAGTATGCTGAAGATAATATAGAAAATAGAGGACTTGAATTTTAGTTCTAACTAATCCTTATCTGAAACTAGAAGTGTGCATTTATATCCGCTCCCTCATTTTTTGCATTATACAGTCATGAATAAAGTAAAACATGTTAGCTCAAGGTTTGTTATTAATGATTTTGGTGATAAATATGTAATATTTTAAAATTAAAATTTGATTTATTTCTCTTTATTTGAATAGGTAACAATATAACTTTTAAAAGGATATAAAATCTAGTTATTTTTTATAGGACAAATGTTTCCTTTTTTGCAGGAATTTTCTTAATGAACTTAACTGATTTATTAGAATTGATTCCACAATATCCGGAAGGATCTTACTAATTACATAATTTGAAAATCAGCTCCGAGATATTGCCAAATGTTTTTTTAACGTCTAGATACTGGAAGATTCTAGCAAAGATGATATCGAAGAGTCTTTAGATTCAAAGACAACTCATAATATAAGTGAAGCCACCACTAGTTGAAGAAAATGTCTATTTAAGGAAGAACTACTGCATTTACAAACATGCCAGATTTTTGAAATACATTAGCAGCATCAATATTCTTAAAAAGTCACATCTTTATCAAATTCTTTATGCCTTGGAAAGTGAAAATACTCTATTGAGAGAGACTGTTATTCCTTGAATCTTACATTAAACAAACCTTATATTCGTTTTTATTGAGAGTTTGTAGAGGCTTGTTAAATACTACGAGTATGGAAGGTTGAAGAACCTTGGAAAACATGTACTTGTGAGCATAAAGAAGCTCGTCAAAATTTATTACTTGGAGTTTTATAGTGAAATACTGAAATTGGATACTTGGGGACTGGACGTAGGCTTTGTTATAAGCTGAACCAGTATAAATTGACTGTGTCATTCTTTCTCTCTTCTTAACTTTTAAATTTTCGCATTATAGTGTTTATGTTTTCAATTTGCAAGAGACTATAATTTTATAATTAAATAAACTACTTCTATCTTAATATTGCAAGAGGTTCCTTTCGTTTTGAATGTTAACAGGCTTCTTTCAATTTGGACGTTTACAGGCTTCTTTCGTTTTGAACTTTAACAGGCTCCTTTATTTACAGACTCATTTCATTGAAATTTAGCAAGCTCTTATCGTTTACACGAATTGATAGTAACTTGCAAAATTTTCAAGTCACACACAATTCACCCTCCTTTTGCGTGTGCTTGCTTTATCATTTGGTATCAGAGCAAGGTTTCACATTTATTATGTTTTACAACATATGATAGATCATGGCAAACAATTTGAGAAGTCTTGAAGGACAATCTGTTTCAAAGCCTCCTTATTTCAATGGAAACAACTATTCTTGTTAGAAAGAGAGAATGACCATATACCTTCAATCTGTAGTTATCAAAATCTGGTAAGTTATCAAAGTTGAAGCTACACCTCCTGCCACTAACGATGTAGAAGTATAGACTAATGCTGATAGAAGAAATGCACAACTAAATGCCAAAGCAAGACATTATCTGATCTGTGCATTATCTCTAGAAGAGTATAAAAAGATATCCTACTATTCTATTGCAAAGGAAATGTGGAACAAACTTCAAGTTACTTTTAAAGGAACGAATGAGGTAAAGAAACATAGAATAAGTCTTTTAGTGCATCAATACTAAACTATTTGCATAAAATAGGGAGAAACTATAGACGAATTCTTCGGACGTTTCAACAATGTCATCGCAGCCCTAAGGAACTTGGGAAAGATATATCCTCATGATAAGATTGTAACAAAGATTCTAAGGTCACTGCTAAAGGAATAGAGACATAAGGTGACAGCTTTAGAAACTGCAAAGGATGTAGACACTATTTTACTCAACTGGTTAAGAGGAAATTTAATGATCCATGAAACTAAGCTTAGGCAAGATGAAGGATCCTCATACAAAAGCGCAATGACACTAAAAGAAACTAATGAATCAAATCCATCAAACGGTGATGAAAACGACATTAAGTTGCAAATAGATGGAGATGATGAATTCAATTTCATGGTAAAAAATATACATATTTCTGTAAAAATAAGTTAATGAAGAAAAGAGAAGGAAATAAGAAAACTAGAAACAACAGGTTTCTATCAAAAGGCAACAGTAGCAGTAGCGATACATAAAATAATCAAATCATATGTTATCACTTTAAGTAACCTGGACACACAAGACTAGAACTTTGTCTTCTTCAAAAGGAAAAAATAGAGAATGGAAAACCTAGAAAGCAAGCTATGATTGTAGTTTGGTTGGATGAGGGTTTTGAAAACTTTGAAGAAGAAGAGCCTGAAGAAGTCAGCAACGTTTGTTTTATGGATGAATTAGGAGATGATGAGGTATATCATTTTGACTCTAATATTGAAATTGATGAATTAAGAGATATATATCATGAATTGTATGATCAGTATAAAAATTAACAGTGCAGTATTTTAAAAAGGTTAAGAAGTCAAAGAATAATGATGCATCCTTGACGAATAAGATTAAATCACTAGAGTCTGTGAATAAGAGTTTATTGTCTAAAAATATGTCTCTTGAAAATGATAGTAAGAAAAAAAGTTTCTAAAAAAGAAATTTTGGAACAAAAGGTAAGTCAATTAGAGAATGCATTACTTGAGAATGATTATATTAAGATAAAACAATTTGAAGAAAAAGTTGTTGCTCTAGAACTTTAAGAAAGAGAAATTTGCTAAAGAAATCATTTCTCTAGAAAAAGATCTTACTAATTTTGTTGATAGAAGGAATAATCTTGATGCATTCCTTGGGAATGGTAAAGGTGTTTTCGATAAGACTGGAGTAGGATATAATGAAAATAATAGTATTAGGCCATACAATAATTTCTTTGTTAAATCCAACAATAGCTATAGTCAAAATAGCAGAAACCTGATAAATGGAAAAAAAAAACTATAGCAATTCTCATTCATTTGTTTTGTGCATTTAATGTGGTAGACATGGTCATCTTAGTCATTCTTGTAAATTTTGGAGAATTAATAAATTATCTGAAATGTATGTTTGGACTAAAAGGTCAAACTACTAACCTGGAAGGACCTAGAAAAATTTTGATACCTAAAATGAGATAATACATTCTGCAGATATGCTTTAGAATAGAGACAAGAGAAAATTAATGGATATTTAATAAAGGTTGAGACACATGAAAGGTGAAATATCACATTTCAACTATATTAAAAGGAAAGATGGAGGTAATGTTGTCTTTGCTAGTAAAAACAAGGCAAAAGTCACTAGAATTGGTAATATTGGTGACTCTAATTCTGCTTCTAATGATAATATTCTTTACATTGATGGACTGAAACATAACTTATTAAGTGTAAGTCAATTTTGTGATAAGGGTTATAAAGTCACTTTCTATGCATCCCATTGTGAAATAATTGATAATCTTAATGATAATATTGTATTTGTTGGTCCTAAAAATCAGAATATATATTGTGCTCAATTGGAAGACGTGTCTTCATAAAATGTTAAGTGTTTTGTTTCACTAGAAAAGGATTCATTTATTTGGCATAGAATATTTGGACATGCTAACATGAGCACTTTATCAAAATTATCCAAAAATAAGTTAGCAAGAGGACTACTCAATTTGAAGTTTGAGAGTAGTAAGGTTTGTGAAGCTTGTTTAAAAGGAAAACAAATTAGAAGTGACTTTCCTCCTAAAAATATTGTTTCTATTAACCAACCACTTGAACTTGAACTTATGGATTTATTTAGCCCTACTAGGACTCAAATCTTTAGTGGTAGACAGTATGGCTTTGTTATAGTAGATGATTATTCTATATTTACATGGGTTCCTATCAAATAAGGATGATACTTTTGAAGTTTTTGAGAAGTTTTGCAAAAAAATTTAGATTGAAAAAGGATACTGCATTACATCAATTCAGAGCAATCGTGGAAGAGAATTTGATAACAAAAAATTTGAAGATTTCTGTAATGAAAATGATATAACTTATAATTTTTCATGCCTAAGAACTCCTAAGTAGAATGGAGTTGTTGAGAGAAAGATCATAACTCTTGTCAATATAGCTAGGACAATGTTGTGTGAAAGTGGTCTACCTCATTGTTACTGGGAAAAAGCTGTATCTAATGTTTGTTACATACATAACATGTGCCTTATAAGACCTATTCTCAAAAAGATCTCCTATGAGTTGTGGAAAGGAAGAAAATTGAATGTTGCTTACTTTCAAGCATTTGGCTGCAAGTGCTTCATATTAAATAATGGAAACACCAACCTTGGAAAATTTGATGCAAGATCAGATGAAGCTATTTTTCTAGGTTACAGTACTGCTAACAAAGGATTTAGAGTTTATAATAAAAGAACAAAAAGGATAGAACAATCAATACATGTGGTATTTGATGAAGCACTACCCTCAACAACAGTAGTTAATTCAAATAATGAAGAGCACCCTTTAGTTCCTAAAATTATGTCATAGATTCAAATTACACCTATAGTACCTTTAGAATTACAAGATCAAGAAGTTGTTTTTGAAGCTAGGACAATGCAGGCTCCTTCTCGAAGAAAATCTCAATAAAAGCCTATACAATGAAGAACATCAAGAGAATAGAGAGGTCTTGATACACTTTAGTATATTATGGGAGACCCTTTTGAAAGTCTAAGAACCATATCATCTTTCAAAAACAATTGTGTTGCCCTCATTTCACAATTAGAATCAAAGACTGTTGAAGACGCTCTTACGGATAAACATTAGGTTTCAACTATGAAAGATGAACTAAATTAGTTTAATAAGAACAAAGTTTGGAATCTAGTACCTATTCATAAAACAAGTTAATTATTAGAACTCGTTAGGTATTTCGAAACAAACTTACCAAAAATGGTAAGATGGTAACAAACAAAGCTAGACTTGTAGCTCAAGGATATAATCAATAAGAAGGTATTGATTTTGATGAGACTAATGCACTTGTTGCTAGATTAGAATCGATTAAAATTTTACTTGCTTTCACATGCTATAGAAAATTTAAATTATTCCAAATGGATGTCAAAAGTGTCTTCTTAAATGGATATATTAATGAAGAAGTGTTTGTTAAGTAACCTCCAGGTTTTGAAAATGAAAACCATCCTAATTATGTGATGAAGTTAACTAAAGCTTTGTATGGTCTAAAGTAGGCTCCTCGAGAATACTATGAGAGGTTAAGTAACTTTATGCTTGAGAATAACTTTAAAAGAGAAAAGGTATATAAAACCTTATTTATTAAGAAAAAGGAGAATGATTTACTTATAGTGTAAATATAATGACATAATATTTGGTGCTACTAATTCATCCTTCTTTGAAGAATTCTCAGCCTTAATACAAAGGGAGTTTGAAATGAGTATGATGGGAGAACTATCTTTCTTTCTTAGTTTGCAAATTAGGCAAACAAAAAAAAAGGAATCTTCATTAATCAAGACAAATACACAAAGAAGCTCATCAAGAAATATGATTTTGAGAATGCAAAACCGATGGGTACTCGTATGTGTACTGGAACTAAACTTGATAATGATAAAGAAGGTAAGGATATTGATGAGACAAAGTATGGAGGAATGATTAGATCACTTTTATATCTTACAAGCTTAAAACTAGATATTATGCTTAGTATGTGTCTTTGTGCACACTTTCGATCAAATTTGAAAGAAAGTCACCTTCAAGTAGTCAAGAGGATCTTTCGCTATCTTCTTGGAATTATAAATTTTAGATTATGGTATCCAAAACCTGATTCATTTAACATAGTTGGCTATTGTGATGCAGATTATACAAGTGCTAAAGTTGAAAGGAAAAGCACAAATGGTCACTGTCAATTTCTTAGAGTATGTTTAGTTTCTTGGTCTTGCAAGAAAAAAATTGCACAACGTTTTCAACAAATGAAGCAGAATATAAATCCTGTGCATCATTCTAGGACTAAACATATAGAAACCAAACATCATTTTCTTAGAGATCATGTTTTAGAAGGAATCATTGATCTTTTGCGTGTTAAAACTGAAAATCAAGTAGCTGATATCTTTACTAAGCCACTTTCTGAAAATAAAATTTGTTTGCTAAGAAAAGAGCTCGGCATATACAAATTATCTGATATTTAACTCTGCATGAAGATTCTATGTTACTATTTTTGCAAATATTAACAGGCTCTTTTTAATATGTTCTTTAGCAGGCTCCTTTTAGTTTGGAAGGCCCCTCTTAGTTTAATAGGGTAGAATACACGTGTCTTAAAAAGACAGTTATTAAATAGTGTCATTTAAGTTTTTAAATGTTTGCATTATTCTGGCAGCTTTTCGATGTGACTGACAGAAGATACGTAGACAATCACACCTCCTCTAATAACACGTACGATTGTTCATCTTCATACGAAATCCATGCTCAATAACTGTTTAGTATATCTTGAGAAGGTTCTTTCCCTCTACTTATCTTCATCATTCTTAAAAGTGTCGTTTACCTCTCTACACTCAAACTCTCTATTTTTCTCAAATCTTGTAAATCTTGCTAGTTTGAAATGGCACAAACAAAGTATAAGGGACAAAAGAAAACTTTGACTCCCACTACTAGCCATAGTGAAACTCTCCACCGTGAACAAGAGTATGAAACTCTTGTTATTTAATCATCTTCTCTGTCACCAATAGTAGGATGTTTAAACACCCCTACTGAACCTACTTCTGTTGCCTCTATTAAAAAGCCTCGAGCCTTAGAAGCATCCATTTAGGAGACTCCATATAAGAGAAAGAAAAAGAATTTGGCTATGTTGTCTCTTTCTGAAGAATCAAATTCTGATTCATCTCTTGGACACAATGAACCTACGATCAAGCAGTAATATGTCTCTGAATCTAGTAAGGAAAGTTCTGATGACTCAAACCATAGCTCATCAGAAAAAAGAAAAAGAAGAAGAAGAAGAAAAAGAAGAAAGAGAAGCAGAAGAAAAATCTTCTAGTGAGGGGGAGCTAATGAGAAAGGTAAGATTCCATTCTCATTCACTACATACTCTCTCTCTGCCTACTCCCACTCCATCTACTATTTATTCAAAAATGTCGACACCACCATTAATTACTCCTTGACCTAGTTCCATGGGTAAAAAACCACCTGAAGTACACTGGATGGCTAATGATAATGGTTTAGATAAAGAACCAGTCCATTTAGTAAGGTGTCCACGAACCAGAGGAAGTTTTGCAAAGTAGGCTAAGAAAGCATTTAAAAAAGAAAAAAGCCTTGATACTGAGCCAAGGGAAGAAGAAGAATCTTGGACAAGTAAAGATAAGAAATAAAAAAAGGAAAAGTGCCTATAGTTGAAGAGAATATTGAGAACCTTATTATTCAGAATGAATTATTTTATAAAGAAACTTTGTTTGAAGAAATTCCAAAGACAAAGAGGTCAAAAACAAAGAAACTCAATGTACATAAAAAAGGGGAGTCTTCAAAACCGGTCAAGATATTTAAGTCAACAAAAGTTGAAGCATGATACAAAATGCGCTATAAGAAGCGAAAGGTGGTTGCTATATGTATTTTTCCTCCTCTCTTGTTCGATGATATTGGTATTCCTATCTCTCCTTATTTTCTTGCTGCAAGTTAGCGCAATTTTTTGAATTTGGACGAGACAGTGTGTGACGCTTTAGATAGATCATTTTATACAAACATGAGAAAAGATGGAATTGATGGAAAGTTGACAATTACCTCTTGGGTATGTGAGTGTGAGATTTTGATCACCGAGGAATTCTTGGGGAACCTACTAAATATAACTCTCATACGTAGAACTGACTCTCTTTGTCATAAGTAGGACATTACTGATCTTGATTCGGGAGAAGTGGTGAATTTTATTTGCCTGCACACTGAGAATACTTATGAAGGGAGACCTTGTTGTAGATATTTAGACTTACTATTGCGATGCCTTGCATCTATATTTTTATTTCAATTTCCAAGGAGTAGTTCAGTGAAAAGATGCAGTCTCTTGGACACATATGTTGTGTATAATCTATTGAAGGGAAATTAGATGAACCTCCTAGCAATGATCCTACGATTTATGGTGGATAAAGGGAGTCATAAGAATACCATTACTGGTTTGCCTTATAGGATGCTACTCACTAAGATTTTTGCTCATTATAGAGTGACTTTTGACGATCTATATTGGTATGAACTTGCCAAGTTTCATTCATCTATTTCCTACCAATTCGGATATAAGCTAAAAGATAATGTATGGGTAGAGAAGAAAATAGAAAGAGTAACAGAAATCTTAGGTCATGATTTACAGAAATCAGACCCTGTCACACTTCAGAACACAAATGATCTGATCCTTTAACAACTGAGGGACATTCGATACAATCAAAATCAAATGCGTGAACAAATGACAAGGATGCAAGACCAATTCAATAACATGCAACTACTTCTTCGCACTATTCCGAATTCCCTTAAGGAATATTTTACATGTTTAACAAAATCTGGTTATATTTTTTTAATTTTTAATACTTATGATACACTGATAATTTTTGTTAATGTTTATTTTTTACCCTTACATATTTGGGCATTTTTTCCTACTTTATGATTTTTTCTCTCTTTTTGATAATGACAAATAGGGAGAGTAGGGAGAGTATACTTAATACTTCGCTAGAATACTTGGCTTATGAGATAGGTTCCTACTCTTTAGTGGTAGTAAAAGGCTCCTTCTAAATCACAGTTATTAATAAGGACTTAAAAATTACAGGTATCTTTCGAAATCCCTCTCAGTCATTTAAATTTTTAAATATTTTTGTTTATTAGTTGTCATCATCAAAAAGGGGGATAATGTTAGCTCAAGGTTTGATATTAATGATTTTGATAATAACTATATAATATTTCAAAATTCAAAATTAATTTATTTCTCTTTATTCAAATAGGTAACGATATAACTTTTACAAGGATATAAAATCCAGTTATCTGTGATAAGATAAATGTTTCCTTTCTTGCAGGAACCTTCTTAGTGAACTTGGCTAATTTATTAGAAATGATTCCACAATATCTAGAAGGATCTTGCTAATCACATAATTTGATAATCAGCTCTGAGATATTGTTAATGTTTTTTAAACGTCTGGATACTGGAAGATTCTAGCAAAGATGATATCGAAGAGTCTTTATATTCAAAGATAACTCATAATATAAATGAAGCAACCGTTAGTTGAAGAAAATGTCTATTTAAGGAAGAAGCACTACATTTACAAACACATCAAAATTTTTAAATACATTAGCAGCGTCAATATTCTTAAAAAGTCATATATTTACCAAATTCTTTATACCTGCGAAAGTGAAAAATACTTTATTGAGAGAGACTGTTATTCCTTGAAGTTTCCATTGAGCAAACACTATATTCATTTTTACTGAGAGCTTGTAGAGGCTTGTTAAACACTACAAGTGTGGAAGGTTAAAGAACCTTGAAAACCATGTACTTGTGAGCTTAGAGAGGCTCGTCAAAATTTATTACTTGGAGTTTTAGAGTGAAATACTCAAGTTGGATGCTTGAGGACTGGATGTAGGCTTCGTTTTAAGTTGAACCAACATAAATCGACTGTGTCATTCTATCTCTTTTCTTAACTTTTAAATTTCCATATTATAGTATTTATGTTTTCAATTTGCAAGAGGCTCCTTCAGTTTTAGAATTGAATAGGCTCCTTCTGTTTTAATATTACAAGAGGATCCTTTCATTTTGATTGTTAATAGGCTCCTTTTGTTTTGAATGTTCACAGGCTCCTTTCGTTTTAAACTTTAACAGGCTCCTTTTATTTACAGACTCATTTCATTGAAATTTAGTAGGCTCTTACCGTTTACACGAATTGATAGGAACTTGCAAAATTTTTAGGTCACACACAATTTACCTCCCTCTTCTGTGTGTTTGCTTTATCAAAACAAAACCTATGATTTTGTTCTACCACTGATCAAAATATTTCCAAAACAACCAATAAAAACAAGGAAAAGGGAACCTTCTCATTTAGCAAGGTTTTTAATGATTGAGATTTATCACACAATGAAAGTGCTTGAAAAATCATCATAGATAAATATATAGAAACAAGCCTCTTATTTATATGAATTCCAAGCATGATTAAAGATAGTTAATTGTTATAAATAAACTTTAAAATCATTTTTACTATAGAAACATCTTCAACAAATGAAAGAAAAAAACAATGTAGAAGAGTTCTTGACACCAAATAACTTACAATTAAGGGAATGAATGCAATATAGAAATATGCATTCCAACCTACATAGCCATAGACATAAAATCATGTCAACACTTTTTTTGTTAAAATCTTCCATGGAAAGTGCAGTGTAGGAAAAGTTAATTGTATGAATAAGATTATAAGGAAGACAACAATCTAAGGAAAGTTACTTCTATCTAATGATTTAAATAAAAAACAAAACTTTTAAACTGAAATTATCTAAAAGTTGTTTAGAGCACTAGCATATTATGGACAGAAATAATAGAATCTAAACACACGCACCAAAAAAAGTGGGTGTAGGAGCTATTATAAAATTTAGACTTACCATAGACATTCACGAGCAAGAAAACGACCACAAATAGCCATAGAAACCAAATGTAAGTAGTGAGGTCAAAAGAACACATCAGAAACCATATTCTTTTAACTCATGATTTGATGCTAAAAGAGTTTAAAATTTTAAGCTATAGGCAAAGCAAAACTTATCTAACTAATTGTTTTAAGATGTAGAATGTAACTAACCTTATTCCTATAACCTTCTTAAATTCAAATTCAAGGCGCATCATGTACCTGTGGAAGTCAAACTTAAGATTTCCCTTGAAATGAGTCTGTAAAGGAAATGTTATTAGTGCATCTTGAAATAAGACATGTTCATGATCAGTTAGTGAACAACAACAACCTACTTCTCATCAGGCAATTCTGGGCTAGTTCATACATGTTTTCTTTAACCTAAATCCAAATTAACAAATAAAGCTCAAACCCTATTTCTCTTTTCATCAATTCCCATATCAAAGATTAGCTCCAAAATCACAAACCTAGATATGAAATAAAACACCAACCCTATATCAATGCCATCAAAACTTTACAACTCATAAAATTTACCAAATCCAAATCCCAGAAACCCAAAAGCCAAAAAGCCAAACCCATTAAAAAGAACTCAGAATTCACAATTAACCCATTAAAATGACCGAGAGACAGAGCTTATTGGTGGGTCTTTTTGGAGGTTGGTATGCCAACAATGTTCTTCAACTTGTCTTGATGGAGCAGATCAATGATATGGTTGACGGGGTGCTTGGTGATGGAGCCAATGCCTAGGCCGACAACCATGCCAAACTCCACGAACTCGATGACCTTGTAAGCGACAATTTTTTTAGGTCATCTTAGGTTAGAATAACATTGGATAAAGATAAAGAAAGAACATCTTTAGATAAGGCCTCTGATCCAATAAAACGAAGGCATGGTGAGGGTGAGGGTGAGGGTGGTGATGATGGTGATCCAATGGGGGATGAAGCAATTAGTATGAGAAGCCAAAAAGGGTTTCACTTTTTATTTTTTAGAAACAAATAAAATCATGTGATCACTCGTCTAAGCATTTGGCGACGATTTTCAAAATTATCGCCAAATCTGGACTTTTTAATGACAATTTTAAAAAATCGCCGCCAAAAGTCCACTATTTGCTACAATTTTTAGAAAGCATCACCAATGAGTCCAATTTGGTGAAAAATTTAAAAATTGTCATCAAATAGTCAATAAGGGTAGCTACATTTTCAAAAATCGTTGCTAATAGTGAACTTTTGGTAATGATTTCCAAAAAACTTCACCAAAAGGTCCACATAATCGTCGCCAAAAATGGACTTTTTGCGACAATTTTCAAAATTGTCACGAATAGTGGACTTTTAGCAATGATTTTTAAAACATATCAAAAATAGTAGCCAAATGTCTACTTTGTTGTAGTGATGTGATTAAATGCGCCTTAGGGTTGGTTGGTTTTCAAAACACCTCTTAATTTTCTTGAATGTCTTTGGTTCAATAATCTGGAAGAGCATTCCTAGTTGGAACCTTAGGTTTGTTTACAATTTGAATGACTTTGGTCAAAGATTAGAAATAATTTGGTCAACAATCTTAAGAATTTGGGTTTCATGGTTCAAGTGTTTTATAGCTAACAATAAAAGAAAATATTTTGTGGATATTAAGTGGTGGCCATTACTTGTCATGATGACATGCCCATATCTTGAAATGACTAGACGACCTACCCAACACCTCACAGTAGCCCTCCAGTTGATATCTGATCTAGCTAGAAAGTTCCTGTGGAGCTAAGGCTATTGCCCATTTTACCAAAAAGCCTTAACTTAACATTAAAAAGATATAAGCAGTGGAGTTTTTTAAAAAACATTTTTAAAAAGCCCTGTAAAAGTACAAAACAAAATTTGGACTTTAAGTCCATATCAAACAATCTTAATAATCACTTCAATAATCTTAAAAATAAACTCAGACATATTCATGCATTTAACTTTAAAACATTCATATACATGCGTTCTTTACACAAAATATAGTCCAAAACATATTTATAAAGATGTAAATGTTCCCAAAAATATTTACAAGGAAAAAAATGCCTACAAAACAGCACGTGACGAAGTTGACTAGTTGTGAGGTGGAGTCCCTGCTACTGAAGCCCCTGAGTGTGCATTTGGGATGTTTCATTTAAAAACGAAAAAGAGAATGTGAGCTAAACAAGCTCAGTGAGTGCTAGAATTTCTATTCAAATCATATTTAACTATTTAAACCTCCTTAAAACAAATTCATCTCAATTTGCATAATTCAATATTTAATATAAAACATATATGCTTCCTGAAATCAAGTTTCTCAAATCACTTTTCAAATAAATAGTGACGACATTAAAAATTTCATGAATTTCTTACACGACATAGCCTATCACTAACTTCTTTACTATATGGTACCTGTTAGACTCCTAAGTGTAGACTGCGGGATTGTGTGAGCGTTAACGAGCCTTGACCAATGCTTGACACACAGGTCGGCACGAGGAAGACATGTTGATGAGGGAATAAGGCGAAATCTTACTAGTTGGTAAGTAAAAACTGAGGAACTTGCAAAGTAGGCGAGGGATATGAGAAGTATCGGCAAAGATCTCAAGAGTAGGTAAGACTCAATACGTATGCGCACGCGTAGATGAGCATTTATGGAAATCTTTAATGAGACATGAGATTCAGATGCGAGGCTACGCAGAGTTGGTGAACTAAGTCATGCGGGATGTCAGGATGCGCGAAGGTATGTAAGCACGACAAGGCGTATAAGCACTTGACTTAGGCGAGGCAGGTCGAGGGTATGCGACGTTTTATACTAACTCGAATTGTGACTTGTCCTTAGTCATGGAGCGACAAGACTGCACCATGAGTGAGCTTGATGATGGAAGATGGACTTGTCCATAGACATGCATTGATGGACCTATGTGTAGATAGGCCTTAGTGAGTTGGAAAACACATCAGCAGTGACGTGACAAATGTGGATGAAGTGGCACAAGGTGACATGGCAGATAAGATCACAGTGGATAAACATCAGCTTTAGGAGCTAAAGATCATGTGGAAGGATCATCTGAAGATAGAGAAGATCTTCGTGGATAAGGATAATCATTCCTAGATAGGGTAATCTTTTATCTTTTTAATGTGATTTAACTTAATCCTATTAGATAAAGTCCTAATTAGATGGAGATGTCATCTATTGGTTAGTTTGATGTAATCTGATAAGGATAAGATATGATAAGATTTTAATCTTAACTATTAGAGTTCTATTAAGATTCTAAGTTAGTCATCTAGAGATTCTTATAAATAGCTCATTATAGTTAGGAGCTATTCATTCAATCATTAAGTCATTCACTCATTAAGAGAAATCACTCAGAGGAGAGAGCTTTGAGAGTTGAGAGGTTTTGGGGGGTTCTCATTGTAAGGGATTCGAGTAGGAGTTCCTTGTAAGTACTTCGAGAAGAAGGTAATTGTATCTTTTGTTAACATTTTGTTGAGAGTTAATGAAAGTTAGCCTCGGCTATATATATATCTCTTGTTGTTTTCTTTACTATATTATACACTTTTGTTATTTTATATATGAGAGAAATACTTTAAACACTTGCGTATACGTGAGGTGTTTGAGGGCTAACAGAATTGTTCGGCGACATTCACGTGAGAAGGCTAAATCTTACTTAAATGAACCAAAGAAGGATTGTTGTTCGAAGGTAGGCACGAATATTGTTGTAAAAGTTTAAGTCCAAAGTAAACCTTTGCGACAGCTGGTATCAGAGCCAATTTAGAGCGATGGCTGGTGGAAGTAATTTGACGGAAAGGGTTACCAGAATAGAGGCGATTTTTGAGTCTCTAGCCCTGATGGACGAGGGAGTAGTTCCTTTGTTGGAACATATTGCAGCCTTGGAGAGGGAGCTTTAAGCAACTATGAGAGCGCTCGAGGAACAAATAAAGGCTCGTGAGGAGATGAGCTATGATCTGTTGGTGCTCAAGTTTGCAATGGCAAAGAACAAGGAGGGTGTTCGAGTGGAAAACACTATGGTGAAGGTGCAAGAGCCACAAGTTTTTAATGGCAAGTAGAGTGCCAAGGAGCTCGAAAATGTTTTGTGGGACATGAAGCAGTACTTTACGGCGACAAAGGTGGCGAACTCAAAGAAGGTGTCAATCACAGCAATGTACATGGTGGGTGATGCCAAGGATCTCTAATCACATCAGTGCAGGCAGACCTCCCATTAATATGTGGGACAAGCAGAAGAAGGAGTTAATAGACCAGTTCCTACCCAACAACACTTCAGAGCTTGCAAGGGAAGCTTCGAAGGGATTGAAGCACGACAACTCAGTAAGGGAGTATATTGGGAAGTTCACATCGGTGATGTTGGACGTGCAGAATATGTCAGAGGAAGAAAAGTTTTTCATCTTCATTAGTGGCTTGCAAGGTTAGGCACAAATGGAGCTGCGGAGGCAGAACGTGAAAGATCTCCCTAGCACAATAGCAGCGGCAGATGCCTTGGTGGATCTCCAATTACCACCACCAATTTTACCCAGTGGAGAGGGCAAGAAAAATGATGGAACCCAGGATGGCAAGGAGAAAGGCAAAGAGAAGGTGGGAGAATCTTCTCAATATAAGAAGAAGCAATTGAAGGGGAAGATTGCGTGCTTCATCTATGAGGGGCTGCATTATGCTCGAGAATGCTCGAAAAGGAAGAAGGGCAAGGAGCAGATGAACTCCATAGTCATGAAGGACAAAGGAGGGAACGATGAAGATGACTCGGGTGAAGGAGCCATCAATAGCATAGCCTATTTGAATGTTATGAGCCTCGTGGAGGAGGACCCATGCAAAAACAAAATCAACGGAAAGAGGAGGTGGCATGTGAGAAAGGTGTCAATGGACGAGAAGGCTTGCTCCAGTCTTTGATAGTTGGCGAAGGAGTCTTCAAGGGAAGAGCTTGTGGAGGAGTGCCCATAGATTATTTCGACGAGGGCATCAAATTCTTCTAGTAGGGGTGGTTTTTTAGACTCCTAAGACTAGACTGCGGGATCATGTAAGTGTTGGCAAGCCTTAGCCAATGCTTGACACACAGGTTGGCATGAGGAAGGCGTGTTGATGAGGGAACAAGGCAAAATCTTACGAGTTGGCAAGTAAAAACTGAGGAATTTGCAAAGTAGGCAAGGGATGTGAGAAGTATCGACAAAGATCTCGAGAGTAGCGAGACTCAATACACGTGTGCATGTGTAGACGCACATTGACGGAAATCTTCAACTAGACGTAAGATTCGGATGCGAGGCCACGCGAAGTTAGCGAACTAAGTCATGCGAGATGCAAGGATGCACAAAGGCATGCAAGTGTGACAAGGCGTATAAGCACTTGACTTCGGCAAGGCAGGTCAAAGGTATGCGAGGTTTTATCCTAACTCAGATTGTGACTTGTACTTAGTCATAGAGTGACGAGATCGCACCATGAGTGAGCTTGATCATGGAAGATGGACTTGTCCATGAATGTGCACTGATGGACTTATATGTAGATAGGCCTTGGTGACTTGGAAAACACATCAGCAGTGACGTGACAACTGTGGATGATGTAGCACATGATGACGTGGCGGATAAGATCACAGTGGATAAACATCAGCTTTAAGAGACAAAGATCATGTGGAAGGATCATCTGAAGATAGAGAAGATCTTCGTGGATAAGGATAATCATTCCTAGATAGGGTAAT
>JAOTAY010000002.1:24887614-24927029 GCA_025629805.1 Erythroxylum baracoense
TTCATGCTCCAAAACCCATAAAAAATCAGCTGCACCCTCCTTCGTCTCTCTTTGGCCAAAACTTCCCCCTTTCTTCTCTTCTTTTTCTTCTTTTGTTTCACTCTCACATATATGTTGAAAGAATGAAGCAAAATGTCTTAAGTTTTGTTTTTTATACTTATTTAATGGATTACACATGTCACCTTCCTATTTGTCATTACTAATGACTCATCAAACACATGTCATAATCTCATTAGTCATCTCTAATGACTCATCAATCCACTAATATTATGTAAAAAGACCAAATTGCCCTTAATTAGTACAAAAGACCAAATTGCCCTTTAATGCATTTAATTGACCAACTAATCGAGTTAAATGCCGAAAATATTCCATAATCATCTTATTTTCAAATTGGCTATGAAATGCTCTAATTAGTGTCAATTCTTATTGATTGAATGCTTAAAACTTTTTTGGAATGGGTTAAAATTATTAATAAATCATTACTTTCCAAAAAGGGCATTTTAGTTCTAAACTTTCAGAACTCCCGAAATTCATCCTATAGGACTTATTTTCGATCCATTAATTTTGGATATTTTTCATCATTTCGAGGTTGGGTTCCAAAAACATTTACTATTCATCCAAAAATACTATTCACCAAACATAAAAAATATATTCTATAAAAGGAAAGTTTTGAGGTTTTACACATAAAGAATAAAATAATATTAGCAAGTTTATAAATGGATTTTGTATATTAGAGAGTAATTTAAAATTTTCAATATAAGGACTATTCAATTAAAATGGTTGGAGGACTTGCGAGAAATTATAAAAAAATTATTATGATATTTTTATCATGAATTTTTAAATTATTAGAGATAATTTGAAAAACATGAGTTTTATGATTTAAAGAATTACTCATATTTGAAAAAAAAAAAGGAAGTTTAGTCTTAAGTTTCAATCTTGAGTTTTCAAGTGAGGTAATGACTTATATGTTAGTTGAACTAAAGCTCAAAAACAACTATCTTTTTTTTTCAATAAGCAATTGTACACATTGATGGTAATTGACAAACTTTCAGCAACCTTTTTTGATCAAATTAATAAATTCAGGTATCGAGAGAATCAAAATGCAAACAACATTATTAATTTTTTACAAACCATTAATAAGCTTTCCCTTGCATTACTAAATTCTCAATTAAATTATCACTTTACTTTTATATGTTCTTGTTGTTGATGTTATTTTTCATCGTTTCATGTTTTTCTATACATCATTTGTTTATTTTCACCTTAACTTATTTAGTTCAAAATTAAAGCACACAGTAATGACGAACTTAATTACATTACACATTTGTAAATCTACTTTTTAAATGTGATAGTTTAAACAAAGATTTTCAATAATATATTATCTTAAGTTCATGGAGAGACAATAAATAATTATAGTAATATAGAAAGACCATGAAAATTCGAAAAAATAGTCTAAAATATCAAATTTATGCATTAAACACTTAAATGTCAAAATATTAAGGCTTTATATTAGTGGACACTATATAAGCTACCAATGTGATATACATGAATCTTTAAAATATAAAAATATACTACTATATTATAAAAATTTATCATCATAATATGCAAAAAATATAATTCAACAATCTAGAAAATACCCCCAAACTATACCAAAATTAACAATATACAAAAAATACTACCATACTATATAAAATATCACCGTTGCATATAAGAAGTTCCTTTAATCAACATTGTAAATACTACTAGTTCATTTTGAAATTACCATAATCATATACAAAAAAATCATTAACATATATATAAAATATCATAACTTTTTACAAAAGTACCACCACTTTATATAAAAATACTACCACTATATACAAAAAACCTTTAATCAAGATTATAAATATTACTATTTCAAACGCTACAATCCTACAAATAGCACCATGCTATAAAAATATACAATTAGGTCAGTCATGCTTATATGGGGGCAAAGTGTTGGCCCATCAAATATGTGTATAGTCATAAGTTAATAGTGACGAAGAAGAAGAGGCTCCGTTGGATGTATAACCGTACAAGAAGAGATAAGGTCAGGGATATAGTACTAAGAGACAAACTAAGAGAGGCTAACATCGATGATAAATTAAGGGAGACAAGACTTGAGTAATTCAGACATGTTAAGAGGAGACATCTTGAAGTCCTAGTGAGAAGATGTGAGAAAATAGTACTTATGGATTGTAAGAGGAAACGAAGAATACCTAGGAAGAATTGGAGGGAAGTGATCAGAAATAATATGGCTCTGTTAAAGCTTATTAAGGGCTTAACCATCAATAGGAAACTTTGACAAACTAGGTTACGAGTAAAGGATCTCATATAGAGAGGTCCTTCTTTTTTTCATAGGTCTTTTGAACCTTTTCCTTTATTCTTGTTTCTTGTATTTAGGCTGAATACTTATATCTATACTACTTCCCCCTGGTCAATTTAGTTAAGTATTGTTTATCTTTTTTCTCTTTTTTCTCTCTTAGTTGTTTATTTATTTATTTGCATTCTTCCTTGTTTATTTATTTATTTACGTATTTTATCTTTTATTTTATTTTATTCTTTACCTTTTTATTTTCATTATTTTATTATATTTCATTTATTTAAGATTATTATTATTATCCATTGTTTCATTTATTTTATTTTTTGAAATTCTTTATTCTTATCTTAGTTTATTATTTTTTATGCAAGTATTCATTTATATTTATGGCTTTTGTTTTCTTCAAACAATTCTTAAAAATTTTTCTTTTTTCTTTTTTTTCCTTTTCCTGTGAGACTATCAAAAACAATCTTTCTACTAGTTAAAGATAAGATTGTATACTTTTGGATATCCCTAAAACCTCGTGTCTAAGCAAGATTCTACTAGGATTTTGTTGTTATTGTTACTCTTTATAAAAAATAACCATTATCTATATAAAATATACCATCATTTTTATACAAAAATACTTCTAGTCAATATTGTAAATACTACTAGTTCATACTGAAAGTACCATAACCGTATGCAAAAATACCTCTTCCATATACAAAAAAGACCTTAATTCTTTATAAAAGTATCATTACTCTATACAAAAGTTACCATCACTTTAAAAAAAAGTACTTGTATTTAATACTATAAATGCTATCAGTTTGTTACGAATACATAATTCTATACAACAATATCACCATCTTGTACAAAATAAACCACTACTTGTATACGAAAAACACATGTACTCAATACTGTAAATATCATCAATTCATATTATAAATACTACAACCACTTATAAAAAGAAAAAATACCACCATATTAATAGCTTACGTAAAATCCACTAATCTAAAACCTTAAAAATTGAGAAATCAAGGTTTAAAATCATAAACCCGCATAATCAAAAATGAGATTTTGCAATCATGTTAATTTTTAGTGATTCCTGTTGTATTTGCTCCTACACATCCATGATTCTCCTGATAGTCAATTGCGTTAAGTTTATTAAAATAACATTAACTTACAAA
Organism: Erythroxylum baracoense; assembly: GCA_025629805.1. Taxonomy (NCBI): domain Eukaryota; kingdom Viridiplantae; phylum Streptophyta; class Magnoliopsida; order Malpighiales; family Erythroxylaceae; genus Erythroxylum; species Erythroxylum baracoense. The sequence continues at coordinate 24,891,116 of JAOTAY010000002.1, forward strand.
TTAGATGATAATATTTGCTATGAAAGGTTCCCTATATTCAATTAATATAAGTCTCTCTCAAAATGAGTGGGTAGTATTAAGGGCATTAAGCTTCTTATTTTTCTTTTCCTTATATCCACACAATTTAGACTTAATATAAGATAATGACATGTAATATTAAGATCAATGAATTAATTTAATGTAAAGTCTATTTATGTTGTTGATAAAGAAAGTGAAGGTGGAAATAAAAAGAGAATAACATGGATATTATTTTAGTCGTTTAAATTTTGCATCTAAAATTTTTTTTAATTGTGGACAGTGCTTCTTAAATTGGGTATAACTTTATCATTCAAACTCTTTTGGAGATGGTTGAAGATTCTGTAAAGAGCATATGAAAAGACTTATAAATATTTTGAGAAAAAGTTAAGAACACGATCTAGGAGCTTATGTCTTTCTTTGAAAAAAAACTAATTTGATAGTTTGGATAATGTTTCTTAAATTGGGCATAGCTTTCTCATATGTCCTTTAATGGAGATGGTTTAAAATTCTACATAAAGCTTGTTAAGAGATAAACATTTCATTTTTAATTTCTTTAACAAAAATTGAAAAATACAATATGGGACACAGTAATGTCAGTCTCTCTTTAAAAAAAAGAAAATTTAATAGTTTGGATAAAGTTTCTAAAATTAGCCATAGCTTTCTCTTCTATCCTCTAGTGAAAATTATTATAGATGATAAATAAATATTATAAAGAGCTCAAAAAATTTTGTCTTTTGATTTTCTTGAGAAAATGCGAATAGCATAGCCCGGGATACAGTCATATCCTAAATCATAACTCTTTTAAAGAATTTTTTAATAGTTTAGACAAAGTTTTTTAAATTGGGAATAATTTTCCCATCTAGCCTTTTATAAAGATGATTCAAGATGTTATCGAAAAGCTTAACAATAGTTTTAATACTTACTCTTTAAATTTTTTAACAAAAAGTGAAGAGAATAATCTAAGACACCACTATGTCTTATAATATGTCTTACTTTAAATATATTTTTGTAATAGTTTGGAATTTAAAAAAAATTGGAAAAATTTCTTATCCAACCACTAACAAATATGATTCAATATGTGACAAAAAGCTTAGGAAGATTTATAAAAATTTTATACTTTTGAGAAAAATCTTAAAACATACCCCGAAACAAGGTTGAAAAGCCCTAACACCATATGCTAACTAGTTTTAGTTTTAGTTTTAATTGGGCTTAGCAACCTCCTAAGAGAAAGAGGTCCTATAACATATCTTTTAGCCATTTTCAAAAAGAAAGCAATCATAATAATTCCAAAGAAGCAAAATCAATTCAAAAATCAAGATTATCATTATGAGATACCTTGTAATGAGTTTTCCAATTTCTTTCTTTGTTTTTATTATTTTAAGGATAGTTATTAACTAAATTATTTGAATTTAGGTTAAATTAAATCCTACCTCATTTTTGCATGGATTGATTTTGGTTTTTATAATAAATACTCTTATGTTTGAGAAATATTGATTTATTTCTTATTGTTGGTTATATGCAAGTGAAAGTACTGAATTCTATGTTATGGAAGTGCTTAATTCTATGTTAAATTAATTTACATACATGAGCAAATATAATATTCACGAGGTGTTCTAATAATATTTTTTAGTAAAACGAATAAATTTTGAAATATCATATTTATAATTTTTTTAATTCAAACTATTTTCACAAGTTAAATATATTATATTTTGGAATGGACTTTTATTCATCCACTTAGAAGAAATTTGTTTACTTTTGATGAATAATATACTCAAATATTAGTATAAAGTCCTATGTGTTACCATAATATATATTTATCATAATATATTTATTTTAACATCAATTACAATATTTTATTGTACTTTTTACTAATATTTAAAAAATACTAAATCAATCTAAACTAATCTAAGCAAACCATTTGAAATTAGATTTGTATAATTAATTTAATTTTGTATATAGTTAATAATAATTGGTTTTACGTAAGAATTATGTTGAAATTGTTTAGAACTTTCTTTCTAAAGAGGGACACTGAATCATAACACATTCATGTTGAGACCATATTCCCTTCAAATTATTCTCCACCATTTTATATGACCTCTTCTGCTCATATATCATATCTTCTATACCAAAGTTTTTGAGAGAAAAAAGGCTCTAACACACAACTGTGTTCATCCAAGATTGCATTTTCTTTATTATTTGCCTCATGAACTCCTCTGTCCTTGTCTAACAGTATTCATTAAGTAAGTTGTTCATAATTACTAAAAATATAATATAAAACCAATAAAGCAAGGTAATTTGTATAGATAACATATCAAAATATTAAGTGAACTATATATACATTACATACACAAGAAAACTCGTATGCCAAAAATACACAAAGTGACATATGTTATTATGGGTTAAATGATGAATTGAGGACTTCATGAAGTAACCACAAACCAGATATGTTGAGAAATGTTGCTTATTCCAACTACCTAGTTCAACATTTTTTAATAAGTGAAAACTCTTTGGTGTGTTCTTTCATTTACTAAAAGACATTTTTTTTAAGAAAACCCTTGTCTCTCTCTAGGGAAAAAATTGTAAATAATTTTAGTAATGCTTCTTAAATTTGGCATAAATTTTTATCCAAAGTTCAATTCACATGATTCAAAATGAAATGAAAAGTTTTCAAAGAGCTAGAGCTACAAAACTTTTATGCATTAAGTTTTTTTTAAGAAACATTGAAAAACATAGCTTGGAAACACAATGGTGTCTTAGGGTTTGTTCTTTAAATAAGAAGCTCCATCAAGGACATGTCCTGTGACAAGGTCGAGCCTTATGCAATGTTCTTCACTTTTTCTTAAAATAAAATAGTTTTATAGCTCTTCTTAAGCTTTTCACAGAATCTTGAATCATCTTAATTGAAGGTTAGATGAGAAAGTTATACCAAATTTAAGAAAAGTTGTCTAAACTAGACACTAGATTAGTTAGAATTAACTAAATTATATATTTTATTAGTTTAATTTAATAAATCAGTCCATTATGAATCGAATTAGTAATTTTTAAATTGATATTTTTTATCAAACTTAAGCATTTCCACTGCTTACCATTTTCACTGAAAATATCTTAAGTATTTTCATTTCCTTGCAATTTTATTTCCATTTACTCACCTTTGGCCTTTGATATTTTCTAACATTAAAGGACTAAAAGTTTCATCCAAGCACTTAATTTAAGTTTTCTCTTCTGCTCCAATGTTCTTCTCTCTCCATTGTCAAATACCCAGGTCTAATATTCATTATACATAATGTTCTCTTTTATTTACTGAAAGATTTTTTGTGGACTTGTGACATTTTAACCCTAAACATGGGAAATATTTCCAAAAACTTGGATGCCAGGTAATTTTGAGAATAAATTTTTCATTACGATGCCTTATATATGTAAAATATTGTTGCATGTAAGGTAACCGTTATCATATATATTGAGATATGATATTTTTTGTAATTGATCATGTTATTCTCGTATTAAAGTGAAATGATTACTTATTTATTATAAGTTATGTTATTTTTATACCTCGAAATGATATTAAATGTATGGAGTTATGGTATCATATACGTTGAGGTATAATATTTTTGTACTAAATCATGGTATTCTTATATTAAAGTGAAGGTGTTACTTATCTGGTTATTAGTGATTGTATTTTTCATATATAAGAATAGTATTGGATGTATGGAGTTATAGTATCGTATATATAAAGGCATGATATTTTTTATACTTAATCCTGATGTTCTCATATTAAAGATGAGGTGTTACTTATCTATTATAAGCAATGATAGTTTTGTGCAGTGAAGTATTATTGATATGATGAAGTTGTAGTATTGTATGCATTAAGGTATGATAGTTTTTGTATTTAGGCTTTTAATATAATATTTCATGTGTGAGAAATTATTATATTATTGAATTTTTTCTAATTTAGGGTAATTTGTGAATATGATTAATCAATATGTTAATAATTAACTAAATTAGAAAATATAAAATATGCCTAACATGGAGGTGTTTAGTTTCGTTTTTAGAATTGGAATAGATAGGTTAGGAAAATGCTCTTACATGCTCAAAAAATATGGTTATGTGATTGACCATATTTTCTAGTACATGATTGACTATAGATTGTGTAATTTCTCGTATTTCTCATTATAGGACTTACCATATGATCATGTTAGTAACAGTGCTGTGATCTAGAATATGCTTTCAAGCAAGGGTGTGCTTGTGCATATATTTATTTTATACATCCTTCTTTTTCATCCTTTTTCTAATCAAATTTTAAATTAAAATATGTTTAAGTGATTTATTGTTCATAAGCTATATGTAAATATGTATTAAATTATTAGTTAAATTAATTTAATTGGGAGCCAATAATGGACCATAAGAAAAAGGAATACTTTCTAAATGGTATTGTTGGTAATGAGTGATGGTGTTGTTTGTATTGAACCATAGGAGGTTCTAGTCAATGTTTTAATGATAATAAAACATAAGTACTACTAATAAGGAAATTATTTTGATGATAAGCAATTTAAGAACAAAATGTAGCCATAAACTTAAGAAGATAGTTTATGAAGTCAATAAAGAAAAGTTGAGGTCTTATGACTTTCAAAGTAAATTTCAAGTCAAGAATCAAGGCATATCAAGGTTATTATATATTTTTATTATTAATTTTATTCTCACTTCATTAATTTGGAAATTTCAAAGGCTCACCATATATAAACATTTAATCTTACTTCATTGCATAAGCCTTTTCATTCATCAAGAGGAGCTAAAGCTTTTATTTTTGAGAGAAAATTGTCTTAATCTTTCTACGCTCTTTATGGATCATTTTTTGAAGTTTTAAAGCATAATTACATTAAACAAATTGATTTTAAGAATTTTAAGTTCTTAAAATCATATTTTTATGGAGATTGGTTGACCTATTTAGGTTAGTATTTGACAAAATAGGTTACATTTATCAAATTTTATGTAACACGAGTTTGCAGTAACAATAATAGATATATTAGTTGACCAATATGCCCTAGTGGTTGATCAATATATAGCGATAGTGAATATTGTGCATTCAACGTACATTTGTTGACTAATATGACCTAGTGGTCAACCAGTGTGTTGGAACTAATCATTGTAATTGTTAGTTTTTATCTCCAATGAGTTATTTTTTTGGTTTAATAGTTAATAAAGGTCCTAAAATCCTATAAATAAATATTTTATAATTGGTTCTTGCATCAAGAAGCATTTGGATTTTTTCCATATGCTTTTTTAATTATTTTTCAAGCATTTGAAAATCATTGCCTTATATTTGTGTGAATGAACATCTTTGGAAATACCAAAGTGATAAAGTGAAATATTTTGAGTTGTAAGCTTTGGTTAGGGTGTTTATAATAGGGGATGTTCTAAATGACATCGAGGCTCCTATTCCTTGTGAAGGAAGGCTGTAAAAGGATTCCTTTTTACCATTAAAACATTGTATAAAAGTTATTCTTTACTTTAAAAGAAGAATTATAGTGGAACTTTAAAAGGAGTCTTAGGAGTGGATGTACTTGAACCACTATAAATGGTTTTTATTCTCTCTTCCTTATCCTTTAAATTACTATACAATTATTTGATTTATTTATATTAAGTAATGTCTTTATCCTTACATATTGATTGTTGTTAAATTAAGTTTATAGGTTACAAAATTTTGTTAAATTTTATAAATGCCTAAGTTACCTCCCTCTTAGGTGCTATTAGGAACTGATAAGTGGTATCAGAGTGGATATATTAGGTAAATATTCAAATAAAATCCTATAATAAAGATCATAATGATATATTTAGGAGCAGCATCATCATTATTCAACTTAGAGGGAAAAAACATTATTAGAGCACATTTCTTTGACGATAATGATTACCTCTATTGTAAAATTAAGATGAGAATTTTTTAATTTACAGAAGTGTAGACCAATAGGAAATAGTTTCAAATGGTACCCATGAAAATTGTATATAATAAAACGATCCCTAAACAAAAGGAAGAATGAGATCCTTAAGATAAGAGATCAATTTTCTTAAATAGTAGGGTCATGCACATCTTATTTTGATCATTAGGAAGAAATAAATCCAATAGGATCTATATGTGTAAAATGACTTACGATATATTAGAAATTGCACATAAGGGCACAAATCAAGTTAAGGAGAACAAAGTAAGCTTATTTAACCTATCGGTATAAATTGCGTCAAAAAAAGCATGAATAAAGTATCTCTAACATGTATTCCAAATTTATTAATATTATTAATGCTCATAAGGGTATTGGAAATACCTATACTAAAATTGAAATCTTAAGGAAGTTCCTTAAGTTACTTCCAAAGACATGGGAAGCTAAAGTGATGGCCATATAAGAAAACAAGGATCTAGTAACACTATTATTTGAGGAACTCCTTAGATCTCTTCTCACATTTGAAATAATACTACAAGAGACATAAGAGAAACAACAATTCCAAAGAAAAATGAATTAGTATTCAAAGGTTCAGGAGAGGAATTAAGTGAAGAAGAGATATCTATAAGTGGAAGTGATGATGAAGACCTCAACTTTATCACTAAGAAATTTAAGGAATTTTTTAGGAGAAAGAATTTCTCCAAAATAAAGGACTTCAAGGTAGGTAAAATTGATTCAAATTGTAAATTCTCTAAAATTGTTTATCCTCAACTAAAAAATAATGATAAGTATAAAAAAAACCAATAAGAATGAAAAGAAGGACAAAAAATAAGAATAAAGCACTTAAAGCCTCATCTTGGGATGACATAAATGAATCTAAAAATAAGTAGTTAGAAGGAGATATAACTTATATGTGCTTTATGGCTAAAGAAGATGATGAGGTAACAACCAACTCTAATTAGTGTGATAGTGATAATGATTCGATATATGATGTACTAATTACAAGTTTAGAAATTATAAGTAAAAAATGAATTTAAAAAACAATTAGATGCATGCATGAATGAGAATGAAAAGATGAAAAGTAGATTGCATGGAATTAAAGCATCTAAAATTGTGATCATTGATGACAATCATATAATAAACACCTTAAAACATAAAATGGGAGACACTGAAAAAAAAGATCAACGTTCTCAAGGATTTATTATCCAAATTTACTAAAAGGAGTAAAACTAGAAATCATGATAAGAGTTCAAAAGAATTCCAATAATGGACATGATATTGGGTATACTTATGGGAGTGAACTAAAAACCAGGAGTACATTTTCCAAAAGAAAGCAATTGCATAATGAAGAAACATTGCCTAAGGTTAAAATGAGCATAGACCATTCACATCTATACATATGCAAATCATATGTACATACCATTTACACTAGGGATCATTATAATAGCAAGCCTCAAACTTTCATGTATGGATCACAATATAGGCTTAAAACTCAACACTATTAAAGAAAGAATAGGGATAACTTCTATGATAACATGCAATCCTACTTACACTCCTATATGCTTAAAGAAGCATACATCAAGATTTCATTCATAATAGGCATCATATATAATTGTTATAAGACTTTTCATTACCCTAGGAAAATATTGAACATTTTTAATATCGAAAGGAATATACCTCATTATACATATACAAAAAGATGTCCAAGCAATGCATTTATGCATTATAAGTACTCATATAACAAAGTATATCAATTTTTTTTGGTAAGTATACACATGTTGATAAATTTTATTTTCTTAAACAAATAATGACAACCCATTGAAATTGCAGGCTGCAAAGTAGAAGGAGCATAACAATTAAGGACCCAAGGCCATTTAGGTACCTAAAACACGTTAATTACCTTATTTTGTAGAGATCTAAGAAAAAGAGAAAATGATATACGACAAAGATGGAATTTATTGATTTAAGTATTATTTTTGCAAAGTTTATGATTTTTGTCCTGATGAATCTAATCTTTTTGTATCCAAGAAAGTCTTAAAGATGTTGATAAGGGATGTGGAGAAATTTCCCTTAAAGAGAACAAAAATGATTACTTGTGACTTTTTAAAAAAAGTCAATTATTATACTAAATAAGAGAGAAAATAAAAATGAGATGCTTCAAATTAATTGAAAATTCAAGAAGAATCTCATCTAAATTATATCATAAGTAATGTTCAAAAAGAGGTAATTATTAGCTCATGTTTCAGAAATTTGTCACATCTTACCTTTATTTGTCAATTTAATTATAAATCCTTAGTGATGAGTGCTTAGGTTTGCATTATGAATAAGGGATCAAACCATGTTTCTTTTTGGAGTATATTATTGACATTATCTCCTAAAACTTAGAGATTATATGCAATTATGGATTTTAAAATAAAACTTATTAATTCACTAGACCAATATGTAATAGTTTTGCTAAACCAATGAATAAGGATTTTAGGAAAGATTTGGGCAAGATTCTATATGTTTAAAGTCTCTTTTAATATTTATGATAGTTATTGATTAACATTTCTATGAATTATTAAGTGTTCTAATGTATTAATTTGACTTTTTAGGATGTTTCTCAAGTTATCAGGTTATACAAGTTAACCAATATTTTAGTGTAGACACGTCAGTGTCCTTAAAATTACCGACCTCTCATTTCTAGTGAGTTTGCTTGTGGTTTGGTCACTTTTCTAGTCGATCCACTTACATACGTTAGTCGACCAATGTCTCCTTATTTTAAAAACTTTTCTTTCTAGTAAGTTAGTAATAAGATTGGTCATTGGTTCAGCCGGATTCTAACGAGGCTGCACGTTGCCGTTCGGATCCATGGAGACAACTGTTGGACACAAGAATTCTGGCTTAAGGATTCCTGCAAAACAAAGAAGGCACGTCGGGGGTTGTTTCCCGATAGGCCTCTCCGACGCTCAAGTTAGTTTTTGGGTGAAGAAGGGACTGCAGGAAAGCAAAGGAAACTAGGGTTATTATTGTGCGTACCTCTCTTATGGCCAAGACACACCTTATATAGGAACCAACAACTAGGTTTAAGTCTTTACGTATGCATGGGAGTCTCTTGCCTGCGAATGGGCCAAGGAGAACGCGGAATGGTCCTGGGCTCGGAATGGCCAATGGGTATGAGACTGATCTTTGAAGATTGGACCGATTGGCCTGTGGGTCATTACGACTGGGTTCGGGCCCAGCACGACCGGCCCGACCAGATATGATTATATGAGAATGTTCTAATAAATTAGTTCTAATAAAAGTTATAAAGGAAATTAAATAAAAAATAAAAATCAAACCGAAAAGTAAATTATCTCAAAATTTTCCTAGTTTGGATGACGATCATAATGTGAGAACAAGAATTTAATGATAATTTTTATATATAAGTAAAATTATAAGTTTTTTGATTGAAAAATAATTTATATATAAAAATTGTAAATAAAAATAAAATAATAAAAAAAATTTCAATTTGAAATATATTAATCATTAAAAATAAAAATTAATGATAATTTTTTATTTAAATTACTTCTTCGTCCATTTAATATTAATAAATAATTTAATTTTTCAAAATCATAAATTTGGAAGACTATTTCTTTAAATTATTTGAAATTTAAAATTTAAAGTTTAACTTATTAAAACATGTTCTTACATTATTCATTTTATGGCAGCTTATTCATAATTAAGCTTATTCATTTTTTGCATGGCTTTTAAAGTTATTTGATTTTTCAAACATTAACTTAATTTTCAATTATATTGTTGATATAATTAACTAATATTTAAAGCATGGTTTTTTAAACAATTATTACTAGTATCATTTTTAGCCATAAGAATAAATTATATTTTATAATATTATTAACATATTAATTAAAATTATTAAAAATATCAATAAAATGTTTAATTTTTTAATTAACAATGTTTACTTGACGAATCATATAAGTATAGCTAATAGTTATTTAACAAATTATCTACAATTTATTCTCTTACTTTAATTTAAAACTATCTTTGTACTTCTCATTTTCAAAAACAGGACATATTCTTCTGATTCTTTGGTTCACTAATGAATTCAATTGTGCTGAGTGTGTTTCTTCAATGTCATCCATTTTTATTGTTAGCATAAAATTCAGTGAAGAAACGTAGACATAACATCGAGCCAGATTTGCTAAATGAAGATTTCTCTTTTAGATGCCCTCACATTTGGCAAACATTTTTAAATAGGTTGAATATGTAAAGTTTTTAAGAATTAAAACAAAATGGGAATTTCTCTTGTTAAAAATAGACTTCTGAAAATATTAAACTTCCTAAATAAGATAACTACTGCCTAAATAAAATAACTACTGCAGAAACAATCTAATTAAATGATTAATTTCTTATTTAAATAAGAAAACTATTGCAAAAACAATCCAATTAACTAATAAACTTCCTAACTAACCACTACAATCAACTCTTAACTAATCTCCTTGTATATTTCCTTCCTACGAATGCATCTTGTATATCATTACTCCCCCCTGGACAAAGAGCATGTCCTCAAGCTCGAACTCAGGATAGGTCTTCTTGAAATTGTCAAGAAACTCCTAAGAAGCGCACTTTATTGGTAGCCCTTGCCATTACATTAATAATTCCTATTGTCCCCAGTTAAGCTTAGCTCGTAACTTTGGGTTAATAATTGGACCTTATTTGCCCTCTAATGGAGGAGGAAGAGGGCCTAAAGTTGGCTGTGGATCTCCCTTATACTTTTTAAGCTATGAACATGCACCATATCATAAATTTTACTCCCAAACAGTAAGGCCAAATGATTAAGCTACCTTGCGAATTTACTGCAAACATGAAATGCCTTGAAAAACTTAGGGATTAGTTTATGAGAATCCCATCGAACCACTAATTGTAAGGCTATAATTTTATCCACACCCATGCCCTTCATGTAATTGTGACCTCGTAATGGTGAAGGTCATGTACTTGCTTCATTCTTGCTTACACTTAGATTAGTTGCCTCTTAATTCATCCCATTTACTTCATCCCTCTCCAAAAAGGCTTGATCTAACACATCTAACTAAGTGGTGCTATAATCATAGGACAAAAAATTTGAGAGGTCACAATCATACATTACATGAAATGGTGTCGCTTACAATGTAGAATGGAAGGATGTGATAATAAAATTCAACCCAAGGAATTCATTCCACCCGACTCCTCCACCTATGCCTCATATAACATCACAATTACATCTCAATGGTCCTATTCACTACCTTCGACTGACCATTTGATTGCAAATGGTATACAAATGAATAAGCTAATTTTGTCCCAAATAATTTAAACAACTCTCTCTAAATCATACTCATGAACACTTTATCTCTATCACTCACTATTGATTCTAGAAGGCCATGTAATCTAAAAATCTTCTAAGAAAACATATGAGCCATAGAGATGGCAGTATAAGGATGTGATATGGGTGTAAAATGAGTCATTTTAGAAAATTTGTCTACCACCACAAATAAGAGAGGCTAACCCCCAACTTTGGCAACCCGTCGATGAAATTCATCGATATGTCACCCAAATCTAAATGGGAATAGTTAGGGGTTGCATCAACCCTGTTGGATGGAGATTTTACCATTTATTCTACTGTCACATATTGAATCGTTGCATAAATTATACAACTATTCCCCTCATTCCTTCCCAATAAAAATCAGTCTTGACCTGGTGCAATATTTTCTAAAGGCCCTCATGTGTAGAGTTATGAGCTCCTACTAAGACTGTGTGAATCAGGGCTAAATCTGAGGGCAAATAGACCCTAACTTTACAAAATCAGTCCCTCCCAGACTATCCAACCAACACTTGCTTCTTTTAATTTTACTTGTTGTTGTAACTCCTATAAATCAGTCTTTGCTACAATTTCCTATGTTATTGCATCAAAAAGTGTCAATGGCGATTGAACAATTGCACATAGGACCCCTTTTGTCGCATCTGTTTGTCAGGATAGTGCATCTGCTGCCTGATCTAAAGAATTAGCTCAATACTTTACCTTGAAATTAAAACTCATCAATTTACTCACTCAATGCTATTGTGGGGAGGTATACAGACGTTGCTCTTGTAAGTATTTGAGACTAAAATGGTATGTTTTAATAAGAAATGGTAATGACCTCCCCTATAGATATGAACATTAGTATTATATTCCCTTTACGAGCCCAATCAACTCTCTTTCATATGTTGGTAATTTGAAGTACATCTTTATAATCCACCTATTAAAGAATGTAATAAGATGGCCCTTTTAATGCAAAACAACTCCAATTCTTTGCCTGAAGGCATCTCACTCAACCACAAACTCTTCATTGAAATTGGGTAGTTGTAGAACTAGGGATTTAATTAGTGCTTATTTGAGTGTGAAAAAGGCCTTGGCAGTTGCTTCATTCCATTGGAAGTTTTTTAGCAAACTTGCAACAATATTGTTATGTCACCATAGCGCTTGATGAATTATCTATAATACCCAGTTAAACCAAGGAATCCACGAAGGGTTGTAATCGAATGAGGGGTTGATTATTCGATTATTTCTTGGACTTTTAAGGGATCTACTAAGACGCCTACATTGTGAACAATGTGACCCAAGTATGTCACCTTAGTTTCCCCAAAGGCACATTTGGATCTCTTTACTAACAATTGATGAGTACGGAACAAATCAAAAACAATGCATAAGTGTTGTAAATGTTTAATAGATGTCTTACTATACACCAATATATCATAAAAAAGACAAGCTTACACAAATAAGATCAAAAGATCTCATTCATTAAGGCTTGAAATGTTTGACAGAGCATTAGCAAGGCTAAATGGCATGACTAAAAACTTAAAATGGCCATGATGGGTCCAAAATGTTGTTTTCTCCACAACTGCCTCATCCATCTGAACTTGATGATATGCAGACCTCAAGTCCAATTTGAAAAAATACCTCGCTCTATAGAATTCATCTAATAATTCCTCCGCCATCGAAATAGGGAACTTATCCTTTATAGTTTTGGCATTTAACTCCTAATTAACACATAATCTCTATGACCTATCGTGCTTAGGAACAAGCAACACAGGAGAGTAGAATGACAATCTACTTAGCTTGATGATACCATAAGTCAACATATCATCACATTGTCATTCGATCTCATCTTTATACTACTAAAGATATCTATAAAGTCTAACTATTACTGGTGTTAAGCCTGAGAGGAGTGTAATCTGGTGGTCACATTTATGGGTAAGGAGTAGCTCTGTCGGTTTGCTAAATAGGTCAAAGAACACAACTAACAACTTCTCTAACTCAATAGAGGGTGGAAAGAACTCTTAAATGTGATGAGCTCTTACCTCCTTATCCAACCTTTGTCCCTACCATTTAACTCAATTCCTTCTAAACTCAACGCTCACTGTCAAATCAACAAAATCCCATATAATTAAACCCAAAGTATGCAACCATTTAACCACCATCACCCCCTCTAAAGGAATAACATATAAATTAGGAGAAAAGATGTCATGATTAACTTGAAATGAGACGATCTCATACATGTTAAAACTAGGAACCTTCTCCTAGTTAGTTACAGGTACTTGTAATCTTGGCTTGTGAATGATCGAGAGACCAAGTTGTCTTACAACAACAATAGTAATAAAGTTGTGGATGCTCTCAGGGTCGACTAGTACCTACATTGGTCTTCCCTTCACCATCACTTTTAGTTGTATAGTTTGTGACTACTCCCCCTCTTGGGGTTATAGCATGCAAAACGATCTCTAGATCCCTTAGCCCTCCCTTATCATCTTCATCAAATTCTACCAATTCTACCTAAAATAACTTATTACATCTTTGCCCTCTAGAGAATTCTTCATCACAATTGAAGTAGAGCCTTTTTTGCCTTTTGTTCCTCCACTTCTGCCTTAGTTAACTTCTTAAAAAAATACATGTTTGTGCTCTTGGTATTAGATGCTACCCCAAAATTTCCCTTCCCTGTAGCTGCCACTCTAAAGGCTTTTTTTAGACTACTCTAAGTAGGTGCTATCTTACGATTCCCCTTTGAAACAACCTAGCTACTCCTCTGCTTTTTATCATAAATGCGGGCCAAATTTATAACAACTTCTAAACTACTGGGTTACTGCAATTCTGCCTTTAGTCGTAGCCCCCTGTTAAGACCAATTGTGAACAAGCTAATATGTTGTTTTATTGTAAGCTTAGTGGTTGGGTGAGCAAGGATTGGAACTCCTTTTAATAATCCTCCATCGCTCTTATCTACTTTAAGTTATCCAATTCACTTAGGGGATGAGGCTTATAAGAGGACCAAAACTCAGGTGGCACTACTTTGTAAGTGTCTCCCAATCCATATTCACATCCTCTTGCTTCATTTTGTAAAACCATAGTTATACCTCCCCATCAAGATGAAATAATGTTGGCCACAAATTTTCCCTTTTAGGCGTTTGCTTATTTTCAAAGAACTGATCACACTGATGGATCTAAATTAAAAGATCATCAATACTATCACATGAAGGAAAATTTTAATTTAAAATACCTAGGACCACTACTCCCTCTTGTTTGCCCAACATTTATTTCCTCCCTTCAGTCTGTGCTTCCCACTCTATTGTTCTTATCGTGCCCCTTCAACTCTCACAAAATCTACAAGTTCATTACCTTCTAGTACTGTTAGTGCAACTTTTTTACAACCTTTTAGCGATCCTTCACCTTAGATAGCCTTTGCTTGATGTTTCTCATAAATAGATCTATTCGGCCTGACAAGTCTGTAAAGTCATCCATGATGCTTGACTCTGATACTAAATTGATATGTGTTTTTGTATGGGATCTAGTTATGGGATGACTCACAAGAAAAATCCTCTTTTTCTTTGTTGGAATTCTTCCCCTTCCTAAACCCCTTGGTTGCGGTTTATAAATTTTGTTCCTTGAGAAACTCTTAATAACGATTTCTAAGATGAAATTATAATATTTTGTTAATCCTCCTCCTCGTTAAATAGGCTAAATATATATAGTTTTTAAGAATTAGAACAAAATAGGAATTTGCTAAACTTATTCTCTACTAAAAGTATACTTTTGAAAATAATAAGACTTCCTAAATAAGATAACTACTACAACAACAATAACTAACTAATAAACTCAAAGATAACTGCTCAAAAATTGTCCAATCAGTCGATAAACTTCCTAACCAGCCACCACAATCAGTTATTAGCTGATTTCCTTACATGTTTACTTACTACGAGATGCTTACTTACATATTTATAACATTGCCGTCTTCTTCAGTTATCTACCACTTTCTTCTCTTTGTACCTTTTGCTTATTACATAAACCTATAAAGGCATGTGTGTACTTAACCTTATATATGTCTCTGTGTGCAACGAGAGAATCACAGAGATTCAGAAGAGAAGAGAGGGGGCTGTATAGAAAAAAGAAGAGAAAAAAAAGGTCTTGAGTTTGGGTTTTGGCTTTGCTTCTTATCTAATCTTTAGGGGTTTTCATGTATCTTTTTCTACCAGTCCCGACTCCCGAGGGGCCAAGCCCCTCTCCCATTTTTGCCTTTTCAATTTCATTCCCATTCTAAGGATCAAGATTCCTTCTTTTCCTAATAGTAATCACAACCTAAATAATCTGCTAAGACTGAAAGCAAAATGCAAAAGTAAAAACACTATTCAGGGATAAAACTTAACGTTCCTGCAACAAAAGGCCTTCCAAGAGCAAAATTTAAAGTATACATCTTAAGTGAACAAGACCACATTGTCTTAAACAAAGTTGGTTTACAAAAGCTCAATACAAAAACACCAAGACTGGAGTTGAACTTAAAGAAAAAGTAACACGGAATTCACTCTTCCACTAGGATTTTTGAACGTGATCAATTGACATGTTTGGATTTTCAGAGAGCATGACTTGTTCTCGAGCTCTATGTAGAGTTGACCACATCTTGATGATGCAGTCAGGTATAAACAACTTCATACGACACGAAACAAAAGATGCAATTCAAAAACTAAGAGTTGCCTAGCCGTTTCTTATTCAGTGGCAGAAAATCAAAACCTTTACAGACAAATTGGCACTTATAACATGATCACATTTCTGAACATAAATGGACCAAACTGTCCTCAAAGGAAATACCAGTAGATCTCAGGCATTGTACTCTGCATCATCTTCCGTTTCACGGACTGCTTGAAGGGGATCATTGCCCAACATGAAACCAATATCCAACAGCGTATTCAGAGGACCATTCCCAAATAAACACACTTGAGGTTCAATGTGATTCAAGTGCTTCAACTCATCATCAGACAAGGACCAACTAAAAATTTCAATGTTTTTACTTATACGGTCGGGGTTGAGGCTGCACGGTAGGACACTAGTTCCTCTCTGCAATCCCCACCGCAGAATTACCTACAATGCAAGAAGCACACTTAACTGGTTAAGTAAACAATGGTAATTAGTGCTATGTTCATATCGTCCAGATCCTCTTTAAAAAGGAAGTCAGTATATCATTGCCAAACAGTTCCCAGGTATGATCTAAAAACAATGGGACTTTGCATTGTGATTTTCAATCCTCCGAGTGATCAACGGGCCTTATGTTTGTAATTTCTTTAACCTTCTATTTCTTCTCACATGATGCATCTCTTTTGAGGGAGTTTTAAATTTTAACAAAAAGAGATTTTTGTAATGCAACCAGTTCATATTTCTCAAACTGCTTTGGATGAGTTCTGGTCCTTCTGGGTATAAAGAATAAAAATGGTATTTGGCATTTTCTTAATCCGACTGTGTATGTAGAAAATAGTTTGGATTAGTCAGGAAAAGATAATATCATCAATGCTCTCCAAGAATATTTTAATTAATCTCAAAAAACAAAGAACTGATGCATATGTCAGACCGTAAAAGATAGGTGATAAACCAACAAGAAAAACGTTAGCTAGAAAAACCTCACGGTTCATATTTCAGAGTATGTGTAGGGAATAGAACCTTAAACATGAGAATTAAGCAAGCTTTTTATAAACCCACTAAAAATTTTGTGCGGCCTTCTTTAAGGTAATCAGTGTGCTGAGCTTGATCAGTGGTTTCCTAAGCATAAGTACCAAAACAAGTAACAGCACAAAAAGCAGTAAAATGCCTATCCAATTCAGCTAGATGAAGGTTGCCTTTCAGAGGTTTTTGCACTAATCTATTATACATTCAGATCAAAGCAACTTATGGAGATGAAGAAACCTTGTTTGTATTCACATCCATAAGAATTCATAAATGCTGCTTGATTGACTTATGATAGGCCCTAGTGTAGCCTTCTATAGGCACCAACATGCTAGAGACATATTCATCTATTTAGCTTGAAACCGTGGGCCGGTTCATCTCATTCTCTATATTCATGAACCTAGATGTATACAACTCGCACATATATATAGTGTAGGGAACCTCTTGTTAACAGATATGTGAACATGCAATAGAATTACAAGACTAACACATACTGCTTTGTTATCTTGTTAGTAGTAGAATCCACTTCTCTATCATATTCTATGTACAGAGTGTACCACATCTATTGGCTTACAAACCATTATCTCATGTTGGATGGCTTTTTTAACTTCTAAAAATGAAGCATCATAGAAACGTAATGCTCAGGGAATCCTTTGTGCATCGATTGACAGCACCTATACCGATTAAGACCTGGGGAAAGACAAAAAGATCTTTCCTCAGGTCCTAACAAATAATCCAATCAAAACATTATAGTTATCCTCAATAATATTTCCATACCTAAGGACAATTCACCAACACACAAATACTTTAAAAATCAAAGGTTTCTAAATCAGAATCTTTCAGTTTGAGGTCAAAAGCATTTGCTTCATGCTAAATATAAAACCCCAGGACCCCTGTTCATCTTAGGGAGAGAATCAGAACAAATTTAGCTTCACCCAGGGATCCTTCTTAAGGAATCATTTGTGGTTTCTAGATCTTTGTGATTATAATCTTATCTCTATATGTAGCTAACGCATTGATCTCCAAAGGTATACACATATATCTCCAAATGTAGACTGTTTCAAATTTTAGTTGTTAAGTTTTGTTTCTCTTTACCAGTGTAGTCACACTGTGCTACTGTCCTAGATACAGTACGTGGGCATATATGACTGATGCAGGTTTACCTTCAATAAGAGAAACACAAGAACATTTCTAATTGATTTAGTAATTTTCTCTCTCCCCTAAGTCTGACAAATCGATTAGAAAAAGTCAAGTCTGGCTGTTAGATGCAAGAGGTTTGGCAACTTTCAAACATTTTGGTAATTTTTGGATAGGGATGTGCTGTGAAAGAAATAAAGGATAACTTATTCAATATTTACCTGTTCAGGTGTCTTTTTGTATCTGTCTGCTATCTCTTGGACAACAGACAATTTTAGCATGGGTCCATGCGCTGATCTTGACCTCCTAAATGACACGCGAGGAGTGCCAGATTCTTCTCCTGATCCAGCATCAGATGTCCCAGGGTTTGTTGTGGGAACTCCCAAAGGTGTGTGAGCAGACACATGAATACCCTTCAACTGACAGAACTTTACCAATTCTTCTTGCCTCCAAAATGGATGCAATTCAACCTAGAAAAAGATATATTTCAATTAAGCATCCCATATCCAAAAAGTTACTCATATCATCTCAAAACATTTGACTTGAATAAAAGAAATCTTAAGGAACACAAGCGAATTGACCCCTAGTGCTTATGAATTAATGCTTTGAATGATAAGCTCAATTAGTGGGTGACTAGCAAGGTTTTAGGAATACCAAATACAGTTAGATTGTCATGTTGAGAAATTTGAGCACTTGTTTAAAATATAAGCTCAAAAATTACAACTGTTGCATTGCAGGTTCAACAAAATGAAAAGGAGCCAAAGTAATGACATTCCAGATCTGATTATGTGTGATATGAAGTTCCACTACAAGTCAACCCTCAAATCACTAGGGACAGGATGTTTGATAATGGTGGTTTTCAATTAATGCCATCACACAATTTCTTTATATCAGAAATAATTCTCAAAATGGGACAATTCTTTAGATCAGAAATAATTCTCGAGATGGGACATGTTATGTGTAGAAAATCTTGAATCTTTTCATCTTAGCTGTTAACTCAGAACTCTCAGCATTAGCTTGCCCTTATAAGATTCATCTGTTCATACTCGTTTTTCTTACATTAATCATATTGGTGAAAAAATTCAATTTCATAAGAGTTCATACATTGTAACTGTACTCAAAAGGTGCAAAGCAAATGATCAAAAAGAGTCCATCAAACAGAGCACCTAACAGGTTGTTTTGATGATTGATAAACTAATTGCGCATTTCTCTCAATAATCTTCACTTCCTGACTAGAAAAGCAATAATCATCACATGCTTCATCCCATAAAATGTTTTTTCCGCTCCTTGAATTGACTAAATAACAGCACATTGATTATCATTATTACAAGCTAAATGCCTCGTCAGTGAGTTGTAAGATCAAGTTCAGATAATAATAATAGCACCCTTATATGCGGATCACTGAAGAAGATTCAGAGTTTATCTCCAACTTTCGTGTTGATGAAATGAATAGCTAATTAGATCAGCTCAAGGAAAAATTTGAAAAGCGAATGTGTACAGAAACAAACCAAATGAACATTAATAAGAATGAATTGGATAAAACCAACCTGGTTGACAGCAGGCACAACTTTTGCAAACTTAAGCAACTCTTTAATCTGATGAACACTGAAATTACTCACACCGATAGCTCTTACAAGACCCAACTCAATCAGAGCTTCCATTACTTTCCAGGCTTTCTTCAGTCGGTTCAGGAATTGCCTATACTCACTCCCCGAGTTTGAAGGAGGATCAGTTGCATCACCAAATGCTGAGCTATCAGGCCAATGCATCAAATAAAGATCTAAATACGACACTCCAAGATTCTTAAGTGAAACCCTCACATAATTCTCAATCTTATTCAGAGAATTCATAGTGCAGTAGAGCTTGGAAGTCAAAAAAACATCTTCCCTGTTCAGTGCCCCTCTGAATGCTTCAGCCAATGCTTCACCAACTTCAATCTCATTCCCGTAAAGATGAGCACAGTCTATATGACGGTAACCAACTGATAATGCAGTTTTCACTGCTTCAACACACAGGTCACCACCACTCTGCCATGTTCCAAGCCCAATTGCAGGAATTTTAGCTCCTGTGTTCAGTACAAAGTAAACTCCTGGTGCCCCAGATTTTCCTCTCATCTCCTCTAGCCTTGTTTCAATTGATAGGTATGAAATGAAGACAGATTTACATAACCCAGAAATCAAACAACACCAACACAAAACGCAAGCGGTACAGACGCCAAATCTCAAGAACGAAACTGAGGTAGGAGAGTCAAACAAGACCCCACGAACAACAGCAGAAAAAAGAAGGAACCCAGATCCAAGAGAGAAGAAGAACAGATTATTCCGAGTTCAACGTTAGGAGGTAAAAGAAAAGAGGTTGAGTAGCGAGCAAAAATAGCTTATGTTTGCCAAAATTTCCAACTGAAGCCAACATCAAACAAAGAAGCAATCTAGAACTAGCCCACCACCATTAGACAACAATCTACTGCAAAATGATGGGAAAATTTGTAAGAAATAACGATAAAGATCAAACCTTTCTTGTTCCCAAACCCTTCTAATTAACATATATCAGCAAGGAGAAAGAGGGAATCCAGAAGCAGAAGAACACAAACATTACACAATAGTATAGCGTTATTAGTTGAATATGACGGTAAAGATCAAACCTTGTTAACATCTTTATTAATATCTATCAACAAGCCACCAAACAAGGACTTTTGTTTTCTACCGATTTTGTCTGTATTTATGTATGTGTGTGCACATTATGAATATCATGTTCAAAGATAGAATTTTGGTGGTCAAAGAAAAACGGCAACAAGGAAAAGGAAGCAAGTATATTATTGCTTTAGCTTAGCTGTAAATTCAAGCTTGTCTCTCTAGTCTCCACTCTTATGTTCTTGTTTTGTATGCATGTATATAAGCATTAAAAGATTTGGCCAAGATAAGCCAATAATAGCCTATAGAGTATAGTCATAAAGATTTAACAAAATTAAAAATTTTAAAATATAATTAAGAAAACACTTATTAAAGAAATTAAAATTTAATTAAAAAAGACTATCGAATAAAATTTAATTAATTATATTTCTAACGATTGTTTATTTTTTAATTTAGTTTATTTCAATAATTTTTTATTATCAATATAAAATTTAGTCACACCACCACACCTAACAAGGTAGTAGGCCCTCATAAATTCCTAATGTCTACCTACTTGCTAACCACACAATTCATCTACATTAATTAGCAACCAATAAAAGAGTACATTAACTAAAGAAATGTCTTGGAAATACTCTTCTTTAATTTTTGGGTTTGAATTATTTTTTATTTAGATAAAAGATTTTTTAATTTCTAAAAATATTTTTATTGTTTTAAATTAAAAAATGTGGTATTAAAAATATTGTATAAATTTTTTTAACTTAAATTATTGTGTAAATAACTATTGAATACATAATATAATTTACATGATTGATTTAAATTAATTTTGAAAGTAAATTCTATTAAAATAATATGATATATTTTAATAATATTTTTTAGTATATCTAACATTATAAAGTATTTCTAAGTAATAAAAATATACTTTAAAATGAGTGAAATTATATGAAAATTTTGTATTTTTTACTCTTTTAATTTAAAATAAAATGACTAAATTTTATTCTATTGTTATATTCTATCAACTAGATTATATTATATGATATACTTCATTTATTCTCTTGTTACATTCTATCAACTATATTATACATTATTATGATATACTTCAATATCATGTTGGAGGTGGAATTGTGTGAATCAAATAATTGGAAACACTTGAAATACAAAGCATGAAAAGCCGGTCTAATGTCATTGGTGTGACTGATAGGATAATTGGAATGGGTTCAATAAATTCAAATCCAGTGATAAGCTTAGAAGAGAGAGAGAGAGAGAGAGGAGTTGACTAAACCTTTGGTCAAATGATACCATTCTTACATGGTTAATTTCATGAACATTTAAAAGATCATACGTACATACCTATATAAATCAGAACGTGAAAGGTCTGTTGGTTACAATCACGGTACGGCAGGGAGAGATCTACTATTGCACTTAGCTACAGATCTGCAGTGTCGTGTACCTATTGTAGGTTGTAGTTTTTGACCGCAATTGGTGTAAAAAGGAGAAAACAAATCTCATTTGTATGATCAATGAGATCCCTTCTTCTCTTTTACATTTGATTAGTGTAAATTATAACAAATCCAGCTTCTTTGTCTCGCAATCGCCAACAATGATCTGGTTAATCATGAAATGATACAAATTGCAACGTGTAATGTTATCAACACGATATAGGTAAACGACTTTGCTGCATCAAAAAGTAAACCCTAGGATTATGGGCCACCCAGTAACAGCAGGTTATATGCTACAGAATGTTGGGCTGAGAAGCCGAATATGATCACGAGTTCAACTTAAGCTTAAGGTCGCTACATAAACCAAAAAACAACCATTCAAAGGTGCTATAAGACGAGATGGTAGAAGTAAGAAATAAATCCTACCAGTCCACTCTGTTAACCAAACTTCAAAATGCCTCTCAAGGTATAATAAACCTGTTACCAGAATCTCAAATTCGCCTTCAAATAGCAAAAGCGGAGAAGCCAGGAGTAACTTTGAACGAATAGCTTCTCAGTGAACGAAGTTGGAAAGCATTTTTGCAAGCCACCGTCTTAAACAGGTACGTTTCCTCATTTTTGCAATTTCATTCAATTCGAATGCTCATAGTAATCATCTTATAGCAGTAAACTATCCAAAAACATAACTGTAAGCATCCGTCAATTAGAGGATTTTAGAACACACAAAAAGGGTGAGAAGGAGAGGAAACTGGCAACTCATACATCAGAAGGGAGTTAGAACTGTAGTTAACATAAAATCCAATAGTGGAGAAATCATTCAGCTTACAACTTTCTTATGACCACAACCAATCATTCAATAAACACCTTTCTCTACTGCCATATATGGTGTCCAGTAAGATTGTATTGGAACAAATGAGGAACCAAATCTCATGAAGCAAAAGCCACAACAACAACCATACGTATCTGTACAATCCTCAGAAGCTTATGCCTCTTTCACGGACCAACAATATTCCCTAACAAGAACATTTCATATGTTAGATTCCATTCTAAAGGAGTCCCTTGGTTTTCCAAAAGGCCAGTTTTGCTTTTGCTTTGTCGTTAGATGATATTCAAAAGCTTTATTACAGCAAGCATTTCATCACTTCTAGCATTTGCATCACATCGTATTCTTGCCCCCACTCTCCTCAACGAATAGGATGGTATTGTGTGATGCCACGCTTTGGAGGCAACTTCCTCAAAATGAAAAGAACCAAGATTGACGGTAAAATCTCCACTAGCTGCATGCAGAAATAGGGTAATGGTAAAAATCCTACAATACGATAAAAAGGTTTTGTTGTTGTTACCCAACTAGACAAACCCATAATTATTTTAATTCTCACCATATACCTCTGAAATACAAATCTAAAGGACAGAATTTTGGGTTCGATCATTTTCCATGCAGGGATATCAACTAAAAATGCAATAACATTCTGAAGGATTAACCTACATTCCTTGTGGACATCATATATAGTCAAACAATTGTGCTATGTGATCTTGTAATCAAAAGGTAACCATATCGTTAAGAAATTGTACAAAACTTCACTGCAGCCAATCACAGATGAAGACAAATATATGTATATTATGAACTACCAAACGTTATGAATGTTGAACATTGGAAAATGGTAGAGAAGCAGGTTAAAGAACATTTTCCTTTAGTTCTTAGCTATATTGTACCAACATTATCAAATGAAAATCTTTAGCTTAAAGGAGTATCATGGAACTGACAAGCTGACTGACTGGTAAGGGAGTAATGAAAATTCAAATAAAACTTACCAGGTAATATATGAGGTTTAAAACTGGATGATCCAAAACTTCTAGGTCTGCAGCTTGATCAAAAGCATCAAAGCACATCTAACATGGGCAAATAACAATAAAGGATGAAGTCAGATGCCCATGTATCATGGACAACAAAATCAATAACAGAATCCCTCAATATTATTTTGCTTGCCGAAGAGTGGAGTACAAAAGGAACAGCCTTAGTAATGATTGATGACATTTATATCATATTATATACTTCATTGGTTCACTGTAAGCTTTGAACTCTTATCATTTTAACAATTTTCTTTTCAAACTTCAACATGCCGAGGCACCATTTGACTAACCTACAATCAAGGTTTTAAAGTATGTCTTGAAGTGAGTCAGCTCACCATGATGCATCTGATGAGGAAGCATAAGGAACATATGGTGGTCACATACCCAACCTGTAAGGAAGCAAAAGAGGGGTAACCAAATGTTACATTAAAATAGAGTGAAAGAAAAAAGTCCAAACAGTTTTAGTGAGAAGTTACTTCTTGAAGCTTCTTACGCCGCCCTTTGGATTCCACAGGGAAGCGCTGCAACATTAAGAACAGCCTTGCAAAACATGACAATTGCAAAATGCATTAGATCAAAATACAGTACAGACAACTAGACAGCATTAGTTAAAATTGTCAAGATAGGTGACAGAAGATGAGACAGAAGATGAGGGTAAATAGCATTTAGGTAAAAATATTGATGTCACAACTACTAAGACCAAAGAAAGCTATCAACTGCTGACTTATCTGAGTTTTGTTACACAGAACTTGACAACCGCATATGGTGAAAAAAACTACGGAGTAGGAAAAGCTATTAAAATGCTTCATCACATATGAAGCCCGATGACTTGTAAAAACACCATAATCTGGCCTATGATCTAGCTATTCAGACTAAAATGATAACAAATAAAGTTCTTCTGTTATCATACACACAATGTAGGAGGGTCAGTGTAAATGTTTACCTTCCGCCATAAAGGAGAAAGCCAAGAGCTGCAACCAAAGACACTCCTGCCCAACATGGTGAAAAGCACGCTGCATCAGTTATCACTATCCAACTACTAGGTATCACAAGAAAATTCTGCACACTAAGAAAAGAACCTGCAAAGAACATCTTAGATAGAATGACAATAGCCGGGATATTCTTCCACCATAACACCAGCCACATAGCAATCTGAAATTGAACAAACACAGAATTAGCTAAAAGTAACAAGTAATTTTGTAAGGGAAACATTAGGTCTTTGCATATGACTTTTCATATTGTCTTCGCATATGACTTTTCATATTGAACATAGCAGCAGTTTGCAACATGGTATCCAAAAAGAAAATTGCATTAACTCAGAACAACAGAAACAAATATGAAGAAAAAACAAAACTTTTGTGCCAGTGTTTTGACAAAGGTCATTCAATTACTAAATCTATCAGTATGATGTGTCAAAAGAGTTCACAAAGATCAATGAAGGAGACCTGTTAAATGTGAATTTCGAACTTCAATATGATAATCTTCCAGTTATAGTTGTTTGGCAAATGTTTTGGATAGACCTTTCTTTATCTGTAACAGTTACCCTAGAAAATAACCTCCTCTTGCACCCATCCTAAGACTAAATGTATATAATACACATTGGTTGAGAATGAATACGTACATACTAACACCTCCACAGATGCATGTATGGAAACATGAAAGAAGGCACAAGATATACATTAGAATCAAAATCCTAGGCATGCATGGCGCACCCTTGCTCAAGAAACCATGCCAAAAGCATGGTAAAGGTATTAATAGTAAAAGAATGCGGCAACATCATTTTCTATTCGTGATTCTACAATCCCTTTTGATTAATGTTAGAACCAACCAACCAACCAACCAACCTAGCTACAACAACCACTAGTCCATGCTTATTTGTTGCTGAATTCAATAAACTGCATTTGACTAACTGTGACATCAGTTCACATTAAATATGCTATACATGTGGATCAGTTAACAAATAAGGGGTGGAAAGGCCGAGGGTTAGATTAAAAACAGTGGCTAAAACATCATAACTGATAAACAAGCATCCCACATTGGTCCACGTCTAGCACCATCCGGGAAAAATGAAATGACATGCTAACAATGAAGGAAAGTACATATTTTACTGCATGCAATTTAATTTCAATGAACAATTTAAGTTATCTATTTCCACTTATTCCTTTCAATATATAGTAGGACTGCAGGAGTGGCCTATTGGGTTGGGGTTGACAAAAGCAGCAGAATTTTTAAAGTTCCTATTAGAATTCCTGCTTGGAATTTGTAGTGCTGGGTGCATTAATATTTATGAAGACTCGGGGGAAACACATGAATTAGAAGTTTTATAAAATAGTCACTGTTAGACCAAAATATGACATTTAAATCATATAATCTTATTCTACCTCTATTTTTCAATCATGACTTGACAATTAACAGCAAGCTTTTTTACCATGCTATCGTAACTGTGTTGCAGAATGAAGGATAATAGGCTAATAATTTGGAAAAGGAGTTTCCCTAGCTCATTTTAAGAATGTTTTCAGCCTTAAATTTGATATATAAGAATTGTTTAAGTTGCTTGTTCCAAGCATCAGCTGGTTGATTGTAAGGAAACAGAGAAGAGATTCACCTGGATAACGTAAACCACAGCATTGATAGTAAAGAAACTCAGCCTAAGCCCATCAGTAGATACAGCACGTGCCTGTCCGGTATTAATCAATGTCAAGTGCAGAAATTGTATTGTAAATTTCACCAGGATAATTGATTAAGCAAAGGAAAGTAACCTGGTAATATATCTCTGCCCAGAAGAGAACCAAAAGCGCGTATGTTGTAAAGAAAGCAAGACTTGGTAAATCAAGTAGGACATGTTGCAAAATCTAACAAATGTAAGCAATCATGCTTATAGATTAGTTACAATCATAGACAACTAATACCAAAATATAACACATTATTCAAAATAAAGCGCCAACCAATGGACGTATGTGTTGCACATTCCGCCGGAAAACAAAAACCCCGCATCGAACTGCAGTATAGAAGAAACCATAACACACACGTTTATATAATCTCAGAAAATACAAAAGTTCATAAAACATATAAAATCGCACAATATGAGATACAAACCCCCATTGACCAAGAAATTCAGAAAATGGAAAACCTTCTGAGTGGTCCAACCATACTCTGGAACTCTTAATTGTATACGTACCAATTGAAGCTGAATACCAAAACCAATTCAACCAACATAAGAAACGATTCCATGAACCATAAAAATATTAAAACTCACGCATGCACATAACCGTAAGAGCTGGAAACCCTAATCGAAAGCGAATCAAATAATAATTCTTGTTGTTGATATGTAACAGTAATTAAACGTTAGAAATAATAGCAAAAAGACAAGAGGAGGAGGAGGCGTAGGTACAAGAGCAACGGCAGCGACAAGTCCGTAGAGGACAGCGAGGGCATGGAAGATAGAATCCTGCCACTTCACCGACTCGTTAATCTTTTCCCACCAGCTGTGCGCTTCTTTCAAATTCAAGGCCACCACTGCCTCAACCTCCGTCATTGCATCGGTTACGTAGCCGGATATTGTTGTGTTTTCAAGAAAAGCAAATTGGATTTGGATTGAATCAAAACCCAAAAGATATTGGATAAAAAAGAAACAGTACAGAAGTCGGAAGAAATAGCAAGATGAATTTGATTTTGTTTTTACATTTAATTATATTATTAGATAATAATTCTTTTTTGTTGCCCAATAGGTGTCCTTCAATTATAGGAAGACACTTTTAAACCATCTACACTCATATTAATCCCAGTTCGAGTCGAATAGGTTCTTTATGAGAGGCAAAGTTCTAATCTCAAGTTTTAAACTGGGGCATATATGAGGGGATTTGAACCCGTGACCTCACTTAAACCAGATGAGCTCCTTATCAACTCACCTACGCCTTAAAATTGATAATAATTCTTTAAAAAAGGGAGATGGATATAAATTGGTTTTTAGTGCAAGGCTTAAGTTCAGGGTAGGTTGGCCCTTGGTTGGAGAACATTTTCATTAAGGTGTTTCAATCACGTGCCATTTAATTTAGATAAGATTTAATATAACAGAGTAGAAACTGGTTAATTAGAATAAAGGATTTATTCCCATTGGCTCTTGGTTCCATTGATTATGTTGTATCTTTTTTGCATTTAATTTTTAACATGATATGCCTCATTCTTGTACTTTTTCATGTTTTTTTTCTTAATTTACCGTAAATGGATATTTCTTTGAAATATCATGTGACTTTTAACTGATAAAGGCCTAACATTATTAGTTTTTTCATTCAAAATATTAAAGTCCAACTTAAATTTTAGTGTTACCTAAATCATTCTTTTGAACAGAGTCCATACTTAGGCAGAAGGTTTTCTCTTGATTGCAGTTTTTCACCTTCTATTTGGATTGTAGGGGACAACATAATAGAG
Source organism: Erythroxylum baracoense (assembly GCA_025629805.1). Classification (NCBI taxonomy): domain Eukaryota; kingdom Viridiplantae; phylum Streptophyta; class Magnoliopsida; order Malpighiales; family Erythroxylaceae; genus Erythroxylum; species Erythroxylum baracoense. The sequence continues at coordinate 24,919,512 of JAOTAY010000002.1, forward strand.
CTAATTGCCCTTTTACTAGGTAGTCAATTAGGAAGACAGCGTTATGGTGAATGGGGTACAAGCTCCATTATAATGTCCACTGCAAACAAGTGAAAAGCTAAAATCAAGTAAGAGAAAACCTGAAAGTCTAGATCCTTATGAATTTTTCAAGTGGGGTTTACGGGTAAAGCAATAGAAATATATTTTCTTAGTGATTGTTGTAGAGAACAATTGTAAGAAAAAAGAGAAATAGTTGCAAAATAGTATTTAAGATTTTGGATTCTGTTGGGGCAACATATTCTTATCATAGTCAAGAAGAAATTGGACCTCACAACATTTGTAGACCAATTATTGGTATTTGAGTGAGCCTTATTTATTACGTAAAAAGTAGACATATATAATTCACCATTTTTCTTACGTGCCTTTGGAGCCCCAACAATTAGTATTTGAGTGAGCCTCACCCATTACATATATATTTTTAGTGAAGTTTGAGTAAAGATTATTATGACATAACTTTATCACAAGGCTAAGATATTCATATTGTTTTATGCTTTAATAGAAATGATTACTTTGTTTGAAGAACTAGGATAGTAGTCTTTCTTATAGCCGAAGATTTTGAATTATAAGATATTGTAGAGAATTGTTGTCACGACACAACTTTAGATCGTGACTGGTGCTAAAGGAACAATAAACTTAAGGTTTACTGGATCCTTAGCAACCCTAAAATGCCGTCAAATTCCTACATCCATGGTAAAGATGAGATTTCAAATGATCAAACTTATGTTGATAATATCAAACGGTTCTAACAATATACCATCTTCAATTTGCTATAACATTGAGATAGTTAGTAAAAGGAAAAATCTAATACATACAAGACTTCTGTGACTTTAGAGTCAAAGGTCACTAACAAACATACATCAAATTGTTGAAAAGAAAGAAGATCGACAAAGTACCCTGTTAAAAGAGATTTGAAAAGCAAATCATGAAAAATAGTTGAGGGGAGTCAGACCACAGTGAGTGAATTAACATTATGGTTATGTTATGCATTCCTAAGGATTTCAAATGATACATATATATGTCAAATGTATTATATCCATAAATGCATTTTCATAACATAATGATTTTGTTACAAACATGCATGCATTTCCTATATCAATATCATGTCACATAGTCATCACAATTACAAAGCACAATTAATAATGGAGGATTGACGACTGACCCTATAACATACCTCTTACCCACATCTTATAGCCATAAGGGCTCTCTTGTTCCACACGGTTCATTTGGTCCAATGAAGTAGACTATCGTCTGAAAGCCACACTCAACCGACCCGCCATAACCTCACTACGACATGATTGTCTTCCGAGAGCAAGCTCGACCCAACCACCACAATCATGCTAACTCTCATGTTGTAACATCTCGTTACCCATGTTGAGGCTAGAATAGTAAATATGAGAGATTATTAAGAAATTAGAAAGTACATTTCATGCTCATGCATAATATGACATACACGTATATGTGAATATTGAACTTTTGCACATTAAAATGATTATACACGCATTTATTGACATTTCGGGTATAATTGATTTGTAAATATGATTATATTGAGAATTGTAGTTTTTATATGTTGAAAATTGATTTGGAGAGTGTATTTAGTGATTTAGAACTTTTGGTGAATTTTAGGAAAATTTTGAAATTTTGAATAATTTTGGACTAAAAAAATGCTAAGTGATAAGACAAATAACAAATGGCAGCAGAATTAACTGTCAAATGGCAATGGAAATTGTGATAAATGACTTTGGGAGTTATTAACAAGTGTCATTGAAAATCGGGGGACAATTGGATTAGAAATTGAAGACAAATAGATTAGTTAAATGAAAGAACCTAGTTTAAAGTTATAAGAATTGGATAGCCATGTCTCAAGATCACTATTCTTTTAATTGAAAGACTACCCTTGTCTTATTTCTCACGATTCTCTTATGCTTTCTTCGTCTTCTTCATAGCTTGCTTTCTTCTTCTCCTCCATTTTCATTTTCTCCATTCACTCTCACCTCCACCAACGTTGAACCAACTCTCTCATCTTTCAGTTACTACTTCATTCATGTTATTTTCTTCATTATTACAAGAAAACCTAAATCTTCTAACCTCTATGATGTTGTATGTGTGATGCTTAAGAGCTAGGGCTAAGTGTTATTTTTGAAGATTTGGAGCTAAATCAAGTAAGTAGCCTATTAATCTTCATAGGTATTGTTAAATGAAGCTTTTATGATGATAGTTAAAGGTTAAATGGCATAAAATAGTGTTTTATGTATGATGAACGTGAGTGATGAATATTTGATATAAATGTCTTGCTTTTGTATATGTATGATGAGTAATAATTCATAAATTGTTTAGAGATTTTTAGAGGTAGAATAATCATCATAATGGTGTTAGGATGAGTGCAGAAAATTGATAATGAATGGTATATGCACATGTTCTATTTTTGGTTAATGATCAAAAATAGATCATGAATTGTTTGTGAATGATATTGAGTTGAGAATGAAGAGTAAATGAAGTAAAAAATGTGATTTTTGTACAAGTGGTGTTAGGTTTAAAATCTAGAAAATTGGAAGATAAGTGCTGGAAAATGTAGGAGTAACATGTCCATTGATTATGCTTTTGTGTTTTAGCCATAACTTGTTCTGTAGTTATCCAAATGACATGATTCTTGATTTGGATTAAACTAAAGACATATGGCTACATTTTCATAAGACATCAAATTCAAATTCTACCTTTAAGAGTTTTAAAATTTGACTTGAAGTTGAGTACTGGGTGCAGCAGAAAAATGAAGAAGTGCAAAAAAAATTTCTAATGAAAGTGTACGAGAATATGTTCTATTTTGGTGTTTATAATCAAACATGGAATATGATTTGTGTATGCATGATGTTAAGCTGAAATTAAAGTGAGAATTAAGGTGAAAATGAAATAGAAAATGTGCAGAAAGTGTGATAAAAAAGGATTGTGATAATTGGAGTTAAATGAAGATTAGTGAAGTAGACAAAATTGCAAAAAAAATGTGATATAGAAAAGTATGGAAATAGGTTCTACTTTTTTGGGTTGTAACCAATCATGAAATTGTAAATTGTGTATAGATAATACTAAACTAAAAGTTGAGGTATAACAAAATGATAAACTTGAAATGATAGAATTTTGGCAATGTAGTGTGTTGGAGTATGTTATATGGAGTTTTTTTTTAACATGCATTTATATTTAGGCCATACCTTGATATATGAATATTCAAATTAGATGGATTTTGATCTAGATGAAACTAGAGACATACGACTACAATGTTTAAGAAGAAATTGAATTTGAATTCTATCATTAAGGGTCTTGAAATTTAGCTTGAAGTTCAGTTTTGGCTTAGGCTTCAGCACTACTAGTGACATAAATCATATCCTGTTATTATTGAATCAACTGTATTGTTATAGGCTGAATCAGACAAAGTTGTCTTCAGAAACGTTGTAGATTATTCCCTTAGCTTTTAGCTAGTATAAAGTTTGTAATTTTTGGATATTGAAATTGAGAGATATGAGTTGTCCATATTTGAGTGCATGATTATCCACTAGCCAAAATTTTGAACATGCTCAGTTTGAAGTATTTTGAGTATAACTTTCGGAATACTGAACCAACTTATATGATCTTGGTGTCATTAGAAACTTAAGACATAGGAGATCAATTTTTTAGAAGAAAGTGTTGCCAAATTACTTCATTTTCCTAGTCATAATGATCATGTAAAGTTGACCTGAAAGTTTGTTTTAAGAGAAATCTGGAATGATCAAATAAGTTACGAAATTAGATTCAAATTGTTTTGTAGAGGTGTAAACCCTAAGTACAAATTATACTTATGTGAGTTTTGAAATATGATTGATTATGTGATGAGAATAATGAAAAGGTGCCCGGGATTGTCATGAACATGCATTGTACATATTCCATATACATAAATGTGCATTAATGAATACCTATACAATTGAGCAAAATTGTGATATGTGTAAATGTATATTGCATGATATAGAGGAGCATATAGAGCGTCATCATCCAGATGTTGCTAGGACTTTGAGGCAATAGCTTCTAGAGTGATCTGTGAGTAACCTAAATGGTTTCACTCAATTAATTGTTTGTGTTAAATTCTATTTTGAATTATATTATGAATGTGAGTTGACTGTGTTAGTTTCGAACATTGAAGGTTCGATGATTTTGATGTATGGATGAGATATTGAAGTGCTCCTTGTATGTGAATGTGACGAAATAAATGTGCTCAACAATTTTGTTGGATGCCAGACTAAGGTCCAATGACAAATGTGATCTGAATGTGAATGTGCAATTATAGGATTGGCTGAGAATATGAGAATGTGAAGCATCCATTATATGAATGCATGAAAGATAAAGGTAGTTATGATCGGAGTCGCCAATATGAAGAACTTAAAGTTCAAACTGTGATCATAGCCTCGGGCTCAGTTGTGAATGTACCCGATAACCACTAAAGGATATGGGGCATTATTTAATACAACTCGGTATCCACTAAGGGATATGGGCTAGTAAAAAGGCCCTCAGTCACAACGACAATAATAAATGAAAGTGAGTCTCATAAATATTGGATATACATTTTAATACGTATGTTTGACTGATTAAATTGTATTGTTGCCTTGTGCTGAATGAGAATGTGAAATGTGATACTTTATGCATATGTAGAGATGTGAATTATATGTTACGTGTATTGATGTGATGTATAAATTGAGTGAACCATCGATGACGGTTACCTCATTGAGTTCGCAAAACTCACCAAAATTACACATTAATTTTTCAGGACCGAGAGAGGACATTAGCTACTAAGAGACGTTACAAGAAGTATATTCTTATATTTTTAGGAGAAGATATGGCTCAAAGGTCGGTCAGCTGGGACTGAAGGATTAGTTAGACATTTTGTGTATTTCCTCTTTCATGTAGCATATTTTGTATTAGGATATGATGACAAACATGTATGGATATTTGAAAGCTACAATATATTTACGTTCGGATTTGTGGAATGAAAAGAGGAAAATTGGTTTTAAATTATTGTGTCTTCTTCATGAAGTTTTATAAGAGTATATCAAATGGTGATGTCATGTTTAAGTGAGATTTATGATTGCTCTAACACCCCATTATTATAGGGTATGTACTAGAATGTCCTCAGGATGTTTCGGTTCATACTCTATGGTAGTGGGGGTGTTACAGCTTTAATCCATGCTATCTGGAAAGATACAAACAAATGTTCGTTAGGAATATTTAAATTAGATAGATAATAGGTGAGAAAGAAAGTTCATCGTAGAATATAAAATGTATGTACCTTATCAGTGGACTTTAGGAAAATAATCTTTGAAATTTTTTGATTTGATCTAAAAGATACATCAGGATCATATTTAAGGTAAGCCTGTTGGGTAACAAGGTCTTTTAGCTACTTGTTATTTTGTTGGGCCTTAAAAAATTGTAATTATAAGTGTAAACATAAAAACATCTAAAAATGTGAACAGAAGTTTGTTTGTTGGAAAAGTAAAGATGAGAAATGTGGAAGTACCAATTTTTAAATTCTGCAACTTCTTATATTGGTGGATCAATCAGAATTGTAGAATCAAACCATGTGGATAATGAAATACTTGAAATTCTTAAATCGTAAGCCTAAAAAGAAAATACAAGGATAAATATAAAAAATATAGAATAGTATGACGAAAATGAAAATAGAATTACCATTATAAAAGTGAACTTTTAGCCTACAACACACAAGCGCTGGATAAGTATGCAAGGCCTGTACATTTTGTTGGCCTTCATTTGTAACAAAAGCGTCCCACATTGATAGTATAATGGTTTGTTGTCTAATATAAAAATGAAAAATGTTATCGGAGTTCATTACTTGTAGAGCATAATAGGGAATATAACATATTATTTGTTGGCAAGAACAAATTTTTAGACAGTCAAAACTTTGCCGTCTTTATTGATGTGTGTCACATCCAAAACTTGAATAATGATAGCCAAAATATCTATCATATGATAAGGATAAGTATAATCATATGTAATGGAAGAAAAAAAGTTGTTGAGAGAAACAGATAAAAGATCTAACCGACTAATTTTTCCTTGTTATTGATAAACTTTATGAGATCTGTAAAGGATGTATAGCTGAATTTGCTTGGTTGGATGTTGTCTTCATCAGTTATAGGCTCGACAACAGTGCAACTTGTAATGATCCATTGAATTTTCAAGTCTTCAACTTAGAACTGAGGTGGAATTGGCTTAACAATGGAATTAGAGATGATATATTTTTTATAAGGCTGCAAAATGGGACTCATTCTTTGGATATCATTGTTAAATATGATAGCTTCGTCACATGATCCCTGTTGAAGAAAATTTAATAAAAAAAGCTAAAGTATTCTAGTGACAGAGAAAAGTAACAAATTCAAATTTTGACACATTAAAATACTAAAATTTTAAACTAAAAATGGTAGCAACATTTCATAGAAAAAGGGCATAGAAATAGAAAAAAAGCTTGAATATTTTATGACTTGAGTAGTACTGTAAAGAGATTTATAGAAATTTTGATTTGATAACTAGGTCAACTATTATTTGCTGAAGTTAGTGCAAAAAGGAAAATGTTAAATGAAAAAAGTACAATTATTTTACCTCTGAATCAAAAAAGATAAACTTTTGTCTCTCGGACGACTTGTTAGGTGATGTAACAATTTGTTGTTTTTCTTGGATGGTTACTTCGTATGACCACCCCTCAGCATATGGTAAAATATCCTTGATCAATAAACGTTTTTCCATCCTACCGAAAAAATGGTTAAGAAAACATTAACATAAAAAATTATTTTGTAAATAGAATAACACTAAATACACTTTAGTAGAACAATCAACATACCTTTTTCCTATTTTATATGTTATAATTTAGCCAATTGGAAAATTTTATGGAATATAATATTCCTTATTTTGTGATCAATTTTTGAAGAAAATTTCATGGAATATAATATTCCTTTTTTTGTGATCAATTTTTGAAGACTCAAAAGTGCTTGGAATAACTAGAACTTTAATAGATTCAGGAGTTCTAGCTCTTGACGAGGCAATATACAATTGTCCATGTGAAAATACGGGTTGACGAAGATAAATTCCTACATAATCAAACGTCTGACCCCCTCGGACTTATTTATGATCATCGTGAAACATAGACAAGCAGGGAACTGTGTTTTTACAAAAGGTATTCCATTCTTTTCATTTTCAAAAGACTGTGGAGGAATTTTATGTATGAAAACAAATTTTCCTTTATGAGGTCCAAAAACAATCTATGTAGAAATTGTGTGCTCTTTTAACTGTCTACATGTTAATCTTGTGCCATTGCACAAACTGTAACATCCTGATACCCATGTTAAGGCTAGAATAGTAATTTATGAGAAAGTATTGTGAAATTAGGAAAATGCACGTCATGCATAAGTTAATTGTGACATACACATTTATTTTGCACATTCATATGATTGTACA
>JAOTAY010000002.1:24927129-24942810 GCA_025629805.1 Erythroxylum baracoense
TGATCTTTGAAGATTGGACCGATTGGCCTGTGGGTCATTACGACTGGGTTCGGGCCCAGCACGACCGGCCCGACCAGTCATCTATATAGGTCCATCACACCTCCCTTGTTCAACAAATATAGCTCTTGACCAATGTTGTGAGCTTAAAACAAAATTTCAAGCTCTTTCTTGCTTGTTTAACACTACACTTATCCTATCTGAAACAATCTCTGGTCAACTAGTGTAACGATATAATTTACCAGTCTTTATGATCTAAGAACTTTTTCATTCTTTTTTCTTCTATTTTCGATCTTGTATATTTATGTATTCCAAAATCCTAGTTAACTCACTCTTTTTTTTAGAAAACATCATCCCTCTTTTTATAACAATTAAGTTAGATTGTATCAAAATAAAAATTTTATCATTCTTGAGTTTCAAAATTTGTCAACATTTAGAGTTTTCTTTTCAACTTTATTATTCCTTAGTCAAATTGAAAAAAGGAGTGAAGGTTGTTCCCATTTTAATTAGATTAGTATATCTTTGATTGTATTCAAATTTGACAATTCGAGAACTTTGTCATATTATTTTTTTGAAAATTTTGAAACTTTATAGATTATACACATTTTTAAGTATGATGGCTAGATATTACAATTACATTTATATTTTTTATAATTCCAACTTATAATTTTCTCAAAACTTACCCTTGTTACTTCAATTAAATTTTGAACTTAGGCAGAAAATTTTCAAAATTAAATATAATTAGGGACGTTTCTATTAAAATTGAATTTTGAAACATAATTTGACATTTTAAATGTTTAATAACACTCTATTCTTGAACAAGTTTAGCAATCTTAATAAAAAATTATTCTTTTAATTAAATTAGCTTATGCATAACACTTTATATTTTACATTTTCAGAATTACTGATTTCTTTTTGTTGATTACACAAAGGGGAGAAAAATCGCTAATATTAAATATATGGGAAGTGATGATATTCGAGGAGAGTGATTTTTGTATTCCTTATACTTTATGTTGTATTTTATACTTCAAACTAGCAGGCCAAGTGACATACATATCATAATTAAAGTCATGCGGTCGTCCCCAATGCAGCGGTTGAGATACGACCATTTGAGTGTAAATTTTCCATCGAATTCTCTAAACGCACTTTCCCTTCGAGCCGCACTCCATCGTCATCACGTGGAGACAAGTCTGACTTGTAAATCAATTCTGGGAATGCATCACGTATTGCCCTCCAATCCATCTGGAACTCCTTCAAGTGATGGAGACGTAGTATCTTCACATTCCAGTGTTGATTCGCCATATCCGATAGACCCAGATTAGAGAGACAACCTTCTCTGATGTACGGCTTCTTAAGGCACTTTAGTTTTTCATGCATAATCCAACTGGGAACTTCAGGAGTTGAAATACTCCGGAGGTCCAATTTCTCCAAAAATTTGGGAAGTCCCTCCGTCATTTCTCCACTATCCTCTCGTTGAAAGGCCTATGTTCTCATTCGCTTTTTGAAGATACTTTCTTCTTCTAGATTGAACTAAACTATTGAAAGCATTTTCAGAGCTGCAAATTACGAGCATGCAACTCTTCAGCTTTGGGAAAATCCACTCTACTAGTAAGCATCCTCAAATTCATCGATTTTACTAAATCGTCAAGAGTACATGATCTTCTGTTCTTTGAGTCGTTTATGACAAATTCCTTCAGGACTTGGAGATTGGTTAGCAGTTCAAGCCCGTCGGGCATGTGAACCAGAAAATTGCATTTAGACATATCCAAATGTGTTAGGCTTAGATGTGATCCTATATCATTTGGAAGTGCTTCCAAATTGCGGCATGCATTAAGATCCAAAATCTTAAGATTCTCGAGCTTCCTAGCAGCAATAGATCAGTGCTCATGAATTCTAAAGATTCCCCGAAGGCTAAGAAACTTGAGATGCTTCATATAATTCAATCCCCGTAAGGACTTAGTATCTTGTAAGTCAATGAGATTCTCAACTCCAACTTCCCAACTTCCCAAACAAATGACTTTACCATTTCTTATGCTGGAGAAGCACTGTGTTTTGAAGTCAAGAAAGAGGTCACTGACATTGAACGAAGTTAGCAACTTTTCTGGATTTAAGCCATTACCCCATACGAGCAGCTCCCTAGAACTTTCCCCTTCAATCTTCACGAAGCACGCCCTCTGGCAAGATGGGAAATCCGCGGTTGGATTCCAAGTGAAATTAAAATCCATGAATCCTGCTCGCTCAGCAAGATAAATAACAGCATATCGAATCACTGTATGCATCTTAAACCCAATTGATTTCACCTTGCTTACAGTGGTCTCGACTCCACCCATCGAGAGACAGGATACTGAAAATGTTGGTGTTGAAGTTTTTTGCTTAATGAGCGCAAATATCTTTGATAATTGTTTTTCACGTGCATTTGTTCTTTCTTGTTATCTACAGTTAGTTGGTTCTGCTTAGTCCTATTAGTTAGTCTTTGATTTTTTTTTTAGTTCCGTAAATCACTCTATTTTCAGTTGTACTCAGGGCTATAAGTAAAGCTTCTGACAAGAATAAAATTATTCTATTTTTTGGCAGCAACCATCTGACTCTATTCATTACTTTATCTCAGTTGCTTACCTTTTATTTCTCAAAACCAATATCAGAGCATTCTTCTTAAGGGACCTGTGAATCTTTTGAGTGCCACTTATGGAAGCAGAAACAAATTTTTCAATAATATCTCCTCCTATCTTTGATGGAGAAAATTACCAAATTTGGGCTGTTAAAATAGAGACTTCCTTGGAGGCTTTAGATCTTTGGGAAGTTGTGGAGGAGGATTATGAGATTCTTCCACTGTCAAATAACCCTACCATGGCTCAAATCAAAACCCATAAGGAAAGGAAGACCAGAGCATGTTTGTTCGCTGTTGTTTCAACAACCATTTTCACCAGGATCAGTCTCTCAAAATGGCAAGGCTGTTTGGGATTATCTCAAAGATGAACATGTTGGAGATTAAAGGATAAAAAGCATGCAAGTGATGAATTTAACAAGGGAGTTCGAGTTGCAGGGAATGAAAGAATTAGAGCCTATCAAAGAGTATTCGAACAGATTGCTCAGTATAGCCAACAAAGTAAGATTACTTGGAACCAATTTTCTCAATTCGAGAATCGTAGAAACGATTCTTGTCACTGTTCCTGAAAGATATGAAGCATCAATAACCACTTTGGAGAACACAAAGAATGTGAGAGAAATTGCACTGGTGGGGTTATTAAATGCCTTACAAGCTCAAGAGCAAAGAAGGCTTATGAGACAAGAAAATGCTATTCAATTAGCCTTGTTTGTCAAACACCATGATGCTGAAAAAATTAATAAGAAAAATGATAAATTAAATTAGGTTTCAAGCAAAGCTAGCACTTCACAAAGCAAATGGAGGAATTCAAAAAGCAACTATCCCCTTGTCAACATTGCGGAAAAAAAGGTCACTCACCATCTAAGTGCTGGAAGAGACTAGATGCAAAGTGTAGCAAGTGTAATCAACTTGGGCACGAAGTTGTGATATGCAAGTCTAATAATCATGAAGTGAATGCCAAAGTTGTTGACGAAACTGATGAAGAACAATTTCTTGAAGCGTCATGTTTTTCAGCAAGGATTTTTACAAATTGTTGGCTAATTGACAGTAGGTGTACAAATCACATTTCTAATGACAAGAGTCTTTTTAAAGAATTAATGCCCAGTAACATCACAAAAGTCAGAATTGGAAATGGTGGCTATATTTCAACAAAAGGAAGAGGAATGGTTGAAATCACTACAAGTTCAGGTACAAAAATGATTCCAGATGTTCTATATGTACCTGATATTGACCAAAAGTTGTTAAGTGTAGGTCAGTTAGTAGAAAAAGGATTCAAGGTGTATTTTGAAGTTGGAGAATGCGTTGTCTACAATGTTAATCAAAAGGAGATCTTGAGAGCTAAAATGAGAAATAAAAGCTTTTCATTTAATCCAATGGAGGAGGAATTCACAGCTTATTCTACCGAAACTAGTCTCACTAAAATTTGGCACAAGAAGCTCGAACATTGTCATCTTGAACAAATGTTACAAATGCATAAAATGGATGTTGCAAGGGGCTTACCGCATTTTGTTGATCATTTATCAGATTGTGATGCTTGCAAATTTGGTAAGCAAAATAGGAAGTCATTTCCTATTTCGACTTGGAGAGCAACACAAAATTTACAATTGATACATACAGATGTTGCTGGACCTCAAAGAACACCATCGCTGAAAGGTAGTCTCTATTATGTTATCTTCATTGATAATAATACAAGAATGTACTGGATTTTTATTAAAATTCAAATCAGAAGTTGTTGGAATTTTTTGGAAGTTCGAGAAAATGGTGGAAAATCAAAGCGGCTATAAAATTCAGATTCTGAGATCAGATAATGGAAAAGAATACACCTCAAGAGAATTCGATTCGTTTTGTGAAGAAGAAGGCATAGAACATCAGCTCACTACTCCATACACTCCATAGAAAAACGGAGTAAGCGAAAGGAGAAACAGATACATAATGGAAATGACCAGATGTATGTTACATGAAAAGGAGTTACCGAAATGTTTTTAGGTAGAGGGAATTAGCACATCAATATTTTTTACAGAACCGACTTCCAAATAAGGCTTTGGAAGAAAGAACTCCATTTGAAGCTTGGTATGGATATGAACCTTCACTAAACTTTCTTACTTAAAGTATTTGGTTGCATGTGTTTTGTTCATGATCCAAAGGTCAAGCATGACAAACTTGATAAAAGAGCAACTCCTAGTATCTTTGTGGTTATAGCCATGTCTCTAAAGCTTACAAAGTGTATTTACCAAAAATAAAAAGCATGATCATCTCTAGAGATGAACACTTTAATGAAGATCAGAGGTAGGATTGGGCAGATCCGCGAAAAGCTTGTGAATCCTCACAAGAACCAGAAGTCAACACTCCTACTGAATCTCCTGTGGATCAAATAAATCAATGGCAAAATGAATTGGAAGATGACCCTCTAGTTAGAGGAAGAAGACCTCTCTCATAAATATATCATAGAAGCAATGTGGCAATATGCGAACATGCCAGTCATGAAGAAGCTCTTCAAGATCTTAAATGGAAGAAACTAATGGAGGAGGAGATGTCAATGATTCAGAAAAATAAAACTTGGGAATTCATTGACAGACTCGAGGACAACAAGGTCATTGGAGTAAAATGAGTGTACAGAACAAAATTAAATGCAGATGGCTCCATAAATAAATACAAGGCCAGACTCATCGTAAAAACGTATGCTCAAATATATGGTGTTGATTATTATGATAGTTTTGCTCCTGTTGTAAGACTAGACACAATTAGATTGCTACTCGCTGTAGCAGCAGAAAAGGCTGGAAAGTATTCCATTTAGATCTCAAATCAACTTTTTAAAATGGAGTATTGCAAGAGGAAATATATGTTGAGCAACTAGATGGATTTATGAAGGAAGGTGAAAAGGATATGGTTTATTTGTTGAAAAAGGCTCTCTACAGATTGAACAAGCACCTAAAGCATGGTACAACACAATAGATGACCATCTGTTGAGCTTGAGATTTCATAAAATCTTATCCGAAGCCACTCTTTATGTTAAAAAGATTGGATATGATTTTCTTATAGTCTCACTCTATGTTGACAATCTTTTCGTGACTAACAGTAATGCAGGTTTAATTGATGAGTTCATGATGAAAATGATGAAAGCCTTTGAAATGACCGATCTTGGTTTTATGGCTTATTTTCTTGGTATGGAGATCAAGCAAAACCAAAATGAAGTGTTCATTTGTCAAAGCAAATACAAAAAGGAGATACTAAAGAAATTTGGTATGGAGGAGTGCAAACCAACAAATACACCAATGAATCAAAAGGAGAAGCTAAGCAAGACAGACGACACAGATGAAGTTGATGAAGGACAGTTTAGAAGTCTGATTGGATGTTTAATGTATCTCACCACAACAAGGCCTGACATTCTATTTACTGTAAGTATTTTATCTCGATTCCAACATTGTGCTACTAAAACACATTTAAGAGTAGCAAAAAGAATCGTTAGGTATATCAAAGGTAATGTTAACTATAGGATCAAGTTTCAAAAATGTCAAAAGTTCAAGTTGCTTGGATTCTCAGATAATGATTGGGCCGGATCTGTTAATGACATGAAAAGTACATCAGGATATATTGTTCCAGTTTTGGATCTGGAGTTTTTTTTCATGGTGTTCGAAGAAGCAAGATGTTGTTGCACAATCCACCGCTAAAGCAGAATTCATCGTAGTAACTACAGTAGTAAACCAAGCTTTATGGTTGAAGAAAATTCTGAATGATTTACACATTGAACATGAAAATAACACAGAAATTCATGTTGATAATAAAGCTACGATTGCAATCTCGCACAATCCTGTGTTTCATGGAAAAACGAAGCATTTCAACATAAAGTTATTTTTCTTAAGGGATGTGAAGAAAAATGAAGAAGCAACTCTTATTTATTGTAAATATGAAGATCAGCTAGCGGACTTATTCACAAAACCACTTCCTGTCAACAAGTTTGTAAATCTCAGGCAAAAGATTGGAATTTACAGCCCCTGAAGCAAGGAGAAGTGTTGAAGTTTTTTGCTTAATGGCAGTAAATATCTTTGATAATTCTTTTTCATGTGCATTTATTTTTTCTTGTTATCTACAGCTAGTTAGTTCAGTTTAGTCCTATTCTTTAGGAGGTTATTAGTTAGTCTTTGATATTTTTTTTAGTTCCATAAATCACTTTGTTTTCAGTTGTACTCAGGTCTATAAGTAAAGCTTCCGAAAAGAATAAAATTATTTTATTTTTTGCAGAAACCATCAACTCTATTCATTACTTTATCTCAGTTGCTTACCTTTTATTTCTCAAAACCAACAGTTGGACTCATCGTCATCACCAAACATTGCCCTAACTCACAACTGCAATCAGACGGATGATTCATGTCAAAAATGGGGACTGGCTGATAGAAGTATTATCAGTAATGCTAGTCTTTCTAATCTTTTAAAGGGATAATTCCTGTATGGCCTAAACTTGTTAACCATTAAATTATAAAAACATTCCTCTTAGTGTATTTGAAATAAAATTTGTACTGTATAATCAATCAAACATTTGATATGAATATATGATTTTGCTTCAACTTGTTGGCTATTGACCCGTTGATTTATCGTACCCAATATCTTCATATATGAAAACATTAGGCAAAGTAGGATCGCAAGTAAAATTGATTTAGAATTGGATGTTACAAAATGGTCTCATTTGAAAAATCTCTTTTAGGCACCAAGACGTGTATATCTTTATGATTTTCTTTCAGAACTTATACTTTAATTCAAAATATTTAAATTTTTAAAATACATGTATGGATAGATATCTACCACCATCTATAAAGGAAGTAGCATAACTGGTCAATCCTAAATTCTTTCATATTATTAATGGATGAGGACTTTATTAAATAAATTTAAATTTTAGAACCTAATGGCCATAAATTTGTTTAAAAGAAGCTCTGACATCTTTCTACGATTTCCTTTACTGTTTTCTTGCGTCTTCTACCCTTTCTCCTTTCTTCTTTCATTTTCGATAAACCAGCTTCCTAGTGTGGTCCTTGTGGTATTTTCCTACGGGTGTCAAGGGTTAAGGAGGCTAAAGCCTCACCCTTCGGTCAGTCTTAGAGAATATGGAGAAGGGGCTAAAATCACTGTCTTTAGAGGAATTCCCTCCCCTTTCCAGTGAGAGACTCAAAGGCAATTCTGGGGTTTCATCAATCGGGTTAGAGGTTCCAGAGGGTTAAAATAATGCTCATTCACCGGTGATGGGGGCTTAGAATAGTAAGCTTAAGATTCTTCATAATAAAGGGGATCTAAAGTATTACCTAGACGTCATTTAGGATGGCATCTTCTCTCCACCGATTGGGGAGCTACAAGCGGGAGTTAGGGCTTGGTCAAATGCTCTAGTTGGTTTCTTCTGGTCTAAGAGGTTGGCTTTCCCTATTGTTAATGCTTGGCTAAGGCTCGTTGGGGTAAAAAAGGCCTTGAAAAGGTAATGCTCAGGGAGGATGGTTCGGTGATGTTCAAATTCTCGGTGAACTCTAATCGCTCTGAGATTATAGAATAAGGGCCTTGGCACATTGGGGATCAGCCCCTGTTTTTGCAACAATGGAAACCAAATTTGAGTTTGGACAAGGGCTCGATTGAAGTTATACCTTTGTGGGTGCAGTTTCATGGTTTACCTATAGAATATTGGAAGGTTGAAGGTCTAAGTCATTTGGCCAGTGCTTTGGGTAAACCCATCTGTATGGATTCACAAACAGCTTCAATGGAGCAGATTGGTTATGCAAAAATCTATATAGAGGTTCCTAAGATGGCTCCATTACCTAAAACTCTGCCTATTCTAAGACTTGGAGAAACTGGGGATCTGGTACGGGATAAGATAACTATTTCATATCCGTAGACACTTTCGTTATCTAAAAAGAAATGGGTAGCTATAGGTAAAATTTTTCAATCAAGGATTCAGGAGGAATTGTTATCAGAAAAGTCCCCTTCTTTAGGACAGGAGGTTCTGTCTAACATTGAACAATGCAGTAAGGCAGTTAAGGGTCATAAAACTGATGATAAGGTGGACCAGGTGGCCCTGAAAGATAAGTTAAATTCTAGGAGGGATTTAGGTATAAAGGAAGAGGTCTGTGGAATATATGGAGACAATGCAAGTTCTAGTTAAAAATGTTGATTCATCTCCTACGTTGGTAGTCAATCTTGAGGCTAATCTAGAAAGTACTGTTGTAAATGCAGGGGGTAGAGGTATTATAGGAGGGCCTTCTCATACTTGTCTTCCCATTAATTCTGAATCCCTAAGAGTAGAGGGTCAACTGAATGGTTTAAAATCAGCTAATACTCATGGAGATTTCGATTCTATAGAATATGTTACAGCAGAAGCTTTGGAACCAATTACTATTATAGGTAAGGAACTAGAGTAAGATTTTGAAGAAGTGGCTCATTCTTCGCCTATTGTAGTAATTGCTAGTAAGGGTAAGGGTCGAAAAAAGGCTAAGAATAAGAAGCATAAAGGGGTTATATCTGTTAGGTCAAAAGGACTTCATGATTATTAATTTTGGTGACAATCAAATAATAATAATATTAGAAATAAATGAACTATTTTGATAAGTGTGTTCAGTGTTCAGAAAAACACAGAAGAAGCGCAAAACACAGAAGAAGCAAAAAACATAGAAGAAGCGGAAAAAATAGAAGAAGTGAAAACACATAAGAAGCAGAAAACACAGAAAAAATAGAAAACACAGAAGAAGTAAAAACACAGAAGAAGTGCAAAACTCAGAAGAAGTGCAAAACACAGAAGAAGTAAAAACACAGAAGAAGCACAAAACACAGAAGAAGCTCAAAACACAGAAAAAGCGGAAAACACAGAAGAAGTGCAAAAACACAGAAGAAGTGGAAAACACAGAAGAAGTGGAAAACAAAGAAGAACTGGAAAACTCAAAAGCAGCGGAAAACACAGAAGAAGTAAAAACACAAAAGAAGTGGAAAACACAGAAGAAGTGGAAAACACAGAAGAAGTGGAAAACGCAGAAGAAGTGGAAAATACAAAAGAAGTGGAAAACACAGAAGAAGCAGAAAACACAGAAGAAGTGGAAAACACATAAGAAGCGGAAAACATAGAAGAAGTGAAAAACACAGAAGAAAAGAAAAACCTAGACGATACAAAGATGAAGATACGCTAGTACGTCGGACAGTTAGTTTGTTGGAGTTAGTTACAGAACTCAACTAAATAACAAGTTCTACAAGAATCAAGAAGAAGTTAGTAAGAATCAAGAAGTAGTTAGAGAATTAAGCTATATATACTAGTCATAGTCGAAGATTGAAAAAAACTTTTTAACCTTTTGAGCTTTCAAGCGTTTACTTAAAAAGAAAAACTATGTATTCAAAAGTACGATACTAGAGAGCAAACTCTACTGTAACAAAAAGCTCACAATATCTTTCTATTGAGAGAAATAAAAGGCTAAAAGCCTGAAGAGGCTAAGATAGTAGAAAGAATACTTTGTGTAAAAGACCTGAAGAGGCTCTAGAAGGGAAGAAGGAATACTTGTAAAATTGTCGAAGTATAGTAGAATCTCAGACGAACTCTAAAGACTGGATGTAGCCCATGGTTTGGAGTGAACCAGTATAAAATCGCAGCGTCCATCTTTTAACCTTTCACTTTATTCTATTTTTGTTTTTAGACAAGTATATAGAAGTTATTTGTGATTTAACTATGTAACTATTTTTGTATAACTTATGTGGTATTCTTTTAACAGTTTGAAAAGTTCTTAATAAGATATATTAAAGTTTTTGTAGTCACGAAAAGGAAACACAATTCAACCCCCTTCTTGTGTATTTCGTATATTGTACGTGAATTCTATATTAACGTGTGATTTACTTCAAGCCCAACATTTAATTTTAGACTTAAGACCTAATTTAATTAACTCTTAATTAAATTGTTCCGGTCTTATTGGCCGGAATCTAATTCGTCCATTTCTCTCCAAATTGTCTCATTTTCTTTCCGATAACCTCAATTTATTATTCTTACTGTTCTTGATAACCTTCCTATAAGCCAAATGGGGAATCTAATTGGACTTAAATAATTCAAGATCCAATAAGCCCAAAATTAATTTATCTTATTAGAATTAATTCCGACTTATTAACCAAATATCATTTCACTAAAGACATGATTGAACTCTTGAAGTACTTAAATTATGAGAAGCTGTGTTTCAAAAATATTAATTTGATGTCCAATCATAAACTCTATTATGAACCATATTATAGTCATCCACACAATAAAGGGTAAAATTACCAGTTTACCCTTTTATTGGTTTTTCCATCTAGATCTCCCATTTTACTCTACGTGGTGATTAACACACAAGATGTAATCTTGGTCTTAAGACGTCCATTAAACTACTAGTGCCAGTTTAATCACCAATCTCCATAAAATATCTAGAAGTGATGATATCACTATAAACTCTTTATTTGAGTGAATGTTCCCTGATGCATATGTCAATTAATAATTCTAACATACGAACACTGGATGGATACCTTGTAAAAATCCATTCCGATCATATTAAGAGTTATAACAAAACAAACATTAGTTTACCACTCATCAAGATTATGGCTTGTAATAAGTGAATGCTAAGGTGTATGTTTTAAGATTAAAGTAATGACCTGCCTTATTCTTAAAAAAAACATACGTGATTCTAGATTTATTTAATAGTGCCATTACCGATAGTCAACTACTATCATGATTTGAAACTCATCATTCCCTTGAAGTAAACTCCTTTACTTACATAGAGGTAAATCGCAGCATTACAGTCTAAAACATAGTCAAGTGACCAACTTGATTATTTGACTATGAATCAATTAATTTAGATTCTAATAATATATATGTTTCCCATACATCTCCATATATGTGTATATTACTTACAAAAGAACCTTGGTACCTCATGACTAGTTATATTATACTCATACATATAAAACCAAATTCTTTTGTTTTATTAATAATAAAGATTTTCATTACAATTTTGTAACTGGAAGAAAATTAATTTATATGTAAATTACTTACTTTCTAGGGCATTATATTTACATCACCCTAACAATCTTCCACTTGCCCTAAAGCAAGTTTGGCATAATCCTTAGTCCCATTCCTTCTAGGTGACCCTCGAAGCTCTTCTGTGATAGCGTCTTCGTGAACGGATTAGAAAGGTTTTGTTCTGTGGGACTCTTTACCACATTCACCTCACCATATTGTATTATCTCCCTTATGAGATGATACTTTCTCTCAATGTGTTTGGCGACTTTGTGGTTCCGAGGTTCTTTAGAATTAGCCACTGCCCCACCATTATCACAATAAAGTGTAATGGCCTTTTCTGCCTTAGGCCACTTTCAGAATAAGGTCACTTTCAGAATAAATAAGCATTAAGTTCTTCATCTTACTAAGATATTTCAGTATGCACTTGACTGCAGTCCAATGTTCTATTCCTGAATTGGACTGGAATTTGCTTACCAATCCCACTGTGTAACAGATATCCAGTCTAGTGCAAAGCATAGCATACATTAAACTTCTAACTACCGAAGTATATGGAATGTTACATATGCATTCAACCTACTCTAGGTCATAGGTGCTTGCTCCTTTGAAAGTTTGATTCCATGTCTAGTAGGTGTGAAACCCCTCTTGGAATCCTGCATGGCAAACTTGTTGAGCATGTTCTCAATGTAGGTCAGTTGAGACAAGACCATCTGCTTGTTCTTACGATCCCTTATATGCTTGATCCCTAAAACATAATTATCCTCTTCCAAATCCTTCATTGAGAACTGGTTCGTTTAGCCATCCCTTGACCGTAGATAACATTCCTATATCATTCCCAATGAGCATAATGTCATTGACATACAAATTAAGAAAGTAACCTTGCCTTCTTGTATCTTTTTATAAACACAAGGCTCATCTTTGTTTTGGCTGAACCCATAGGTTTTGATAGCCTTATCAAACCTAAGATTCCAAGACCTAGATGCTTGCTTAAGTCCATAAATGGACATTTACAACTTACATACCTTATGCTTATTACTTGGCTCAACGAATCCTTCTAATTGGGCCATATAAATGGTCTCCTCAAGATCCCCATTAAGAAATGAGGTCCTGACATCCATTTGCCATATTTCATAATCGAAATAGGCTACTATGGCCAAAAGAATTCTAATGGACTTAAGCATGGCAATCGGAGAAAAAGTCTCCTCATAGTCTATACCCTCCTTTTGAGTATAGCCCTTAGCTACCAATCTAGCTTTATAGGTCTCTATCTTTCCATCAGATCCTCTCTCTTCCTTTTGAAGATACATTTACACCCTATGGCTTTTACACCTGGTGGTAAATCTATAAGAATCCAGACTTCGTTGGCGTACATGGAATCTATTTCTGATTCCATTGCCTTGAGCCACTTTTCTGCATCAACGTCATTAATCGCCTGTGTATAAGTAATAGGATCCGTTACTTCTTGGTCTGAGATGGAAATTATGCCTTATCCTAGACCTAAATACCTATCTGGTTGTCTCATAACCCTCCCACTATGTCTAGGCACTACTTGACATTGAGGCTACTCTTCTAATTTAACTCTTGAATCAATTTCGACATATTGTTCTGCTATATTCTAATCAACTCTTGGTTCAGATAAAATAGCTAACTCCTTTAGTACTACTTCACTTCTTCCTTTATGATTTCTCGCAAATTCTTCTTCTAAGAAGGTCACATTTGTCGACATAAATACCTTCATGTCTCGAGGACTGCAAAAATAATACCCTCGTATACCCTTAGGATATCCTACAAACAAACATATTTTTGACCTTATTTCCATCTTTGTGGATTCAGGCCTTAGAACATGGGCTAGGCAGCCCTAAGTCCTTAAATGCCACAATGAAGGCACTATTCCAGTCAACAACTCCCTAAGTGTTTTAGGCACCGATTTGGATTGAGCAAAGTTAAGAAGATAAGTTGCCGTTTATATGGCATATCCTCATAATGATCCAGGAAGCCTAGTATAGGATATCATTGAGCTTACCATTTCCAATAGATTCCTATTCATTCTCTTAGTTACACCATTCTGTTGAGGTGTTCTGGGAGCTGACAAGTTAGAAACAATTCCATTGTCAATTAGGAATTGTTGGAATTCTCCAGATAAGTACTCACCACCTCGATCCGATCGAAGTTGTTTTAATGGCTTGCCAAGCTGCTTCTTAACTTCAGCTTTGAATTCTTTGAATCTTTCAAAGGAATCAATCTTTTTGTGCATCAAATATAGATAGCCATGTCTAGAGTAATCATCTATAAAGGTTATCAAGTATTCATAACCTCCTCTAGCTTGTACATTTATGGGCCCACACATATCAGCATATACCAGGTCCAACGTGGATTCAAATCTGTTTCCTTTGGAAGGAAATGAGGCCTTGGTCATCTTTCCTTCAATACAAGACTTACAGGTGGGTAATGGACCATTGTCCAAGCTTGTAAGGATCCCATCCTTCACTAACCTGTCAAATCTTTTCTGATTGACATGATGCATCCTTAAGTGCTATAAATATTTTAAATTAATGCTAGAGTCATTGGATTTTTTGGTTTTATTAATTCTGTGGTGTTTAGTGAGCCTGTCATAGGTTTTATAAAGAACAATCGCTATTTAATTATCGCATTACTAATAAAATCCTTATCCTCATATATTGAAACAACTTTTTCAAAATATAAGGAATATCCAAATTTTATTAAACAAAAAACAAAAATCATGTTCCTTGCAACCATTGGGATGTAATATACATCCTCTAAATATAACCTATGACCACTAGGAAAGTCTAAGATAACTACTCTTACTTCTTCTGCCAAAACGTAGGATCCATCTGCTATCCTGACTTGAAACTGGCCTTTAGGCAATCTTTTCCTTTGCTGGAACCCCTGCATAGAATTGCAAACATGGTTAGTGGCTCCTAAATCTAATATCCAAAAATCAGATGAATCTACCATATTTCTAGTTCCTAACAAACTTAGGAAACCCATACCTTGTTTGCTCTTTAGGGTCTCAATGTAGACCGCACAGTTCCTCTTCAGTGGCCTTTCTCACCATAGTGGAAACACTTTCCCTTGGTGTCCTCTTTAGCCTTCTTTTTCATGGATTGGGCCTTGAACCCTATTTGGGCCTTCCCTTTCTTTGCACCCTTCTTCTTTTGCTTGCCCTTACCCTTGGGCTTAGAAGAAGATGCCACATGAGCCTCTGGCCTATTAGCCCTAATATTTAATATCTCCTCTATATTCTGAACGGTATTCATTAACTCAATTAAGGTGTAATCTTTGGAGTTGAGCTCATAGTCCAACTTAAGCTGCTAAAAAGAAGAGTTTAAGCTGTTGATGATCATGATCATCTGCGTTTCCACATCCATTTCTGCCCCAAGTAACTCGGCCTTAGTAACCGTAAAGATTACCTTAAGCAAGTAATCCCGCACCAGTTTACTAGGCTTTTGTCTGAGATTATGAAAGGTTTGGATAGCTTTCACCCTTGCAAACCTGGTCCTCACACCGAACATCTCATTTAGGTGATGGACCATTGCACCGGCATTTTGCATGCTTGTAAGTTGCTTCTACAACATTGCGCTGACAGAAGCCAGAATATAGCACTTGGCAGTCTTATCAACATTCTGCCATCGCTAATATTACTGGACTTACCCAAGAGTTGATTTTTCACCCAGAGGTGCAGGCTCATTGTCTGTCAATACCCATGAAATTCGTTCATATTAGAGAACGATGTCAAGGTTACGTCTCCATTCATTAAATTTTTCTTCGTTTTCTAATTTGTTATTATTCAAGAGCATTGTGAGTGGATTCTTATTGTGGTGATTATATCTAAAAATATCAATTATTAAAGAATGAACATACTAATCAAAATTATTGGAACTTTGTATAAAATCATGATGCATGTATGCATGATGATAGATTTAGCAAAAATTTTAAAAATAAATCTTCATACGACGGTTATTTTTCTTATCTATAACGGACTAAGTAACGGTGGGCCATCTTATCCATTAAAAGAAAAACTGGGACCCTCCCACTCAAAAAGCTACTAAGCATCTTCATGCCTAACTCTTTG
>JAOTAY010000002.1:24942910-24953171 GCA_025629805.1 Erythroxylum baracoense
AGTTGGAAAAGTTCTTAACAAGATATATTAAAGTTTTTGTATTCACAAAAAGAATACACAATTCAACCCCCCTTCTTATGTATCTCGTATATTGTACGTGAATTTTATATTAACATGTGATTTACTTCAATATCCCCTAAATGTCTTTTCTAACAAGTTCCCATAGATGTCGATATTAGTATGGAATATAAGGGGTTAAACGACCACATTAAGAAGTTGATGGTATAAGAAGTGGTAGCAGAGCAAAAACTGATTTTGGTGGGGCTCTTAGATACTAAAACAAAGAAAGGTTCGGTTCAAAAAGGTTTGGCTTTTTTAGGTGCTAAATGGAAGTGTTTTTCTAACCATAATTATCATTATAATGGCAGAATTTTGTGTTAGTTTAATAAGGATCTGGTTGAGGTTCATGTTGTCCAAATGAGTGAGCAACACATTCATTTACATTGTTGGCTAATAGGAAGGTTTCATTTTGAAGCTACAATTATCTATGCTTCTAATTTTGCTTTTCAAAGGGATAAGTTATGGGAGGACTTGAGGGCATTCCATTCAGGATAAGTTGTGGGAGGACTTTAGGGCAATCCATTCGGGTATAAAGTTGAGGGAGGTGCAGGTTTTTATCCTAGAATAGGGAGGGAGCTTTCTCAGTTGCTTCAACGAGTTGATTTAGTGGACATTAGAGGATCAGGTTGATGGTTCACATGGGATAATAAACAACAAGGGAATTTGTTCTTAGGAAAAAATTAGACCGTGCATTAGTGAATCACAGCTGGCTCAAATCCTTCCCTAAAGCGTTGACTTTCTTCAGGGTCCATTATGTTCAGATCATGCTTCTATTTTAATCCGTCAATTGAATGTTGGTACAAATGTAGGTTTTTCTTTTTTATTCTTCAATGGTTTAACACAAGTTGAAGGATCCATGGCAGTTATTCGTAAGGTTTAGGATTGTGAGGTGTTTGGGTTCAAAGCTTTCTAACTAACGCAGAAACTAAAGTTTGCTAAAATATCTATTAAGCAATTTAGTAAAGCAAAGGCTAAGGATTTGAAAGAGTTGAGTAAAGTTGTCACAAATATTGAGCATTAGTATTATTTAGATCCTCATAATGTCAGTCTACGGATTCAAGAAGAGGATCGATTGAAGAATTACCAAGAAGCTTTAAGATTGCATAATTCTATTATTCGACAGAAAGCTTAACAAACCTGGCTTAAAGAACGGGATGTCAATTCTAAATTTTTTCAGGTTTCTTTACTGGCACGGAGGAATACAAATACCATCACTGAATTGAAGGATAAGAGGGATAATCTGATATCAGATCAGCAGGAGCTTTCTGACCATAGTCGTAGTTACTTTGCCAACTTAATTCAGGGCACAATAATCCAGCAAAGTGGGCTTAGCGTAGGAAATGTGTTGGACTATTGTCTGGATCAGTCGATGCAGAAGATGCTCACTGCGCCATATACCGCACTTCATGTGAAAGAGGTAGTGTTTCGATTACATAGTTCTAAGGCACCGGGTCCTGATGAGTTTTTAGCTGGTTTTTTCCAAAAACTTAGGACATTACGGAGTCTCTCTTCACAGAGGTTGTATTAGAATTTTTTTCTTCTGATTCTTTGCTAAAGGAGATTAATCATACGTTTATTTGTCTAGTTCCTAAGACGGAGAGGCTGTCGATGATTACGGATTACTGCTCAATTTCTTGTTGCTTAACGGTCTATAAAATTATTGCTACTTTACTGGCGAATAGATTGAAAGTGGTGTTAGTAGAGGTGGTCAATAAGGCTCAGGGTGCTTTTTTGCCGTCAAGAAGCATTGGTGACAATATACTGATTTTGCAAGAGTTGTTAGGGGAGTATCATACTGGAAAGCCTATTAAAAGTTGTGCTTTGAAACTGGATTTATTGAAATCCTATAAAACTACGTCGATGAGTGTGTTAGTGAATGGGATTCCAACGAGGCCTTTTTTCAATACGAGAGGGATCAGGCAAAGAGATCATGTCTCCCCTTACCTATTCACTCTAGCTGTAGAGGGATTTTCAAGACTTGTTTCTAAACTTATGGCTAGTAATGGTTTGTTCCAGTATCATTATAAATGTCGGGAGTTGAAGGTGTCCCACTTACCTTATGCTGACGATGTTATCTTGTTTAGCAAGGCTGAACCTCAAGTTATTACGATGATGATGAACATGGTGTCCATTTTTCTGGTTGGTCGGGGCTGAAGATAAATGAGCAAAAGAGTGGAGTGTACGTGCCTTCTGATATTCAAAATCCTGAATGAATTAATAATATAGTGGGCTTTGCAAGATAAGGAATCCCTTTTCGTTATCTAGGAGTCCCTATTACCGCTTGTAAGCCTAAGTATTCAGATTTTACTCCTTTGATAGAAAAATTAAAGCTCGAATCCTTGCATGGCAGAATAGATTCTTGTCTTTAGCTGCTAGAGTCACTCTTATCAATTCTGTGTTGAATAGTATGCATATATATTAGGCAGCCCATTTGGTACTTCCAAAGAAAGTGATCAAGACTATGGAGAGGGTATTAAAATCATTTCTCTGGTCTGGAAAAACAGAGAATTGTAAAGGGGCCAAAGTGAAATGGAGTGAAACTATCCTTCCTGAAGGCATGGGGGTTTGAGTGTCATTTCTATTCCTTAAATGCAACGGGTTATGCTTCTTAAAAGGATTTAAAGATTATTTGTAGATAAGGAGGCCTTGTGGGTGAAATAAGTGCAAATTTTCTTCCTTCAAACTCAAAGTTTCTGGCAGCTACAATGTAACTATTGTTATTCGTGGATTTTTAAGGAAATGTTGAATCTTAGGGAACTGGTTTATCCTTGCTTGAAGTATAGGTTAGGGGATGGGGATGACATTTGGATGTCGTATTATAATTGGTCAGATTTTAGCCCTTTATGGTTACGTAAGGACTTACAGGTGTTACAGAACAGGATCCCTAAGGAGGCTACGGTTGCATGGCTTAAACAGGAGTGGGATAGACTTCATACTTTACTTCATTTTCATATACTAGAGAATTACTTACCGGAGATGTCGAATGTAAGTAGGAAGGATAAGTTGATATGGACTTTGCATTCAAGTGGTATGTTCAATAATAGATCTTCTCACAACTTACTGGTTGAGCCACGAGAATCAGTCTCATGGGTAGATATAGTGTGGAAGCAAGTTTTTGTGCCCCAAAGCTGCCATTTTTTATGCTTGGTGATCAAAAACAGATTAAGAACTAAAGACCGTTAGTTTGAGTCTTATGATCCCTTATATGTTTTATGTAAACATGTGAATGAGACAAGAAATAATTTATTCATTGAATGTAGTTATAGCAAATCGGTATGGAGCAGAATTTTGAATTTGATTCGTCTCCCAAGGTTCTCGTTTGTATGGGATGATGTGTTGGAATCTATCATTCGGTATATGCTAAACCTAGTTACAAGAATGGACTACTAATCAAGACTTTTTTCTAGATAATTATCTATTATATTTGGAGGGAAAGAAACAGGAGAATCTATAATAATGTGGAGCATCACAAATCTGAACTTGCCGAGGTAATTGTCAACTTGATTGGAGAGACTATCTTAGCTAACAGGAAACAGGACTTCGTCAGCCATGAACTCATATCGCTATGATTAATTTAAATCTTTTGTTATAATTTCTATATGTTTGTGTAGCGAAGAGTAGTTTTTGACTGTAGGATCTTTGGTGAGGATCGTGTACATGTTTCTGCCTTGTTAATATAATTTCTTTTAATTTCAAAAAGAAAGAAGAAAAACGAAATTGATCCAAACTTATGCTTGGTTCGGTACAATTTTACTAAATTTTGCGTTTGGAATATGTATTTTTATATTGGACCAATTGCTCAACTCAACAATGAACGGAAGATATTGTGGTTAAGCTTATATAAATCACTGCCAGCAAAAGTGGAGATAATATATCCAAAGTTTAGTGCGATTTGATATTGACAAGAGACCTGTGTTATCCAACCCCCCAACATGCTGCTTTTACATGAAACTAGGCACCCAGAAATCATCACCACTAGCAAAATCCTTAGGAAAATGATAGCTGCAGGAGCCATCAAGCCATATCTGATCTGCTAATGTTGCTGCATCATCTTCCACCTTGGTTAAACCGTCCATTGCCCAAAAGCTTGGGAGCTGTGTAGACAGCCCTGAGTTTTGGTTGATTTCAACCGCTGAAGAGAAATTAGCGGTAGGATGGCCAGAGCATTTAGGACCCAGTGTGCTTGTGGTTGGTCTATAAGAAGTGCATGGTTGTTGAATGCAATCTTGAAACTGGATCTGGTTTCCAAGCAGTATTGAGCCATCACAAAAGCTCATAGTTGGTTCGACTGACAGTGGCTCCTCACTTAATCTTTGAACATCTCTGGAGAATTCAAGAAAATCAATATTCTGCTCATCCAAGGAATGAATATTATCAAGCTGAATGAAGGAGTTAGAGGTGGATGACAAATCTGCAATAGACAGTTGTGACTCCAAGGTCCCTGCAGGTTTTGACGCTTTTTGAATGCAATGGACAATGTTATCAGTACAATTATCTTGAGATAGTTTCGGTTGTCTTGACTCAATTCTTGCTTGAAAGACGTCAGTTGTTTGGACCAAGCTTTTCTTCAGTCGCTTCTTCAAGTGGGCATTCCAAAAGTTCTTTATTTCATTGTCTGTCCTGCCAGGCAATCTTGCTGCAATTTTTGACCATCTGAAACAAAAGTTGTTGCCCTGTAAGTTTTAGGTCATATTCTATCCTACGTATTGTAGAAAGATAAGTCAGAGAGAAAAGAGGAAAACAACGTACGGACAGCCTATTAACGAAATTCAACTTGTATAATAAGAAATATAGAATAAAAGACTCTAAATATAAAATGCATTACAAATATAAAACCTAACAATACCGTTGTAATCTTTAACCCTAATTTACCAAAAAACAAGCCTCCATCACATCTGTATTCAAATCATAATAATATTGGAAACCTTTAATAAATTGAAATTTATATCTTGTAATGTTTAATTAATTTAATTCATATATCTTCCTTAATTATCCCCAACCAAAACACCATTTTAACATCTAATATCAGATAACATAAACTCTACACAATGTATGAGGATAGAGGCCGATGGTCTGATTGTATAATATCATATGTTATCACATATTCACTACAATCACAGCTGCACATAAGGCGAGCGCGATTTAGGTATAATGAAGCATCAGCCTTAACATTATTTACGACAATTATAAAAAACTAAACCAAGCTAACATTTAAGAATGTTAACGAGTATCCAAACTGAAATATTATTACAATACAATGGTAATTGCAGTAAAGAAGGATACAATTATAAACATAACAGCCACAACAATAATCTTGTTACATACAAAGCAAATATTGCATTTGCATGAGGCTATGTTTCGATATATATGAATATTACCTGTTTCCCATGATTCCCTGTAGCTTGATTATAGTCTGCACCTCTTCAGTGTTGAAGTTTCCATGCTTCAGATCCGGCCTCAGGTAATTCACCCAACGAAGCCTGCAACTCTTTCCTGACCTCAATAAACCTAGCAAAAGGACAATAACAAAGGGTTGCTGATGTGTACATATATCCCACCGCAACAACTATGAGGACGCCCAGAAAATATATGTTAGATCAAGTACCCGTTTGTTCCCTTGGATTTTATCCAACAAGAACGTGGGGTTTGTTTCTTACCTGCAGCTCTCGGCAAACTATTCCAATTCCAAATGCCGTTATTCTTGATATAGCTCGTCAACTTCTGATCCTCTTCTGATGTCCACGTTCCTTTTTTCAGTGGTGCTTGATCTGAATGCGCTGCCCTTAACATCTTCTATGTAAAAGAATATTTTCAACCTATTACGATGTTAGTGCTACATGTCTGAGAAACAGTGTCCCAAAGATCTAAAAGTTGTAGAGAACGTTTACTAAGAACTTGAGAAGAAATAGACAAGTTTTCTGTATGCTGTAATTTATTGGTACTTATCTCTGTCATCATGTGCCATTTTCAGATAAGTATCGCATGTGTTATGATTACCCTTCTTAATTGGTAGAGTCTTTTATGACAAGTCCAACTACAAGTATTTCCATAAAGTATAAGCAAGAATGAAATGCCAACGAAGGCTTTCTAAGGACTCCTTTTTGCCAATAATAAATGCATATTTGAATTGACATGACCCTTGGATTGTCTTGGGTGCGACACGACATTTGAATGATGAGAAGAACAGAACAAGAATAATTTTTGAAAGAGTACTTTGTATTAGGATTAGAATATACATGGCAGGTCTCGATTTGTATTATGTACATGTCAATTAAACAGAGATTATCATCAAACAAAAGGAATTATTAACAACATAGTTGCACGTTTAATGAAAGAACATGCATATTGTTATAAATGGTAATATCCTCAACGAAGTATTCGCTTCAACAAATGGACAAATAATCCTATACCTCATATTTAATAAAATGAAATAAAAGTTGCATATTATTAATATTAAATTAGCTATCTTTTTCAGTAATTGATTAAATGTCAACCTATCAAAAACAAACACACACAAAAATTAAACATTTGCGCTTTTACTATCACACACTTTCTGGATTATAGATTGTTAACAACGTTTCTACTGTATCATATCCTGCCAATAAGATAAATCTCCTCGTCTTCATTTTAATTTATTTTTCTTCCTTCTAGTCTTGCTTTTAAACTGTTGTACAGTCAATATTTTGCGTACAAATCGTCCAACAGTTAAGCTCATAGACAGAAACAGTGACAAAACAAATTTGTTTGAGAAACTTCCAATCCTAAGATGACTTGATTCGGTAGGTGAATATGGCACAAGAAAAACTGTC
The DNA here is from genome assembly GCA_025629805.1 of Erythroxylum baracoense. Lineage (NCBI taxonomy): Eukaryota > Viridiplantae > Streptophyta > Magnoliopsida > Malpighiales > Erythroxylaceae > Erythroxylum > Erythroxylum baracoense. The sequence goes on from JAOTAY010000002.1 coordinate 24,949,780, forward strand.
ACTTGAATATTTGTATTTCAAATTGCGTTCAATTCACTTGGATCATTTTCCTGTCATGGCAACTATGGCCATATATAGTCAGAACGGATCACGAGACAGAATGTTCAAATGCAAAATGAGACCAAATTTAGCGCCCATAAAAAAAAAATGGAATTGCAGTTTATGACTCAAAGTTGAAGCCATTTTGGATTCTGGCATTCTGCTTCGATCAGTTCCTTTGATAATTCTGTCCAAACCTTCCTTCCCATACTAATATATAACGTGCTCCTATTTTTAATACATGATTTTTGACAATTGAATTCTATTGTATATCCCGAAGTTAAATTTTAATTTAAGCATTTATAAAATATTAAATTTTAATTTAAAATTTGAACATCATAAAATATTAAATAGTCATTCATGGCAGATACAGAGTGGATCAATTAGTCGTTCTTCAGACCTCTCCTCTAGCGGGTGTTCCTAGTTTTTATTGTCATTAACTGTTGTACCTCGCAATTTCGTTGCAATTTTCGACCGTCGATAAGCAAACACAGAGAAATATGAAATATTAATTGTTGACAGTTCTCCGAAGATCATAGTTGCATAGCGAAAACCGCAGTTTATGTAAGTGAACCTCATCTTACCATGTTTTCTCTTGAAGGCTGAAGAACGTAAAATTGTCGCGGTTGTTGAAACATTGATGGATTAATAAGGTCCATGTTTTTGCTATCAAAATTAGTAAGTTTTAAAGAGTGGATAAAATTGAAAATAGAGTTCGGTTTTATCTTATGCAGTTCCCGCTGTACGAATGGATTCTATTGGAAAGGATATGCATCCACCCACAACATAGTAAGAACCTATGAACTAAACAAAAAAATGACACCGTCATAATACTCACTCATAGAGGCTAAAACTTTAAAAGAAAAACAGTCGAAGGCAAAGACGTTAATTGTCGTTCTGCCCTATAGATGGTAAAGAAAAATTCTCCCGTCGAAAAGGACTACTGGTGTCGTCTTTATCACCGCGATGGTCAATCAAGGTAAGGATTCCGTCTTCACAAACATGCTTCTTCTTCTTCTTCGGATTCTGATCTTTGATCTTCCCTTTTAGGGTAGAATCATCAAGGGCGGAATGACTCAGGTGTGGAGTCTCTGTCTAGGGGTACGCATCTTTTTCTTCACGATCCTTATGTTAAGCACATAGCTGGAGTTTGTATCTGCATTAATTACTTGAGTTTCACCTCTTCGATATCTCTTGTACAACCTCAATTCATGGTCAATGAGAAGATGCTTCCAGTCATCTAACGGAACGACTTACACACAGTTCAACACTGTACTGCTATGATGTTTTGTTGCAAAACCGCAGGATGAAAATTGAAGAATTTTCTAAAGCCTTAGACCATTTAAATGTTCCTTGAAATTTGAGACTATCCATACAAAATCAAAATTCAATAAAAGAAGCAAAACTTTAAAATAAATTACAAGGCCGCAATTACAAACTGATACAATGACAAACGTAATTATGGCTATTACCAGAAGTAGTAGCCTCACAACATGGTAACATTGTTAGACTATGCCTTTTCTATTTCCAATCGTTATGTCAATAATTACTAGTGAAATCTTTCTTCTAAAAGAAATTTTTTATAAAAAAGAGCTACATATCATTTAGTACTGGGCGTAAGAAAATTACTAAGATAACACTGTGTTATGCAGCCTATTGTGGCAATTGTATTTGATACGCATACAATTGCTGCAGTAACTATAGACTTCAAGATGCCGTTCATAATGCATGCAAGATGGTATCATTGTAGTCAAAGACCCTTCTTGAGAATCCGGAACTTCTTTAACCCTTCTACGGAGTCTCTTGTCACTTAGAATCTAAAAGTAATAATTATTTTTTTCCTTTTTGATTAAATAAACGTGAAACTTTATTTATTTAACATGTTTGTGTAAAAATTGTTAAACTTCTAACTAAAATCTTGCACTACTTACCATATATCATTATATTATATTGCTTACCATTTTTTAATATTTATATTTATTATTATTTTATTGTTAATAAATATTAATGATTAAGAATAGTAGTCAACTTAAATTTATTATATTTTTATTTTATTAATATTAAAAATTTCAGTATGTTTATCTTTTCATATCCAAATAATATTTACTTTTCGAAATTTAAATTACTTACCATGTGTTTTTCAATAATATATTTAAAACTTTGAAAACATTTTACAATTTTTAAATGCTCCATTCTATTTTCATGAAATGTTTGTACGAATAGAGGTGTAGTATATATACAATAGGCACCATTAAAGAACTATCAGTGTATAAATTTATAGATTTAAACAAATTCAAATAGTTTTGAATGCATTAGCTATTTAAACAAATTTATAAAGAAAGAAAATGAAAAATTATGAAAAATCAGATAAATGTTAATTATAATTAATCTTATGATTATTAAACACACTTACCATTAAAAATTATGTTTTTAACATTACTATTTTTAAGAATACTAATCACACACAAAAAATAATCAAAATTTCCGTAAGAAATACATAAGATATAAAATCTTTAATATCAACTTTTGGCGACAATTTTAAAAATTCGTAGCCAAAAGTCCAGGCTTTGACGACGAAATTTTAAAACTGTATGAAAAAGTAAAACCTTTTACAACGATTTAAGTAAATATCTTCTTTTAGCGATGATACAATAAAATGTCGCAATTTTAAAATCTTTAATATCAAGTTTTTGTTCACAGATTTTAAAAATTCGTCATCAAAAGTCCAACATTTTGCAACGATTACGGGAATCATTGCCAAAGGCTAAGTACTTCGCGATGAAATTTCTAAACCGTCACAAAAGGTAGCACATTTTGCAACGATTCGAATAAATTGTCCCTAAAGACCTAAATTTTGCGACGATATTATAAAACATCGTGAAAACTTTCACTTTTGGCAACGAATTTTGAAATCGTTACCAAAAGTTGACTTTTAGCGATGATTTTCGAATCATCATAAAAAAAGTTGCTAAAAGCCAATTTTATTGTAGTGAGCGAGAGACTGTAAGAGAAAAAAAAGGACTAAAAAGAATTAGGGAGAGGTGATTAGGAATAATATAGATCTGTTGGAACTTACTGAAGATGTGGCCTGCAATAGAAAACTTTAACTGACTAGAATACAAGTAGCGGATTTCACATTAAGATATCATTGTCATTCTCATAGATCTTTTAGCATTTTGCCCTTGTATTTAGCCTAAACTTTTAAATATGTATAAGTAGATTAGTATTTAGCCTAAACATTTTCCTACTACTACTATTATTATTATTATCATCACATTTTCTTGTAATGATTTATTTGATTTATTTTTTTATTTTCTATCATTATCATATAATTTAGTTTATTACTTATTTTA
>JAOTAY010000002.1:24962348-24983152 GCA_025629805.1 Erythroxylum baracoense
AAGGAACAAAAATTTTATGTCTCTGTCTCCAGAGTCTGGACAGAAATTAGTGGGGACAGCAAGCAAACAGGTCGGGGACAGAATTTTTCTGTCCCTATCTTCTGTCCCCATCTATAAGGACAGCAACCAAAACTGTGACGAATCAGCACCATCATCTCCTTGTGAAGGGGATGTGACCTTGATTTCACAAACTATTAATAAGTTTAAAATTTCCACGTTCTTTTTGGTTTGAAAGATATGCTCCGTCGATTATTTTAAGCCCTCGATCACATTCTTCTCGAGAAGCTCAGGGCATTTGAGTAAATGCGTCAATAGATAATTGTGATGGAGCACATGTTTGTTTATTCATTTCATTCTTCTGTATAGGTGGCACGTCCCTCCCCTATTCTGTCAATTCAATGGTCTTGTGGTGCCCTTTTAAAAAAGTTTTGAGTAAATTTATAAATGAGATTTATATTACCTCAATTGAAAAAAGAAACAACAAGGACAGTTAGGACCGCGTGAATCTTCACTCCTTTAGATTTGATTAAAAGAAAGATCTTATCCAGTGTCAAATTTAACCTAAAGTTTTTTTAATACACCACTCAAAACCAACCATATAAACAATCATGCCATGTCAAATTTCACAATCATTCACACCTGACAGAGTGATAGAAAACGAGAATCCCATGAGGTATCGTAGATTACAAAAAAGTAGTTGGAAAAAGAAAATTCAAAGTTATCCAATTAAAAGATCTTTATTTACTCCCACCATGTCCTTTTCTTATAATAATGAGCCACATTGTTATGGCATTTAGTGTTGTCGGTTGTCTGCATGCATTCCCCCCAATTCCTACGCTACATGATAGGTATATAACCTTTGATTGATGAAGACTGGCGATGATAAAGTCCCTCTTTATGACGCTAGAGGAAAAGACAAATGAAGATTCCATATCTCAAATGCAACAGTTCAACGGTCTAAAACTGCCGCCAAAGCTACTAAGCTGCTAATTCTATGACACGTCAATCTTAGATACTTCCAAACAGCAACCAATTTGGTGTCTTTCAAAGAGTCGGTTACACAAACAACACCTCATCAAGCGTGTATTGTTCTGTTAATTCCAACCACATATCTCTTGACGCGTGCCCAAAGTCAGTCACTATTGCCAGTCAAAAGCAAGGGGTTCTTCTTTTTCTTTCTTTCTTCTTTTAACCGACCACACTAGGGATTGGTTTCCCTGACATAAGTTGACGCTTGAGATTATGCCAGAGCCCAACCATTTTGCTTAACAAGCCTCACGTGTGTCCCCTATTGAGGTCCACCCCCTTCTCTCTATATCTATTGCCTACCTTGACTTGTTCAATTGTTATTATGATTTGATTTTATTTCGTGGAAGAGTTTCGTCGTGACATTTGGTCCTTGGAAGTTTCCAAGAACATTTCAAGGAGGAGCCAAAATCCGAAATGTGCACGTTCTTTCTCTGTGGATTTTGTTCTCTTCCATAAATTCATTTCACGCAATTCTTTTTCTGCAATAAGACATCTTTTATATATATTTATCAAAATATAAGTTTATTACCCGATCTAATCTTCTAATTATTATCTAACCAATACAATAAAGACATGTTAATTAATCAAACTAAATTTGAAGTACATATTTGCAACTCTAAGTCAAATATAATATTAGTATTATAAATATTTAAACAAGATTTCCCCTAATGTATTCTTATTCAATTATAAAAATTCAATTGTTTGGACCGACAAGGTCTCCTATTATAATATCCAGTCATCTCTTGATATATAACTACCTACTCTTAAATAGATTAATCTATATCTCTATTTGATTATTTTTTATTAGAATGCATTAAATTCTTTAAAACCCCATAAAAGGTTATCCTTATATTGGAAATGTCATGTAGATTTACCTCTACATTCTCATTCAATTCTTGATCTTCACGTAAGTTATCTTCACTGCTTTCACATGTATATGTTCATCATTAAGAACAAAACATATGAATCTCAATCATAAAAACCTTTATTAAAAATTGAATAAAAACATACACAAATCTGTTAGGTTTCTTCTAATTAGATATAAAAGTTTTCGCAAATAATCCTTATAAATATGAAAACAACAATTGAAAGAAAGGAAAAACTTATTCTAAGGTATCTCCTAATCAAATTCTCTATCCATTATTGTGATTGCTTCCCTATAATGACTTTAAATGTCTCTCTAAATGGACTTTGGATATGCTCTTACGCTCTCCTTCAGTAGGTGGTGGCTAACTCTAACTAAAACTAAAGTTTAGAATGAAAGAAAAGTGAGAAAGAATATAAAATCCTAATTTCTATTGTCTTTAATAAATTTTATTCAATATAAGCATGATTTGTGTATCTTTATGTCAAAATTATAGAGAGGGACATAAGTTCAGACATATTTGTGTCATAGGTCATGTATACGTCATAATATTTTTGAAATTGGATTTAGGCTGATACACGACCATTTCTCAATCATATTTCTTTTTGTTTCTCTTCTCTTCACTACTTTACCTCTTTTCAATCTAAGTATTAACTGTAAACTTGTCCAAGAGGAACACGGACTAGCACATGGCCTTGTTCATTTTCTTCATGTTTTGCTTTGAAAAATTCTTTACTTTAGCTATGTCATTCTTCAAATGACTTCTTCTACAATTACTTGAAAAGAGACATAAAATTAATTGAACCAAATTAAGTAAGTTAGATATAAAATATAGCAAAACACTAAGGCAAATATGTGAATTTTTCATACACATCAAATATCCCTAAACTTGAAGTTTTTCTTATCCTCACGCAAGTCAATCTTAATCACTATCAACCTAATCAAGTCTTCGTTCCACTGAAGTTTAAAAAATCCATCAAAATCAATTAAAAGTACTAATCATTGACCAACCATATTTACTCATCAGCTATTTAGGTATCTAAATATTTATACTAACTTACATTTTACCTAAATTAATAATCCTTTAAACATTAACTCTATTCAAATGCTTTAACCTTGTTTATAGAACAAACACAATTAATTAACAAGTTTCCACTCACAAGTACTCAATAAACCATATCAAAAACAAATTATACACATATTTTTGGAATTTTTATAGAGTATTATGGGTCTGTTTAAATGTCATCTCAACTTTTTGACATAAAGGTAAATAGCTTGTCATAATTATCCTTGATCTCTGGGTTATGTTACGATTTCAAATGACAATTAACACCACTCTTAACATTGACCTTTTGTTTAGGTCAAGTTAGCGGATTGAATTTATTTATAATTTATAATTCTTTTTTCGTTTTTTGTTTCATATAAAGTATTATGCTATTTGATAAGTTCATCTGAAATTCAATTTGTGTTAAAATCAAACACAAATTCTATATATTTAAATCAAGAATCAATTTCACAATCTAGAATTTTATAAAAAATAGAATCATTAGACTAAATTGAAATCAAACTACTCATCAATGCTCATATCTATTAACCTAAGCTAACTGAATCATAATACAATCTAATTTCCAATTAGTCCTCCTAATCATCTTCCTTCATTGTTTATTTTAATAGAATTGTTATTTATTACACTATTTGTGATTAGATTAATTTCCATAAGAAACATGCAACTCATAATAGCTCAAAATAACCCTCCATTTTGATTAAATTGTACATTGTCCTTAATTGACAGATAAAAAGCATTAAATAAGCAATGAACTATATATAAGTTAATAAAGAGATGAAGAAGAAATAAAGTTCAAGAAACTTCTCTAAGGTGATTATTGCTTGCAATTAAATGTGTTTGTGAGAAAGTGAAAATTGTTGGATACCTTGATCTTAAACTAATAAACCAAAAACAATAAAATTTAAAAGATACGAAGAACATAAACAACATAATCATAGACTAGAACAACATAATCACATACTAAAAAGAAATAATTAATAATTTAAACTATTTGAAATACAAGGGAAAGAAATTAAAATAAATACAAAGGATACAATAAAAATGAAAGAAAATTAGTGGCTACTCTTGTGCCATTGTCTTATTAAACCTTAGTAGCGTTCGACTGTGAATAATTTGTTTATTTTTTTATTTAGTTTATGGTCTTAACAATCACTACAAGAAAACAACACAATTGGCAATGTTTAAAAAACGTCACAGAATACTATTTGCAACGCTTTAAAAAATGTCAAGGAATGTGGTTTAGGCAAAAAGTTTCTGCGACGTTTTTGGAAACACGTCACAGAAAATACAAACTTTCCGTGACATTTTTAAAAACGTCACTGAAAGATTGGACTTTTCACGATGTTTTCTAGAAACGTTCACGGAAAGTCACATTCCATGACGTTTTTGGAAACGTCGTAGAAAGAATTTTGCGACGTTTTTGAAACGTCGCAGAATGTCAGTGTTAACGTCACGGAAAGCATTATGCGATGTTATTATTTTTGTCAATTTTTTAAAAATAATTTTAATTTAATAATTATTTTTTAAATAAAAAATTTTAAAAAATCTTTTTTGTTTAACAACTATTCAATATTATTTATAAATTTTATTTATTTAATTCTTTAATTTTTTTAGTATATCATTAATTTTAATAATTATTCATGTATCACAAAAATTTCATACGTGCAATCAATTTATTATTTAATTGTAATTCACGAACATATCATAATACACTAATTAATATAAAAAATACATCATATATCTAACCTAAACCAATATTATGTGTAGAACATAAAAATTTCAAGAACTTTTTTTGTTGTTCAAATCTTTTTAGTACTCCTAACTTTTATAGTATTATTTTGCAACAAAAATACTCCTAACTTTTCCTTGAGCCCCATTTACATTCTCCAAGTAATCAGTTTCTACCAAATCTAGCTCACTGTCATCCTCCATTTTATGGTGGTCATCACCATTCTCGCCCATCTCGTTATTCTCTCCACATCAGCATCCTACTTCAAAAAGTAACTTCTGTCAATTAATGAGCAGCACAAAAAAGACCGGATACTTAAATGTGCCAAGATTAGTTCCATAAGACCTTATATTGAATCCACAAGACCCATATAAATATAAAACAAAAACAAAAACAACAATTAAACAAAAGCTCAATTCCCACTCAAGATTATACAAGGATAATCAACCATCTGAGAACTTTGTTGATTAATAATGTCATTGTCAATTCCCCGATAACAAGATCAACTTTTTAAATTAAGTAAATATGCCTTTCAAAAGTCATATGAGCGTTTAGTGTATTAATTCCACTGTATAATATTGATATAACTTATGATCCAAAAAAGATAGTTTAATGCAAAAATATTTCAAAAACCAATCAATAAGTATAACAATTGATTATTACTTTTTTCTTTGGAGTATTAGCAGATTTTTCATCCTCGTTATCTTCCTCCTTACTGAAAGTATCATCAGAGCTCTCCTCACTACTACTTTCCTTTTTATTAGCTATCTTCACCTGAGAAAAATTTATGTGAATTGCAGGTCATACAAGTAATTAAAAAAATCAAACACGCCAGACAACAAAAATATAAGTAGAATTTAGTTGAACAAAAAGAATAGAAGTTATTGGCAGAAGTTTAGATCTAATTAGCTGTCGATACACAAAAGAAACTTCAAAAAAAGATTCCGTTTCTCATATTAACAAAAGTAATGGGAATTCAGATATGAGAGCTTACTTTTCTTGGCTTTAAATCTCGAACTATGCTTCAAAACTTCAGTCTTTTGTTTTTAACAAATTGACCTAGATTAGAAAATAGTCTGGCTAGCTTACAAGAACTCGAACACCCTCTCGGTCTATCATCAGTATAATGAACATAACCAACCTGCGTTGAAAACAGACACTGACTTAGCACATCACTACCGCAACTTAGTAGAAACCAAATGATTGTTCAACCACTACGGATAAAGATGGTGTTGACAATGAGAGAGAGTGTGATAGATATATAGAGAGCAAACAGACCAGTCCATTCAAAGCGGAGTTGAAAGTAATTGATTTTCTACCCCTATTCGAAATATGTATTTTCAGCTTTGATTGAGACCCATTTTCAAAAAAGGCCATCATTTTCATCACTATCCTTCATTTTCTATAACAAACAAAGGGATTGAAACCCACCTAAGCCAAAAGCAGACAACTATGTTTCATCATTTTCATCCTCAAGCAATTGCCAACCACAAGTAAAAGAAATCAAAAGAGCCATAAAAAAATGAAATACTAGTTTTCAAGCCTGAAGCTGATCATTATTGTTCAATGCCCAAAATACATATAGATTACTTTCAGCAGAAAACATGATATATGAATTGTTTCTGCATTCTATAGAAACTCAGAACACATCCACTATGTGAATAAAAAAACTTAGTACTACAGCTAGATAAACTAGACCAACAATCTCACATCATCGTCATCATTAGACTAATCTCAAAGTAGAAGTTTCTGCATTCTGTAGAAAAATGCTGTAACATGTTTCATCATCTTCTCTCTGCAAGACCAAACAAATAACAAATTTCTATGAGTTCTCTAAAGTTTTCTTTTACAAAAAAAAATCACAAACTAAATGTAGTCATATAGGAAGATGGGGTAAAGGGAAATACCTCCTGTCTCAACTTTTAGCTCATCCCTAAACTATGGATGATTATGATTGTGATATTCCACTCCGATAGACTCCATTAGGACTTTATAGAATAGCATCCAACAATTTAAACCGATAATTAAAAAACCACAAGCTTTCAAGCCACCCACACGGTAATCACCAACAAGACATCTACTTGAAAGTAGAAAGAGCGCTTAGAATTGAAAATGAAAATAATCAATCCTTTGCAACTTCAATGGTGATTCCGTCAATAACTAAACTTGAATTCAATCACAAAGCACTACGTGTCACATTACCCATTTTTACATACAATTACCCCAGCTTCACTTCACCTACAAAACACAATTGCTATTGCCCAAGAAAACACAACATTGATACCCAACAGCCATAAAAAATCAGAAAATCATAGATACGCAAGCAACACAAAAAATCGTAACCAGAACTTCGATGGGTTTCTCAAACCCAACTTCCAGAATCATTGAGTCTTCTCGACAATACATCTCCATTCAACACACAATTCTCAAAACTAGAAAACACAATCGCACGTTCGGCATCCATAAAACTGAATGTTCAAATATTATGGGTTTCTAAAACCAGAGAGTGTGCATAGAAGCTATGGGTTTCAAAAAACCCATTCATAGGATAGTCGCAGGCCACAAAACTTATTTTAGAAACTTATACAACGAAGTTTCTAAATGAAGCCAAAACGTAGAGACATCCAATCCTTAGCTAAAATCTATAACACTAAATACCCAAAACTCATCTATCTATCAACCACAGAACACTCAACAACAGTAGAAAGCTTAATGGGTATTATAGAAAATGAAGCTTACAGCTAAAACCGAAGAAAAGGGAGAGACATTGGAAGCCCAAATCAAATAACAATCAGAAGGAGGGAGGAGAAGCTCATCAATGACATATCTCTCTAGCTATCGGTAGCAAAACCAAAATGTGGAGTTTTTAAAACAACTGCAGGCTGGGGGGAAGGGATAGCGGGTTTCAAGAAAACCAAAACTTGGTTTTGCTCATGTGGAAGAACATTTTAGCTTACCTTCTGCCACGTTTTCTTCAACAAAACGTCACGTTTTGATTCCGCGACGTTTTCTTCATAAAACGTGGCGAAAAGTGCCACAAATTTGTGATGTTTTCATAAAACATTGCAAAAAATTCAAACTTTTCATGATGTTTTAAAACGTCACGAAAAGTCTGTACAATTCGCAACATTTTGTCAATAAAACCTTGCGAATTGTATAAATTTTTTGTAGTGAGACTTCTTGTCCACTTACCTATTCTCCATTTGTGCTAAATTGCTAACCAAGCTCATTGATCATAACATTGGAATGGATCAAATCTTTAAATTCTATAACAATTATGCCAAACTGATGATTTTTCACTTTGCTTTTATTGATGGTTTACTCTCATTTTGAATTGAAGATGGAAAATAAATTAGAACATTAATTAATTGTCTTTAGACATTCAACAAGATATCAAATCTCATCATTAATAGAGACAACAGTTATATATACTTGTTTCTACTTGACCAAATTACCAAGGTTAGTTGCTCTATACTATTGTTGGTTTGAAATTCAGAAATTACCTTTCAAATATCTAGGAATCCCCATTATAACCAAAAGACTAACATATGATAATTGCTAACCCTTGTTTGATATGTTCCATAGAAGAATTAGCTACTGGACCAATAAGAACTTTTCTTTTTGCAATAAGGAAGCAACTTATCAAAATCCATAATAAACAACCTATACGTTTATTAAATCTCTCATATAAATCTTCCTAAGAATATCACAAAAATTTTAAAGAAAATAATAACGAAATTTCTATTAATTGGTTGTACCTACGTAAAACCATTTGCTAAAGACAAATGGGTAAAAATTGGAATGCAAAGATAAAAGGGACATTTAGGTATTTGGCCTATATTGAAAAGTTTTATATGAAAACTTTCAGTACTGCAAGTATACAGATCGTAACTTGAAATACAAGAGTTATATTTCCCACTAGACTAATTAGACACCTAATAACTTGAATAAAACTTTGTATAAGGTACCAAAGATTGATTTGAATTAAAATAAATAATTTAAATTGAAAAAACTAATAAAACGAACAAGTAAATAATTGAGCTGCTAATAAAATATAGTTTATCAAATTTAGAGACTTAAGAATTATTTTATCCTTGTTTTGTTTTTGCTTTATCTTGTTAATCCAATTATGCTTGATCATAGATATCCTAAGGCTTCGATTACCCACTCTAAAATTACTCTCTTTCTATAGCTAATCAAGTAATCCTAATTGAATTCAATAATAATATAATTGTAGTCTCTCGATTCATAAAATTATTCCTAACTATTCAATTAGAATTGAAGCAATCTGAAGGAGAATTAATTTACAATTAAGACCTTTCTTCAATTGGTGATTAATCTAATAATTTCAAGTCTATTAAGCTATCAACTCTTATTTCACACCTTAACATATGTAACTTAATTGATTCACTCTCTCAATTTATTGTTAAGTATAACCATAATAATTGTCACTAAGCATTAATAGATGTATTGAATTCAACAAGAATAAAGTTCAACAAAAACAATTTAAGAACAATACCTAATATGGATTTAGAAACCCATAATCATTTAAGCATCATGCCCTTTCTTTGATATCCCTTAAAAAGCTTTTATGTCAATAAGATATTATCACCTATGTGTCTTTCCCTTATATAGGAACCTAAAGACTTAAAAATCATTAAATCTAGAACAACATTCATCCTAGTAGCAATAATGTTGGATACAATTTTATTAATGGTTTTATAGAAAGAAATTGGCGTGGTCTTTGAGAGAGTTGGGATTTGGCTTCTTAGGAATAAGGCATATGTGAGCTTTTTTGGTTTCTTAAGAAGTATTGAGTTGAGGAGTTCCAAGATAGGTTTGTTGATATAAGGTTTTATCAAGCTCTAGGATTCCTTAAAGAATAATGCATTCAAACTATCTAAAGTTGGGATTTGTTAGAGTTAAAACTAAATATAATTGCTTCTTCATTTTGGAAATTGTTCTATATATATAGACTTGGAAATTGTTCTATATATATAGACTTATAATAAATGAGTTTAGGACCTAAATCAAGTAGTTGTACTCAGGAGAGGAACTCAAGCTATGATGAAAATACTTGAGAACCACTTCTTTCAACTCCTTTTGGTCCTATACCTTTTCTCTATTCTCTTTCATAAGGTTTGTAATTTTATTTGAGTTTATTCTAACTACAATCGAGTTAAATAAGAAAGAGAAGTTTTCTAATGATTTTGCATCCACATTATGCTTGATTTTTGTCCAAGTTGGGAGCTACGAGCATCAAGTACTCTAATATAGGAGCACATAGTTGATATTTTTTCTTCTATCTTGATTTTGTTCATTAGATTTAGTTACAACTTATATTGAACTTATTTGAGCTTGCTTTTGGTCTCCTTGATATTGAGACATTTGCTGCTCATAGAATTCCAACGAAGTGTTTGGATCTTTTTCATAACCCTTTGTAGTTTTTTGAAAATTTTGAATTACTCATATCCCTCTACCTTATGAGCCATACTTGCCTCAAATGCTTCCTGATAACCTTCAAGATTTGTTCTGAATGGAGAGGTTTTGGTTGGAGCAGTGACAATGTTATGGATTTCTATTAAAGAACGATTAGAAGTGAGATTGTTGCCTAAAAAAAAACTTGCTACCAAAGTTCCATATGCCAAAGTTGATTATTAGAGCTCATCAATTTTGTTTTCCTCGTAAATCATTTGCCTTATTGTTTATTGTTACAAGTAAAATAGCTTCCCTCCTAAGTAAGATCTGTGACTCCTATATTGGCAACGTAAGATCTAAAATCATTATTGGTAATGTATATAAAGTGCTATTGAAATCACTAAGCATTAGCCAAGGAATATTCATGTTTGAGTTTTTATTTTTGCAAATCTTTCCAAAAGGTTTAAATATACAAAGAAGGTTTATGAAATAGTTGATTAAATTCAAAAGGTTTTTGTTTTAGGGTAGAACTGTATAAAATCACAGTCTAATAAGTTAAGTTCAAAACTTAAAAGGGCTGGAGTTATATAAATTAGCTTATGAATTAAATTTCGGTTTACAAATTAAACTCAAAATATTTATTGGTCAGGTTTGTGTTACAAAAAATAAAAACAAACTCATCCTAAATTTATATTTATAAATATTCCATATTTAAACCAACTTACAATTATCATCTAATAATTTATTATTCACATAATTATTGTACAAGTGATTATATTCTTAAATTACTTATTCCATTTCAATTGTTTATTAAAGTAAAAGATAATGATTCTTATTGAAGAAGTTTAGCTAGCTTAATGATAAAATAAATATAATATATTATGTCAATTTAATTATTATTAAATTCTCTGACATTACGTGACATATAACTTGCGTTACGAGATCCCTCAACACGTCACGTTACTTGTGCGTAATTTTGAAGTTTATTCCCAGTTGGACATTGTACCCCAGCCCCAGGGAGTTCATATTTTTGGTCCAAGTCTTGTATCCCACCTACCGACGCACTTCTAAAATATGATAACGCAATTGTTAAAAGACACTGAACTAGGCACATGCTTTTCCAAAATATGATAGGCAATTGTTAAGAGACATTGAACTTGGCACATGCGTTTCCATTGGAAGGCTATGTGAATGGATTACCGAATTCAATTCAAATTCACGTGACCTTTTTCAGGAGTCAGTTGTACTAGGAAAATCTCCAACTGCTCATTGACATTATAAATGCTTTTTTGTTTTTAAACTTTTATAAAATTTGATACATTCCTCAGCCACCAAATTCAAACCGAAGTGAATAAATCTATCTTGTTCCCATTACAGCCGCGTGTGGTAGGTAAGAGGCATAATTTTAATGGTCATTTTTTTATACCAAGGTCGAATGGCTTATTTTTTCATGTGTTGTAAAATCTGAGATTTGCTTTGATATGTTTAACGTGCAAGGATCCAATTTATTTAAATAGATTGAATCTTGACTGTAAAAATATGAAAACTACGCAAGATTAAAATTTTGATAATTGAAGAATTAGGTGTCGTGCAAACCATATTGTTCAATAATACAACGCTGGTAGTTGTTCGCCGCATTTCTATTAAGTATGGATTAACGGACAGAAGAGAAATAAGTGATCACCTGCACGGTTCTGAAAAATGTAGAGGACAGGTTTGTGATAAAGTGAAATGATGAAACTACCATGTTGTGATTTTGAAGGTTGGAAGTGTCTCTATTCTTTTTCAATATCCCCTGTTGGAGTTAACGAGCTACATGATTAATGGCTTCTAAACTCTTCTCGGAACTTATTATACATTAAGCTAGACATGGTCTAGAAACTAAATTAACAACTTTATATAGTGAAAAGGCAGTCATATCTAAAAATTATTTCATGAATTATATATGCACGAATTAATCTGTTACTATACGACCATGAATAAGCAAGCAGAAACACATGGATAAGTACTCCAACGATCCAAATATATTAGCCAATACAGTATGATAAGAGGAAGTAAAAGCAAATGCATAAAGTTCATCATCAAGATTAATGCCAAGAATTGGAAAGTGGTATTGTGCCAAAAAGCTCAACATACAACATTCCCATACATGAACCAGGCTATAATCAGACACTATTGAAGGAAAAAACTTCTAATTCAAGAGAAAACAACACAAAAAGTGACATATTTGCCCAATAGTACTTGAGATTTTAAAGAGACATAGAAGATGGCAGTTACAAATAAGAGAAAATAGCAGTGGCAATTGTAGAGAGGAGGAGACAATAGTGGCGGTGTAGCAGAGAAGAGAAGATGGTGGTGGCGGTGGTGGTGGTCACTTAAAACTACAGAGAAATTAAGGTTGTGGTACGGTCGTGCAACCGTTGGAAGAAGAAGCGATGGTCGCTTAGGATTAAAGAGAAGAACTATATTTTGCTTAACAAACGGGTTGTTATATTTGACTTTTTAATTTTAATCAATTATATATTTAATAAATTACTAGTCAATTAGGATCATTTCACTGTACTTGTTTTCAATTTTCATTTTCAGTGTTTTGTTTATAGTTTTCTTTCAAATAAAAACAAATTTAGTTTGGTTATTAATATTAATATAGTTATATTTTTATCATTGATAACAGTTACACATTAGATAAAATTTAAAGATAAATTATTTTAATTAAGTAAATTTATTTAATCTCTTATATAATATATATTAACAAATTATTAATAAGATTATGTTATTCTAATAAATTAAAATAATTTAAAAATCAAAATTTTATTTATAAATTAATATTTTTTGATATATTTTAATTATTATTTTATTTGAATATTTATATATTTTTAATTTAATTATATTTATTAAAATTTAATTACATATAATTTATTAAATTATTAATAATTTTTATTGATAATTAATTTTAATTTATTAAATATATAATTTTGAAATAAATTATTCATAATTTTTATTAAAAATTAAAATTAAATAATATATATTTAAATGGTAGTAAATCAAATTATATAAAAAATGAAAGTAAAAACCAAAACTAAAAATAGAAAAAAATTTCAAACAAACATGCTCTTTTACTAAATTTAAAAACAAAATCAGAAAACTAAAAATAATAATAAAAACAAACACCCTTTAGATGTCATTTATTAGATAATTTTGTTAATATATGATATCACGTCAGCATCTTAATTAATAATTATAGAGTTAATAGTGGTTTATTCTATTACAAATTAAAAATTTTAGTATTTAATTATTTCTTTTAATTAATCTGATTAATATTGTATGATTGAGTACAAATTTAGATTTTAATTAATCTAATCAAAGTTTAGCGACAAAAATTTTAATACCAAAAACATAAAATATGGTACGTCCATCTCCAATGATGTAATTATAATTCTGAGGGTGAACGATTTGAATTGATGTTAAACGCCAATCGGCCACCTCAACACAGAAGGATAAGACCACAAAAGAAAAAAAAAAAACAAGGGGCGGAACTGTTAGAGACAGCAGACTTCTGAAGGTAAAAACAGTAAAAAACATCCAACTATTGATTCCGAGGCTGATGGGCGGAGTACGTGTGATAATTGAAGGAGTTGTCGAACCAAACATGATCCATGTTCATGCCCTTCTCCACCAAGAGTAATTCTTGTCCGGTATGCGACGGTTTCATAAATATATCCTGCAGCCCTCCTGATGCACAAACTTCAGGTACTTGGCCAATAGTACTATCATCTACGGCCTCATTTTCACCATTCCTACTTGCAAGGTTAGTCCTAGATGAGACATTAACAGTTGACGGGTTCAATGGGATTGGAATAATCCTATCAGATCCTTCGGAAGGCAATGTCTTTTCATTTGTAGCATTAGCACTGCAGAAAGTTTGCTGATAGCTAGACTTTTCAGGCCAGACATTTTCCCTCCAAATGGTTTTCAAATCTTCTAAATTACCAGAGCCTTCCGTTGAAGATTGTGCTAGATTTAAGCCCTCTGGATCTACGAAGAGTTCAGACAAATTTGTAACGTCATTTGTGATCTGGGTTTCATGAATTTCCCTAAAAGAATGGGGACTTGATGATAAATCAGCACTAGACAACAGTGGCGACATCGGAATTTCCTGAAAATCTTCCCAGTTCGACGTTTTTGGAGTATAAGGAAGTGAATCACCATTTTCCTTTAAGCTATTGACTACTTGCCATTCTATTGTGGAATTTGTCATTCCCTGCAATTTCATTGGCACTACAGTGTTGTTCTTCAGTCGTTTACTCAAGTGTGTATGCCAAAAATTCTTTATGTCATTATCCGTTCTACCGGGCAGTTTTGATGCGATTGTGGACCATCTGAAACAATGGAAAGAAAAGGAACATTAAAAGCTGTATGTGCTTAGTACATATAAGAATATCATGTGGTATTTAAAGTTTGAAAATATATTTTGAATTTTATAATGCTTAGAAATCACGCAATGCTTTAACAGCAGTTATAGAACGAATTATATTTGAAGTGGTTCATATATAAGGAGGACTCTATCTTCAACCCCCAATTCTCTAGTCAATGAACCATGATATCTTTCTTAATTATGTAAGTACTCTTATCCTTTACTCATTTTGGATGTAGGACCTTATTTACTTCTCGGAACTTGGAAGTGGTAGAGCTTGAACACTAAAATGAAGGAAAAAAAATTAAACTCGGAAAGCACCAATCAGGTTCTCCCATCTCCACAACCAAAATTGATTCTTTAAAAAAATCCCCCCTCATCTCATATTGACTGAATAATTAATGGGCTAACAAAGCACAAGTGTGCAAATTATGAAGCTTGAGAATATGTGTAATTAATTACCTGTTTCCCAGTGTTTGATGCATCTGAATTATGGCTTCTACTTCTTCCTTGGTGAAGTTTCCATGCCTTATACCAGGCTTTAAGTAATTCACCCAACGAAGCCTGCAACTCTTTCCGGTCCTTGACAATCCTGCAAAAAGGTTATCGGAGACACTCCAATTAAAGCATTGCTCGGAGATATCAGAGTTATTTCCTCCAATTAACAACGCTGCAGTATTTGTTATTAGCTTTTCCATCAACGACTAGATGAGAAAATTTTCCATTTGCATAGCCTACACATGGTTTTAGATGTAGATGAAAATTCAACCCAGTTTATGCAATGAAGTTCGTAAAACCAACTAGTTCTACATTTTTTCAAGGTGAAGCAGATGAGTTTGTAGCCGAAGTATTGGTAAATTGGTTTCAAATAATATTGATCCATAAATCAATATGTTCTCTTGATGTTATTGAGTTAGATGTATAGATTCTAAACTCCAACTAAATCAAAAACTTCATATGCTGGCTCCTGCCGATGTTCCTTACCAGCTGCTTTTGGCATCTTAGTCCAATTCCCGATGCCATATCTCCTAATATAAGCAATCAACATGCTATCTTCTTCAGGACTCCAGGTGCCTTTCTTTAAAGGAGTTTTTTCGTAACGGAGAGACCTCACCATGGTGACTATACGACAGTTTTTATGCTGATTTATGTTTCCTACAGAAGATCAGAATCGAGGGATTATATATTGTGTCCCCGACAGGAAGCGTGTGCCCAACTTCCAGGAAACCAACATGTTGATGATATATTCATGATTTGGTCTCTCCTGGAAAATTCCTAAATGAATTCTTCATATGGACTAAACACTGAAGAACTCTTGTGTTCTAACCTTGACATCCTTATAGACAAGCGAAAATGAAAGGTCAAAGCACGAGGTAAGCCTGAGTCAAGTACTTGCCGTGTGAAATGTGAATCATCAATCATGTGCATAGTGAAGACGTTGCCATTAAAATATTAACAGAGGTCCCGGACATGTTTGTTAGATACAGTACTGACATCAGAATCTAAGGCTTGCCATTGGAACAAACTCCGTACAAGGGGTTGGCACAGTGATTATTTTGGAGCATCTAAATCTTGAGCAAATTCAATCTGATTTTAATAACTTGTGTTTATACTAATAAACACATAGAATACATAAAAGTTCAAATTTTGGAATGACTATTATGCATTATTTTGAATTATTTGAGAGATTTGTAGTGCAAATGCACTCATTACATACATTACTTTCTAACCTTTTTAATTTTACTCCCCACTAAAATTCATCTTTAGATCGGTCTTGCCCCACACAGGATTGCTTTGGTTTGAACTTCATCATTCCAACTATCTTCACTTAATAGTTTTTAGTCCAGAGATTAAGATGACTCGTCATATTTCTATAACATGATTTTCATACCTGAAATTAATATTGTAAAATGAAAATAGCTTTTGGGAATTTATGATATATATATATTATTACCCCAATCGAAAAAATCAAAGTATTGGTCTTTGCCAATGAGAAATTGGTTACACTGTGATTATTAAAAGGAATTCCGGCAGGAAATATCCACGTAACCAAGAGAGTATAGATACAGACATAGATAATCTTTCAGACCGCGACGACCCCTTCTCCACTTCTTCCAGTAATTTCCATGTTAGGTGTTGTCATCTTGCCTACGTCATGAGGGCGGCTACATGCACCAGCGTTGGTTTTATTGTAAAAGATAAGCACGTTCAGAACAACTTGTCCTTTTTTAATCGTATCTGGAGATTAAAATTCTATTTAATTCTATCCGGGAAGTATCGAAGACATTGTTGATTGGCCTGTTTAAACATGCACCAGAATAAGAAACAAATTCATCGCATGTTGCTACGAATGTTTTCATATTTTATAATCGGTAAAGGTAAAGCATGTTCGAAGAAATGCCTTCGTAATTTATTATCAGTAAAAGTAAGTTAAAAGAATCTGGTCAAGGCTAATTACCATGTGTCTGTTGTTTATATACTAAAAACTAATCAATAGCAAGTTGATAGAGAGGAACTTTTACTTGTAAAATAAAAAGGAAATTCAAATTAGAAAATCAATGCTGGCTGTTTCGTTTTGCATCCTGATGATATAAAATTTAAAGTGTTCCTGTCATTTGATGATTAAAATTGTGGTTAGGACATTTATAATTAAAGTTTCAACTTTATTAGTTAAATACATCCAAAACTATATCTCTATGGTTGGAGATGTTCCCAAAAGACGAAGACATATATGATCTGAAAGAAACGGGCTCGAATAGAACTGAAAGACCACTGGAACAAGTACCCATGAAACCCTATAGAGCGAGTGTCCAGTTGAACTGGAAACAACAGATTAGAGCAGATACATACACAACTGAAGGAAATTCCTGCAACTTTTTTTTTTCTTTTTCTCTTTTCCTTGCTACCATGATGCCTAAAAACCCTTGTATAACTTGGACCAAGTTTCCACGTAGCTTCATCTTGAAGCTTGTTTGTTTTCCAGAAAATATTTGACAGTCTAATATGTGAATTATGATTAAAACAAAGTTGTTCCTTCCATCTTCCAGCTTTTCCTTCTTTACATTCTTTATTCTTTATTTTTTTCCTCCATTATGTAATTGTAATTGTTACATCTGTTATTTCCTTCCTTCCATCTCCATTAAAGACGCTCATGTTATTTTATGTTTTAAGGTGGAATCTACAACTTTATTTCTGCAACTTATATTTGGAGCAATGTTATATTTATTTGTCTATTAATTTCAAGGATAGAGTTGAGACACACAGTTTGAAAAGAAGAAGATGACGCATTCCACACAAGTAGTCAATATATGTAATACTTGTGTAATGTATAAAAATACCAATAATTAAACAAAATTAGTACTACGTATAATTTACAATTGATATACCATTTTTGATACAGACAATACCCTACCTAAATGCAAAATATAGTTATACTCTATTTTATCCAATACCATGCCTATTTTTTAAAATATTGTTAATGATTACAAATAAGCAAGATAAACATTTTTAAAAGATTGAATGAAAAGAATATTGATACAAACTATGCCAATACACATCAAATTCAATACCACTAGTATGAAAAAAAGTTATCGCCATGTATTTGAAATAAGTAACGATTTCACTAAAAATGGGAATTCCTTCTCTAAGTACAAACTATACCTTATGTCACTAAAAACTATTATAGTACTCTATCCATTCAATACTATGTGTGATGACAAATATTGACTGAATAGAAATATTACCATTGCTCAATATGAACAATACCAGCATTACTAATTTCAATACCACCCTTATGAACAAAAGTTATCACCACACATTCAAAAAAAGTAATAGCTTTAGTGAAAAATAGGAATACCATATCTAAGATTCAAACCATACCCTACTTTGATACCAACTATTCTGGTATTATATTTATTCAACTTTATACTATGTTTAATAAGAAAATATTAACTGAATAAAAGGAAAAATGAGTATTGATTATAAACTATACTAATAAGAAGATAATCAATACCACTAGTAAAAAAATGGTACCACCTTGTATGTATAATAAGTAACAACTTTAGTGAAAAAATGGGATACCATTTCTAAGTACAAACCATACTCTTTCTACAAACTATTCTAAACTTTCTACAAACTATTCTAACACTTTCTCTATGATTCATTATAGGTAAGGAAGACAACCAATTTTAAATTGGAATTTATTGACTAATGAAAAGAATATCATGCCTCAATTCAATAGCACTCATTCTCATTTAATACCATCACTATGCATGATCCTCAAAATGCGAATACTATCTCTGGGTAAAAACCATAGCCTGCCTTAATACAAATTATATTAGTACTCTATTTTGAAAGACTATACTTAGGTTACATCGGTCATTAAAGATTAACAAGGAATTTTAAATAGGAAAATATTAAACAAATAAAAAAAATTTTAAATACAAATTATACCAATCCTGAGTACATTTAATACCAACACTTAAAGCTAAAGTTACTATGACTCTCTTAAAATAAGTTATAGCTTCAATGAATAATAAGAAAATCATCTCTAACTATAAAACCATATTATATTTAAATACAAACTATACTAGTACTCTATCAATTCAGTACTTGGTCTAGTAACAAAAAATGCCATCATTGGTTAAAGATAAGTAATGCCTACACTTTTAAACAGGAAGAATGTGACTGAGTGAAAATAATGTCTTAATATAAACTGTAATAACATTTAGAACATTCAATACCACAACTATAAACAATAAATACTAAGACATATTTTTTAAAAATCACTGCTTCAGTGCAAAAGTGGAATACTATGATGGAGTCATAATAACACCAAGCATCAATGTGAGCTACACAAATTACAACCATACAATAAAATGTGTCCATAAAAGGTTTTAGCTAACACAGTTAAATACAAATTTGTGTAGTAAACCTTGTAGTAAACTGTATCCACTAAAGTATTTGGTGAACACAAATAAGGACATGCTTGTGTGAGCAAATATGTTCCTAAAGGAAAATTTGATGAGAGATTATAGAGTACAAAATTTGAAACACAATCATTGATGAATTTGTGTTCGTAAAAGGTTTTATGTATGATCATGAGCTCGATAGTTTATTTAAATGAAAACATATGATAGAAATGTGAACTACACAAATTCATATACAACCATATGTGAAACTATATCTACTAAAGCTTTTGCACAACATGATTAAATAAATGGATGTGTGGTCAATTTTGTTATGGTTTAAATTTTAGCAGGGACTCATGCATGGTCCATTTTATGATGTCATATACAGGTCGTGTTACGTTGTTAGGTGGTGATGATAATGTATAGGACTTGTGAAGATGCATGGGCCCTTTTTACTTAAAAGGGAGAAGGGAGCATAGCACTAAAGAGTTGTACATAAATGTTAGCTTTATTAAGTCCTACCTAAAGACATGTCGTATCTTTTTAACCTTATATTGTCATTCTCAAAAATGGTAGTTAAAGTGATAATCCTAGTTGCTTTGTCACGAAAAATTATTTTATATATTAATTATCATACCCATTATAAACTAAATGAGTAAGGGAAAAACTCATTAAACACTTTCAAAGCTTTTTAACCTATTACTTTAATATTGTGTCTGTCTAACGTGTACAATAGATAAGGTAAAACCTATATCATTCTTTATGTTATTATCTTGAACTTTTTTGCCTATTTTTCATACAAAAACTCATAATTTTAGTGGTGTATAATAATGAGTGAAAGGGAAATTGGAAAATATTGAAATAATGGAGTGGGATTTTGGCTATGTAAATTCTTGAACAAAACTACGATTATGATAAGAAATACATACCCTTCAAATTTCTAGCAACCATTTCTCAACGTTTTTGGTCTATGCACGATTTCTCATCTAAAGACTAAGATTGTGATATATGTTTAACTGTGCATAAAAGTGGGCATAAGATAAGCATAAAAATATTGAGGTTAGAGAAGATGGAACTTTGATAGTGTAAATTCTTAATTGAAAATATGATTATGGTAAAGAATCTACACCTACCAAAAGTTCCCTCCTTTAAATTTTGAGAGCGTGGTGAGTTTCTAAAGATTTGGGACCGTTAACCTCAACTCGAGTTTTGGTTAGTACAATGGAGTTTCTAAGGATTTGGGACCGTTAACCTCAACTCGAGTTTTGGTTAGTACAATGGTATCAGAGCCATTATAGATATTTGTTTTAATTGATATGTTTATCATGTTGGATTATAAGTATTGAGATAAGTTTTGTTATATTACTTTTTAT
>JAOTAY010000002.1:24983252-24993558 GCA_025629805.1 Erythroxylum baracoense
CATTTATAATATTATCTATGCTATCTTCAGTAGATAGATCTAACCGAACTAGATGTTCTCCGTATGCTTCGATGTCCATATGATGATATTAAGTCTTCTCCTACAATTACTTTGTCAAAAGAAAAGGGTCCAACACGCTTCCATACCTTTCTTCGTTTTGACCGAAATATTGCCGGGTCGTACCTTGAAGCTTTTACCCAGCGTTTCAGCCCCAACCTATCGCTGATAGGTAACTCTTCTGGGGTTCCTTCAGCAATACTCAGCTCAACCTAATTTCGTTTCCTACCTTTAGGTGTAAGAAGAAGATATGAAAGGTGTAGAGAGTTTTCTTGAGAGAGTAAATGTAGGAAAAGAGGTAAGAGCTTTATTGATACATGGTTGTTTACAAGTGAGAGGAGAGAAGGTGCTAAGCTATGCCCTTCTTTGCTTACAGACTTCGATTCTTATAGTTACAAAAAGTAATAACCTACTGTACAAGCCTTTTTTTTGTAGACCACTTATTTTTGTACAACTATCATCTTACTTTACAGCTAGCATATCTCGATCCTTCTGCAGATATCTGTTTTGTCGTTTAAGCCATCTGTCTTGTAGTCTCAATCTTTCTTTTTTAGTGCTTCTCCAGCTGTCTTGCTGTTAGTATCTTCTTTTAGTCCAGCTGTTTTGATATCATTATCGCCTTTTGTCAGTGCTGTCCTTTCTTCTTTACAGGCCGGACACGTATCTTTTGGATGTCGTCGAAAACGACAAATCTTCTGTTGTGCTATCAGACTAGATTTGATTACTCCAGATTCTATTAGCTTCATTTTGGTCCGTAGAAAATTTTGTGCTGCTACTGGAGTATTTTTAGCAGGGGCAAGCATGACAGACGAATGGATTTTTTGTCCTCCATAAGTCCGAAATCCTTTTTTAAAGCTAGCATCCATTCCCTGTAAAACTATTCGTATTCCAATAGCTCTTCTGTAATGAATATCTTTTTCTTCAAATTTAAGAAATCTCTTCTTTTCTTGTTTTACAGATATCGAAAATGAGTCAGCTTTTCCAAGCTGTATCAAGTGATAAGCAGGGTATTGCCCTTCCTTATCAAAATCGAGTTCAGTAGATAAAAATTTTAAAAGTAAAATATCTTGTGGGGTAATTGTAGGGTTATTGAAATAACAATCTTTAACCCCATCTTTTATCCATTGTGGCAAAAATGTTATTTCAGGAAAATGTGGAGATGATAAATAAATCGAATTTAAAGCTCCAAAATCATACCAGTATCGAATTTCCTGAGGATCAGAATCTTGTAAGTAATTGATTCTCGGATATATTCCTGAGAAATCAATATATCGATTATCTGTAGTAAAGAGCTGAAATAATTCTCTCATTATTTTCTGCTATCTTTCTACTTCAGGAGAAAGGGTATTGAGGTCTGTCAAAATCTGTGGTGTAGTAGTTGAAGGTCCAGAAGAGGTATTGGGCCTAAACTCTAGTTGTTTGAGAAATATCTGTTTGGGTGTATCTTTTATCTCGGGCTTATCCATGCTGCAAGATCCAGCAATGATTTCAGTGAGCTTAAGACTACTATCTTCACAATTTTCTATATTTATCTGCATTATCTCGCTTCCTCTTCATAATAAGCTGGAAACTTCTTTAGATAATCCTGGAAGATTAGAGATATCAATAAAGTCTGATAAACTATCTTTAATATGATGTAACTCACTATCAAGGTTGCGTATTTCGTCAAGCATCTGGAGACGATATTCTTCCATCTCTGGTGAGAAAATCTGCTAAAACATTTTTATCAGATTTAATTATTTCTATATCAAAATTATATTCAGAAAGCAAAATTTGCCATCGAATTAAACGTTTATATTCAGGTCTACTAGATAAATTATTTCTTATAAATGCTTTTACATGAGTATTATTTGTTCTTAATAAAAATCTTTTTGGAAGTAAAAAATAATAAAAAATTTTATAACTTTTAACTACAGCAAGTAATTCTTTTTCATTTATATGATATCTACTTTCAGTGTTAGTAAACATTCCTGAACAATTTCTACACACACTTTCTCCTAGTTTTTCTTTCTGATTATTATAATCTATTTTCTTTAATATTCCACTCCAATTATTTTCAGAGGCATCAGTTTCTAATATTAAATCATCCTTTTCATTTGGGAGACACAATTTTGGTAAAGAGTTACACAACTCTTTTATCTGTTTTACTTGATTTTCTAATTCAAGAGTAAAACTGAATATTTTATTCTTTTTTAATAAATCTTGAAAAGGCTTTCTCAGTTTAGCTAAATCTTTTATAAAATCTGAAGCATATGTTAAAATTCCTAAAAAACTCTGTACTTGTTTTTTATCTATTAGTTTATCTGGAAATTTAGAAATTTTTTCTAATATATGATTCTGTAATTCTATCCCTTGTCCATCTACTTGCATTCCTAAAAATTCTACTTTATTTTGTAATATCTTAGATTTTCTTTTAGATAATCCTAAACCATATTTTATACAAATATCAGCAAAAGTATTTAATTGCTTTATATGCATAGTTATATCTTCTGATGCAATTAACACATCATTAATATAAACGAAGATAAAATCATAATGTTTAAAAAGATTATCCATTTTTTGTTGAAATATTTGTGGAGCATTTTTTAATCCAAAAGGCATTACCAACCACTCATATTGTCCTTGAGGAGTAGAGAATGCTGTATAAGGAATACTATCAGGATGCATTTTTATCTGCCAAAATCCACTTTTACAATCAAATTTCGAAAAGATCTTTTTATTTCGAGTCCTATTTATCAAACTTTCTTTATTAGGAAGAAAATATCCATCAAAAACTGTATTATCATTTAATTTTTTATAATTAATAACCATCCTAGCTTTTCCTCTAACTTGTTATGCATGATTTCTTACTATAAAAGCAAGTGAACTATGAGGAGATTGACTAGGCCTGATTAATTTAGCATATAATAATTCTTTTATTTGAATCTTGAATTCATTTTGAT
The DNA here is from genome assembly GCA_025629805.1 of Erythroxylum baracoense. Lineage (NCBI taxonomy): Eukaryota > Viridiplantae > Streptophyta > Magnoliopsida > Malpighiales > Erythroxylaceae > Erythroxylum > Erythroxylum baracoense. Next base: position 24,986,252 of record JAOTAY010000002.1, read on the forward strand.
CTACTTCATTATATCTCATTGGTTTCACTCTAATAAGTTTTACTTTATCTATCATTTCTAATTTAGCATATATCTGATTTTTATCCCAAAATTGTAAAGGATTTTCTGTATAACATTGGTCCAATTTTGATGTAATTGTATCTATTGTTAAATCTAGTTGTCGTAACTCTATTTGATATTGTAATAAAGGTTGCATTTTTGGAAAAATCGGTTTATTTTTGAAGAAAAAGATATTCATTACCGAAGGGCTATTGGAATACGAATAGGTCTACAGGGAATGGACGCCAGCTTATATATATATATATATTCTAAATAATGTATAATATTGAGATAATAGAGAAGCAACTTTGGCTGCATGAATACCTAATCAAAGCATTGATGGTGCTAAAAGGAATATATACCTAATAAAGTTCCTTCTATAGTTACTCATTATTTTATCTTTGCACTATGTCTCTTTCGAAGAAGCTTGATGTATAGGAATATATTTGAACCATTATTTTTGTCAAAATTTTATTGATTTTATACGATATAATTATCAAAAAAATCCAACTTAATTTTTTTGTCTATTTATATATATATGGTTCTGAATACAATAAGGTGGTGATTATCAGACCTACCGGTGAAAGCGATTAGTTAAGGCATACAATTTTCAAGATTATTGAATGTTTATATTGGTGGACTATAATATGTGACGTCTAATTAACTCCTTTAATCTATGGACTATCCAAGGCAAGTGCACCTATCATTCTATATTATAGGGCTTTGAGTGCCAAGTATCGATCCCACAAAAAATATAAATACTAGTAATGACTCTTTTCCTATTATCTAACCAACAATTAAGGTGATATGAAAAATAAGATTAAAATTAAAAAAACAAACTAAAAAGCAAATAAACATAATTAAGAAAACTAAGGTAGCCAAAGAAAAGTCATTGATAAATTGATGGTAACTGGACCTAGAATCCTCATAGGATTTCTCATGCAATTATGATTTCATTAACCAATTTATTCCAAAATTCATTCAACAGTGGAAATTCCTAAATTATGTTAATATATTTCTCAAGACTACTAACATCTAATCATAGGTTAATTAATTAAAATCTCTTTTTAATTAGAAACCCCAAAATTGAATTATTCAATTTATGAATTTTACTATTAGGTTTGACCATAATTTGGAAGATTTATATTGACTTATCTCTATGTTTGCATGTAGCTCCTTTCAGTTATGCTAGATCTATTCATAAATTGGAATTTTCAATTTCAATTGCATGAAAGCACACAAGAAATAATATGTTTATAATATTAATTCAAGGATAATAAGGAAACATAATTGAATCTTAATAGAAGTGAAGAGTAAATTAGATTAAATCAAGATCACTACAAGATCCATCCTGAGGTTTATCTAATCCAATTAACGTAATATATTTAGCTCATAACAATAGAAAACAAACATCAAAACTATATAAGAAAAAACTAGAAATCTTATAAAACATGGTTGGAATCCTTGAAGTCTCCAAAATATTCACTCTAGATTGATGAAAATCTTCTACAATGGGATTTCCATAATTGTTTCTTCTTTCCTCAATTGTTTTAGAGTTTTTTTTCGTTGTGTATTCTTTGCCTCTTTTCTTACTTACAATTTAATCTTATCTTTTTAAATTTGAATTTTATTTATAGAGAGATACATGGGCATCAACATATGTAGGTTGATGACTATATAGCTCAAATTTGGCACATAAGGGTTTCTAAAGCTAATATAAGCATAGACACAGGCATGTACCATCAACATGATCTTCTTATAATTCAACATAAGCTTATTGCCAACCTACACTTGTGTATTCTATAAGAAATCCTTGGTATGCCTCCAAATTCGTTTACACAGTTATGTACACTATCCTGCACTCTACAACTTAATCAAACTAGCTCCAAATTACTCTAAACTTGTCTAAGTTTATTTCATTTTTCTCCAAGTAAATGAATTATAACTAGAAACAAAATATGAATAAATTAAGTACAAAAATCAATAAAAATATGCAAATAAACAAGAAAAATGCTTTAAATATAAGACTGAAAATGTGACTAGATCACCACTTATCAACTTCCCCATAATTAAACATTTGCTTGTCTTCAAGAAAATAGCAATTTCAATTCATCAATTCTTCTTAATATCCTTCTCTTCTTCATCTCAACCTATCTATTCACACTTTAAATGTCATGTCTTGAGAATCAAATCAAATTAAAATTGGAGTTAAACAACCATAGGATAAATTTTCCACAAGTCATTAACACAAATGAAAATTTAATAACCTTTTTTAACTCAAATGTCATATAATTTAGCACCTCATACCAAAGATCCAATCAATTTAGTTGAAAGTGTTTAATGTGAATACCAATAAGATAATTAAATCAATAAATTTATGGATTCTTAACCATAAACTTGCTAACATATCACATATCATCCATTGTAAAATAAATTAGAGGCAAAATCGAAAGTTTTATCAATAAAGGTATAATATTGTTTAGGTAAGGTATGGAAAATGGTAGATTTTAGGTTAAAGGAAGTTTCATATGCAAGATCATATAAGAATTTGATTTAACCAATGTAAATCTCCACGTAAAATGTAAATAAGGTATAAAACATATAAGGTATCTTCTCTTTCTCCTTGTTTTAATCTTAGCATCTCAAAATACAATTTTTTTCTTCTTTGATTCTTTTTTTAATGACAAGGAGAATATATGAATTATTGATAAGTAATACATGAGAAGATAAAACACCAAGTACATAATTTCACACCTTTCCTCTTTCTTTATAGTTCTTAATCAAATCAAGTACAATCAAGTAAACACAATCCTTCAGGGTATAAAAATTAATACAAGGATAACAATGAAAAGAATTGGTTATTGGCTTATACCATGGGTAAAATAATCTAAAGAAAAGGATAAGGCTCAAAATTGGTTACTCCTAAAGGATAAAAACAAGATATGATAACATCAGAGAAAAAGGCTTAAAATTGGTGTAATATAAGTTTCTTTATCATTCCAATGCCTCTAATTTAAAAATTATGGTCTTAATTTATATAATAAAAGCAAGTTCTAGAATCATCCATTATGTACGATATTCACAGAACAAACGAAAATGGAGCATAATATAATGATAAATAATGCTCATAGGCTCAAAACCTTACAAATTAGACTCGAGTATGAAAAATCCTAAGCATTATCATCCAAATCGATAATTAAAACATTCATTTATACCATAACATGCAAAGATATATCTAATCATATTTTTTCCTTTCATATTCTAACTTAATTCCTTAATTCAAAATTGCTTCAAGATAAGATTCGAAAAAAAGAGATCTTTATAAAAAAGAATCAATAATAAAAATTAATATAAGTATGAGGCAATGATTAACTTTTATTAAGTGTGTCAATTATGAATTAACTGAAGTGTATGACGTAGCTCTTGATAGTGGTAGGTTGCATAATGTTTTAGTGGGTAGTTTATTATGTGTTTAGTTGTTAAATTGAATGGTTAGTGCATGTTTAGGTTAGGATTGTGTTATTTAGTTAAACATTTGTGTTTTAAGTGTTTTATGGGTTATAGCATGCCATTGAGCTTAAATTTTGTGTATTTAAGGTGCCTTGAAGTGCTTGTTAGTGTTTTAGATTAAATATCGAAGAACGTAGAGAATTCGAAGGAATCCCAGAGTAAGGTCCAGGCCTACAGTTGTGGCCGTTGGGTAAGCATAGTGACTCCTTCTGCCACCATCGAGACAAAGAGTCAAAATCTTAGGCTACAGTCGTGGCCTGCGTGACAGACAACTCGGACAACCTCCCAAACATGACTTATCGAGGACATTTGTAACCTTTTAGACTCGAGACCAGACGGTTTACCTAAAATGTAAAACACTAAATAAAGAAAGAGAAAGAACCATAAAGGGAGCTCCAACCTTTGCCACTTTGAGAAAAATCCAAGGAGAGAGGAAGAAGAAGAGAGAAGAAGGATAAAGGAAGAAGGAAAAGAAGGGGTTGCATTGTTGACATCTTCCTGATCTATTCCTACCCTTCGAAGTGACTTTTCCTTTCATCTTTATTGTTATTTCTTTTGAATCTATAAGATGGATTTGGGTTTAATGATGATGTTCTAAACTTCTTTAGGGATTTGTTCTTGAACCAATGTTAATGTGATTTCTTTTGATGTTAATACATTGGGTGTTGTGATTATTTGTTGTATTTGCATGCTTTGATAATAAATTGAGAGAGTGAACCAATAGCAAAAAGATTAGATTAGGTAGTGAAAGTTAAACAATCTATAGATCACGCAAATAATTAAATCATGAATTTAGACGAAGAGAGATCTTATGTGAGGACCCTGTTATCTATTAGAGGACTTAAGATCTTATTGGAATTGTGAGTTTTTTGTTAATTGAGAGATTGTAAATTTCATAATTCAATTAAGGGTTATGATTTAGGGTTTGATGATTATAACTCGAGAGAGAGTAATCCACCCTTCGAAAGTCTAGGATCAATATCGTATTAACCAAAAGTATTTATGTTAGCATTTGATGATAGGATAAATCCCCCTTCTCATAATCAGCTAATCTTCCTTGTGTGATTTTTATTGTTAATTTGGTGGTTTTCAATTTGATTCCTTTTATGTTAATTTTACAAATTAACGTTCTGTCGGTCATCTTCATTTGTTTACTTTTTTGCGCAATTTTTATTCTCACTTTAATAATTCTTTAGGCGTTAGATAACTTAGAATTAGATTAGTTCAACAACTCCTCGAGGGATCGACAACTTACATACCACACCCACGACTTATGCGTTTGTAGTACATTGAGTGTTTTAAATAGATTAAAACTTGTCTCAATAGTTGTAGCTAGTATCGGCAAGTACGGGTCAATCCCACGAAGACAATAAGTATTAATAATTAACGTTATCTTATTATCTAGTTTATGAATTTAATTTTAATTTTTAATTAAAAATTAAATTTTAAGTAATTAAAATAAAATAGGCAATAATACTGAATAGAGAAACAAGAAATCACTGAGAAAACTATCAATATCAAGAATTAGTATCTAGGATCTCAATCCCCTTAAAAACCCTTAAATAGTTGACCTTTTATTACACAATTATTTTATTAACAATTGGGCTGTGAAAATTCCTATGATATGTTAATAACTCACTTAAGACTACTAACAACTAATTTTAAAATTATCAACAGATATTATTCAAGGTAAAGGTACTAAGATTGCTTTACTAATTTGTGAATTCCATTATAAGGTTTGAACCTATTCCAGAGGATTTATGTTGACTTATCTCTAGGTTTGCAATCAATTCCTTTTAACTACGGTGGATCTATTTATACACAGGATTTCTCAATCTCTATATTACGAAATTAGATTATGAACTAATATTCTGGACCTATTATAACATATATTAATCATGTAATCAAATCACAATATATCAATCAAAACAATTGCATTAAATAAAAGAATCAAAACATGTTATAACATAAATATAGGATTCATCTTACCTAGAAACTAAACGTGTTTAGTTACGTATGATAGAAAAAGAAATCAAACATAAACAGAAAGAAAAATAAATAAAAAATGAAGGGTTCATAATTCTAAATCTCCCTTTTATATCCTGTTGAATGTTCTTAGAAGGTAGATGTTTGATCTTGTATTCTTTTAGATCTTTTCATGATTTCTTTTCCCACTTCTCTAAATAAAAATTTCCCCTTAAATGGCCTCTAAAAGTCTCCGAACATCTCTGCACGTCTGCTTCCCTATTTTGCCTCCAATTGCATCTTTTATACTAATTTTTTAAGGTTTTGGGAGATGCACAATCTGATAGACAGGGGCCTACTAGACCGTGTATAACCCATAAAGTTTACAGAATTCACGATTTGCATGGCTTGAGGAACTTACACAGCTAGATACATGGCCATCTATCCCTTCTTTGCTTCAAATCTACCTTTTATGTCGCGTTTTCGTCCAAATTCTTCTCTATTTGATCCATAAAGGCAATTATAATCTATAAATGCACTTACAAAAAAATAAGTACCAAATATGCAATAAAATTATAAAATATCAAGCAAAAATACATTAAATATGGGGTGTTGGGGGTGTAAATATGGTCAAATATACATCTATCAAACATCTCCAAACTTAAGCTTTTGCTTATCCTAAAGCAAACTATAATCAAAATTATAAATCTTACAACGTCCATCCCTCATTAATCTTAACCTGTCTATTCTTACTGTAAATCATTATGTCATATTGAATCAAATTAACATACAACTAAAATCAAGTTATCCTAAAATTAACTTCCTAAACAATATTAATAGTAATCACATCAATAATCGCATTGAATTCAAAAGCATAAACCTTTACACCCTCACTAAGATTTTACTCAATGCACTTAAATGTTTAGGGCTAAAAGTATCAAAACTTGCAATCAATACTTAGTAGAACTTTTACTATAGGCTTGCAATATTATCATATCTCCGCCACTTATATATAAAATAGAAACAAAAACCAAAAGACCTTTATAAGGGTTGTAATAGGGTTTAGGTACGGTATGACTGAATAATAAAAATGGTTGAATTAAAGGAAATTTACTAAAAGATATTTCATAAAAATTGACTACAAATGTACACTGGTCCTTTTATTGCAACTCCATTGGTACTCTATACTTTTCTTCTTTTCATTTTCTATGCTCATTTCTCTTTTTATTTAATCAAAACAATTTCGAGCATTTAGTACCACAATCAAAGAAATAATGGACCTTTCAAGATTTTCAATTTTTAAACAAACAAATAATGTAAATAATCTTCGAGGTTCAAAATAATAAAAAGGTCTCAAAGAAAAATAGGATAAAAAACACATGTGGCTTTGATCAATGAAAAGGGCTAAGGCTCAATTTGGTTATTCCTAAAGTATAAATTATAGGTAAGGAAATATTCAAAGAAATAGGCTATTTAATAAAAATTGTTGAATCTAAATATCTTTATCACTTCAATGATTCTAATTTAACAAATATGATCTCAATATGTATAATAAAAGTAAGTTCGACAATTGTTCAACTATGCATATTAACACACACGAAAGAAATAAAAGAGTTTTAAATTTTTGAAATTTTTGTTCGTAGGCTCAAAAGCCCACGAAAAAGATAGGTATATATGTAACCCCCCATTACCCTAGAGTACGTACCGGAACGCCCATGGGTCATTCCGACACATAACCTAAGATAATGGAGTGCTACGTGAAACAACTATCGAACTCCACATGGCATCATATA
>JAOTAY010000002.1:24998097-25030907 GCA_025629805.1 Erythroxylum baracoense
GCATGTACAAACAATTCATGTGCAACATTCACTTATCTATTATGCATGTGCATGTATGAATGCATGCATATGTCACTATTCACTAGCAATTGGTGAGGGGATGTTACAATATATGTGTAAATAGTATGCGATTTCCATTCAACTCAAATATCTTAATGATTAATAAAAATATGACTTATAAAAGCAAATTTATTCTAACTCTCATCCTTTTGCATACTAATTCCATTCAATAATCAATAATGAAGTAAGGTATTGATGGACATATTTCAACCAATTTATCAATTAATAAAATTTTATAACCAAGATTATAATAAGCTTAAAAAATTGTTAAAAATGCATTAACCCCTTCCCCACACTTAAAGTTGTACAGTGTCCCCAATGCACAGAGTGTAAGTATATATGATAAGTGAGAAAGATAAGTGGTACTTTCTTGAGTATGACGATTTTGTTGTACTCTGATCCATCAAATTTAGACTACATCCTTGCAAAATATAAGAAAAGGGATGAAAAGAAACAATAGAAATAAAAATAACAAAATTGAATTTAAAAAAGAAGAACATCATGAACTATAATGTTAGAGAAACAAAATAATTAATAGAAAGAAAATAAGAAATAAACACAAAAGAAAAAGAAAGACTATATAAAATTATCTCCCACATCCTATGATCCTGGCTGATCCATCGAAGGAGGGCTCCCATGGTAATGATCCTATCCAAGTGGAGGGGCTACAGAGGAAGTGCCCTGGCCAGATGAAGGGGGCTAGAAATCAATGCCTGGTCAGTTCACTAATAAAAGCATAAACTCTCCCACCCATCCAATTGTAGCCCGCAGCTCACCTAACTACACATTCGACGTCTCCAACCTTCCTAATAACTTCAGAAGCTAGGCCTACTAAACTCAGAGTGTCCACTGAGTTCCCGTAAGATGGACCACCCATTTCTCTAATAAAGTTATCTTCAACTAAGCAGGAATGTGCAACCTAGCTCAAGGACCTCTTAAAACCTCCATGTCTAGTATTGCCTTATCCGAGTTTAGAGGTGGTGGTTGTAGTTATGGTGGCTACTTTGTTGCAGGTTAATCTGCTCTGTTTCCACCCTCTGTTGCTAGCTCATTCTGCTCTCTAATAAGTCTATAGATGTCTCCCATGGGACCCAGACATTGACTTACCATATGCATATATTGCATCATTGTCAGACTAAGCGCTACCATGGTTATCATCTGTCACATAGGTGATTGTTGATCAAATAGACCCATCTGTCATGCTAATCGGGTCACATAAGCTCCAACACAAATAACCTTTTTGTTTTCCTTCCGACGCTAGATAAATTGGACAAGTGCATCTTCTAGGTGAATTAACGTCCATTCACTCATGCTCCAAAGGTAATAGACGTCCACATTCCCGATGACTCCCTAAGTTACTCCCTTATCACTTAAAGTGTAGCTCAGAATACTGTGGATGTATCTAAGCGCTGAACTCTGCAGTGTAGAAGCTTGTAACTTAATTGGATCGTAGTCATCTTCAGTGTTGATCTTATTCTAAAAGTGTCACAGAGATAAACAATATGGAAGATCAGTCCGTAATGCTTGATACTCCAATGTCCCCATATACTTCCGGTCGTGGAGACCTACGGTGATGAAGACCTCTGTGTAGCTCATCTAATGCATCTCCCCTATCATTCGAAAATATATTGCATTTGGGTGATCCCCGTCGTAGCATCCTTTCTCCACGTAGAATGTAAAAAGGACCTCTAATGTGAGCTCCCAATACAAAGGTTCTATGATGTCAGAGAATCGAGACCACGCACTTATATCCATAAGCTTTTGAACTTGTTGGGCTAAGCCAACCTGCTCTAGTGCCTCTTAGTCGATGTATTTGTTTGCACTGAACTTCTTGTCCTTTAACCGCTAATATTGTTCCTCTTGGACACCAACATTGAACAGTAGCATTCGTGACCTCTCTAGGGGCTGAAATGTAGTGGATGATTCGCCTCGTTGTCTCTTCCTTAAAGTCTTCTTTTTACACCGTGATCTTCTTATTTTGCCTGTAATTTTGAACAAATGTGAGAAAATTGACATATAATTTACAAAGGTATGCTTTTCCCCATACTTAAATTTGATTATGCTCACTAAATTATTAATTACAAAAACAAGCTAACTAAAAAAAAACTAAACACTAGAAATAATTAATAAACTAACACACATAAATAATTAAAAAATAAGCAAATTTAATTAGAAAATTAACTTAAAAAAGAATTAAACTCAAATTTTAAAATGAGAAATATTATAATTGACAAATTAAAATAACTAAATTGTTAAATTATAATTCTAACCCTAAAATTGAACGATGTAGTTGTAGTTACCATTGGCGAGTACGATTCGATCCCATGAGGACTAAAATTACTAGTACTTATTGTCTTTCTATTATCTAATCCAACAAATTATGGTCATGATAACTAATCAAATTAAAAACTAAAAGTATAAACTAAAATAAATTAACACAATTGACTAAATAGAATGAAAATTAAACTAAGAAACAATCAATGAAACAGTGGTACTTGATATTTGAATCCCTCTAGGACTTTTCATGCTATTAGGACTTCACTCATCAATTGATCTATAGGTCATTAGACTGTAAAAATTCCTTAATTATTCTAATATCTTTCTCAAGACTATTAATACCTAATCCTATGTTGATTAATTGAAATCTCTTTATAGTTATAACTTATATAATTACATTAACACATTTGTTGATCTCAATATTAAGTTTGATCCTATTCTAAAAGATTTATATTGACCTATCTTTAGGTCTGTATGTAACTCTTTTCAATTATGCAGATCAATTTATAAATTGGATTTCTCAATTTCAATTGTATGAAATTATACATAAACCAACACATTAGCAATATTAATTGAAAAATAATTAAGAACATATAATTGAAATTCAAGCAATATAATTGAATTAAATTAAAATAAAATCACTATAAGGTCTATCCCAAGGTTAATCTAATCCAAGTACTAACAAAAGTTTTAGTTCCTAATAATATAAAACAAAACATCAAAACTAAAGGAAAAACATAAAACTAAAAGAAACATAATGAAATCACTTTTAACCTTTATGAAATCCACTCTAAATGTGTTTCCTTGCTTATTCTCTGGTCTTTCTGTCATCCTAAATTGACGTTTTATGTTTCTTAAGCCTCCCTCTAATTTTTCTTTTAATTTTGCCTTTTATAGTTTAAAAATTAGGATCTAGATGGTATACTGACATCAACATGGTCATGTTGGTAATCGTGTTGAATAAAAATTATGAAACTATCAAATCTATAATGAATATAGGCTTAAAATATGAACATAAGCATCAATATGGGTACGTTCGTCTCCAATACAAGAGTGTCCAATGATAGTGCAAGTCACTGGACTCATTTTAAGCTTAAGGCAGCACATGGGTTAACACGAGCATGGACATATGCATGTAGCTATCAATATAGGCTTGTTGGTACTCTTATTGATTTCTAACTTCTTCATAACATGGTTAAAATAGCTCCAAATTGTCCTATACTTGTCCCAATTATTTCCTTTTGATCCAAATAAGTGAATTACATCCTAAAAATGCAATGTGAATGAATTAAGTACTAAAAATAATAAAATCTATCAAATAAATAAGCAAAATGCACAAAACATGAGACAAAAAATATGACTAAATCACCATTTATCTTCATATTCTAAAATAATATATCCAACCACTTGGAATATTAAATTATATTAAGCTTATTGATTCTTAAATAAACTAAATTTCTATTCCAAATAGAAATTTATTTTAACTTGAAAACAAGTTTGAAATCTAATTCAAAACTATTTACAATTGTATTGACTCCTTTAATAAAATTTAATTGAAAACAATTTTCAATAAATTATGCTACTTATTATAATTTAGAAAAACTTCTTTTCAAAATTATATAAATAATACACTCTAATCCAATTAGATGATTATTTCTAATCTAATTAGAAATTACTATTTCTAGTCTCATTAGAAAATGTTTTTCCTTAATTAGAAAACTATTTTCTAATATTAAAAGGAAACTACTTCCAAAATGAAATAAAAACGCTTTCAAATTTAATTAAGAAAATCATTGTATTATTTATTTAGAGATGTATTTCTTAATTAATTAGAAAATTTTCATTAATAAATTAGAAAAATATTTTCAAAATATTAAAGAAATATCATTTTTCTTAATTAAAAAATGAAACACTTTTCAAAATTTAATGAAGAAAAATATTGTTTCTTATAAATAAAGAAACTTATTATTCACAATTAAAGAAACAATTTCTGAATTAAATTGAATAATAATTCTCTAAACAAATATAATCATAAATTTAATTTATCTCAATCAAATTGAAATAAATAAATTTAATTAAAAACATCTTTCTTAATTACTTAAGAAAACACTTATCTTAATTTTAAGGAGTCTAATCGATTTCAATTTAATTGAAATTAATTAATTCTAATTTTAGAAAATACTTTTCTAAAATTAATTAGGAATCAATATAATTATTAATCTTAATCATGTCAAGAAAAATAATTACTTTAATTTTGAAATTAAGATCTTATATCAATTAATATAATATTATTATATTTATAATTTCTAACATAATCCAGTTGTGAAAGAAATCATTTAAAACCTTAGGTCCTTAGCTTGGTTCTAATTATTGATTTGATAATTAATTTAATTTAGTAATTCAACTCTTGAAAAAATTAAACTAAATTCTAAAAATTTTCCTAATAAAATACCCTTTGAAAAAAATTTAAAAAATTGAAAAGACACTTTTCAAATTTATTAAGAATATATAAGCTAATTTAATCTTCATTAAATAAATTTATTTTGAAATTAAGGCTTTAAAACATTAAAATCAAACAAACAAAAGGAAGAGAGGTTGTCTGTGGCGGTACTCTGGAGGCGCGAGCGGTGCACGCGCCAGTCATTTCTCCTCAGACGTGTTTCCAAAGAACAGGGCGCGTGTGAGTTTCCCACGTTCTTCGAACCGCTTCCACGTTCCTCTGTCTCCCCCGTGCCTCACGCTCCCTAGTCTGTTCAACAGCAACCCATCTTCCCCCTTTTCAGCCTCTCATCGCCGGCCACCTGCGTCTGCCATCGCCTGCCTCCCGTGCCTTCCAACATCGCTTGTTGTTCCCCCTTTTCTGTGGGCATTAATCGCCCCAGCAACGCCAACTAATAGCGTCGCCGGCGACCCCATCCATGGGCATATGGTATCACTTTTTGGATATAATTGTGTATTAAATGTACGAAATTTTTGTATAGTTTTAATTAGAGCTTAGTATTCTTCATTGTGAGTTATGATGTTAAGATGAAAATATTACTTATTCGTAAGGGGCGGTTTTTTTTATAACATAAACATTATATTAGATATATAAAAGCCTAATATAATTTTATCTAAGACATGAAATTTTTCGTATCAAGTGAAGATATTATCATTTTAAGGTGAACCAATGACTTACCTGTCACAAATGGTAGTTTTTTTTTTTTTTTGTATATGATCTTATTATTGTACGTATGAAATTTTGGTATAATTTTAACTAAGATATGATATTTTTCATATCAAGTGATTGTATTTTTTCTGATACAACAGTCCCAATCTCTCAGAAATACCACCACCACGAAATGCAGGAGCACACCAAGCTTCCATGATTTTAATGTTTCAAGTGCTCGAGTTATGAAATCCTCCTGTAATTCTTCTTGGTAGAAATTGAAAGCAATACAAATGCAATGGAAGTCGAGCTTTGATGATTATCACAAAGGCGGTCGAAATTCTACCGATTATCCTTACCCCATGGGCCTAATAATTATTGATGTTATCGAGATCAGGTACTAATTTCATCGTTACAGATTCAGGTCTAATGCCCAAAAATACTGTCCAATTATGGAAAAAAAGAAAAACAACAATCAACAGCATGACAGTAATTTCCTTCCATTGCTTACACCAAGAATGCAAATAAATACATTTAAATCAACTTATTTAATCTATCTTTTCCCAAAAAATATCTAATTAATCTAATGAGACGCGCGCGTTATACTGAGCATTCCATATTGATTTAGGCGTAGCCTTTCACCAAAATAAAGATTATGGCAATAAGCTTTTAGCTCAGTACAACAGCAAATTTCCGTGTTTACCAAAAGGTATCCAAGTTAACACCAAAGAAATGCCTCTTTAGATTCCAAGGGGTAGTAAAAGAATGGCAACTGCAATCCACCTCTGGAGCTCTAAGCTCATAACTAGGGAGCACACACCTGATGACCCCACATTCATTTAACAATTTTTGTTCCTTCCCACATGACCTCTATGGATCCTGCTCGCCTATTTATCAAGGAAGTGCGATTTCATCTACCAGGTGCAGAAAGTAGCAGCCTAAGCCACTTGGAGAAAGATCAATGCTTCGCATAGAAAGCTACTGCAAACTGGAAAATAGATGATGCAACCTGGAAGTCATCCCTCTCTAGATGAAGACTAAAGACGCAATTTGGTAATACATGGGTGTAAGAGTCCAGGGCTGAAAGCATGTTCAAAAGGCAATACACTGTCAAGGTCGAGAATGGTTCAAGGCATCTGTATTCTTCTGCATACTGCAGGCATCAGGTGACGCGGTTGAAACCAGAGAAGAAGGCAGCTCAAAGTTTGCGTTGTTTGCTTCACTGTAGGTCCTTATGCATAATGTGTCACCTCGACCATGCCAGGTGCCATCTTGGACATTGTTCATCTCCAATGTTCTCGACTCCTAAATGTTGGAGGAATACCCAATCAGGTTTAAGACAAGACAAGAATTTAGCTATGATAAGGTTCAGCGATATTGGAATGAAAACAACCTGGCATAACGAGCAGCAAGGACAGAAAAGGTGATAGATACAATCATCCACAATACCATGACTACCCTGAAAAAGGACCCAATTTCAAGAAATAGACGTCAGTGTTGCTTAACCACTGCTTATTCATGAGAAAAATCAAACATGTTCACAATAGGAGCTCCTAATAACAGAGAGTTCCTATGCATACATGATTTGGAAGACTAAGAGTCTAAAATCCTTTCCACGTGAACCGACCACCAAAACCCCATCACAAAGAACCATGAAAATATTGACTGTTAAGAAAGAACAAGTGTTTAAGTAATTCCACTTACTGCAAGGGTATGATTTTGAAATTAAATAACTGCATTTCTTATAAATCCTCATGGCCACAGAAAAATTTATGGTAAAAGGTTCTTCTATGAAAAGAAGACTGCAAAGTCCTTATTTCAAACACAAGAATTGTGAAGATCTTCAGAGTCTTCCAAAAGACCACTAAACATTGACTAAACATACCACCACGTCGAGACAATTTTACCTCATTACAGTCTTCAGAACGTTTCACCTTCTCAACTTACTCTTTTGACTTAAAACAGACATAGTTTTTCCTTCAGGGGAACAAGAAAGAAGCAAAGTACGCAAACTTTTGAAGGCAGTAGCTCACTGTTATAAAAATTTCAAGTATGCAGGATAATTATTTTAATTTCAACTAATTTTGGAAAGATAAAAATTTGAAAAGAACAGAGAAGTGGGGAGGAAAGGTAGGTTCCTCCCACCCAATCCCAACAGAAACACATAAACAGAAGAGCATTCAAAGCTTTCTACCTTACTAAAATGGTATCTGGTCTCATATCAACCGTATGTGGGAATTGATAGGACAGATGATAAGAAAAGATAAATGCCTCTAGGGACATCATATAAGACCAGCTTGATGCTAATCTTCTAACTGAGGGTAACCAAGGATTAAAGAGAGAGAAGCTTACTCTGATGTTAAACTTCTTCCTCATTTGATTGCGGAAGAAACCCAAATAGATTCCAATTGAAATTGTAAAACAAAAAGACAAGTAAAGAAAGCAGTCCCTCTTGGAAACAGCAAAGGCAATGAAGCTGAGAAGAGAAACAAGAGCAATGATGTAGTATACAATTCCCTGTAAAATGGTACTGCAGATTTAGAAGTCATGACGAAAATAATCTACGCAGTCTTAAAGAGTATATTGTATTTCAGCTGAAATTGGTCTTAACAAGGTATATATTTAAGAAGAGAAAACAATCATATAGTTACCTGAAGAAAGCAAGGACCAAGCCCAGCTCGACTCATGTTCTTCCCGAATCTGTAGCATGGGCAGCTGTACCATATATGTATGTAGTCCGAACCAACATTAATTTCAAATTAAAAATCAAACCCAATGAAAAAGATTGAAAATATTCATT
Source organism: Erythroxylum baracoense (assembly GCA_025629805.1). Taxonomy (NCBI): domain Eukaryota; kingdom Viridiplantae; phylum Streptophyta; class Magnoliopsida; order Malpighiales; family Erythroxylaceae; genus Erythroxylum; species Erythroxylum baracoense. The sequence goes on from JAOTAY010000002.1 coordinate 25,006,383, forward strand.
CATCGACCCTACTAATTCAATCCAGAAAACTATCATCATCAATAATAACAGAACAAAGATAAATATAAAGGATAAATGGAGAAAAAATTTCATACTAATATTTGAACCCAGAAAATTGAAGTAAAAACAAGACGATCCAAGTCGAAAGAAAAGAACGAGAAGGATTACCAAAATGACTGGATGGCAATGCGGCGGTTGTCGCAGCAATCGAGAAGCTCACCTTCCCACATCCTAAATACACCGCCGTTTCCGCCTCCGACGCCGGAGTCACAAACATCTTCCGTGCGAAGCTTGTTCCATCTGCCTTGAGTCTGCAACGCAACCGTAGAGCAGAGCAAGTCGAAATCCAGCACCTCCATTAACCTCTCCTCTTCCTCGTCCTCCTCCGTTTTTACGCTGCTGTTTTTCACTCCCTTTTCCAAATCTCCCATCTCACCCCTTACTAACAACACAAAATATTCTTCTGACCAAGAACGAATAAACAAGAACCTAACTGTATTCACTACTATCTTCTTCAAGCTTGTCAGTGGGTTAGTTCTTATCCCTTCATACTCATGCAACACTCAACTTTGTCCTTTTCAAGCTAGGGAAAAAGAGTGGACATAGTGGAGACATTTATATTTTTTCAAAGAACTTATTTTTATTGTTATTATTATTTTATGTTTTTCTTTACTTAAAATAACTTTCGAGTGGATATCTTTCCATCTTTTGGAGCACGGCGAATGATCACTTTTAACTCTAAATTTTTTACCAATTAACAATTTTAACTTTAATATTTTATAATGAACAATTATAATTTTAACATTTAGAAAATGTTAAATTTAATCCAACATTAACGAAAAATTTAAACTTCTCTATTAAGTCTCATGTCAATACTAACTTGACACTTTTTAAAATATTTTTTATTATTTTTGTAGGCCTGATGTGACAAGATAGGATCTAATTTTTAATTAAATATAAGAAAATATTATTTGTTTATTAAGCATGGGATCTACCTTTCTAATTAAATCTTAAACGTAATTTAACTAGACAATTAATTTAATATGTAAACAAAACAATCCCACAGGCTGTGTTTTGTTTACGCTTTCTCTGAAATCCCTTTGACCCTCCTTCATCGTATTCTGTTTTTCCGTTTGGAATCGTTTACCTTCTAGAATCTGTCAACGCCTAGAATCTCTCACCTTCTCTTATCCCTCAATCGATCTTATTTGTAGTTATCATTACAAGGTGAGGAAGCTCTCGATTGGGAGAGTATCCCCTGTAAGCATCGTTGTCTAATAGTCGCTCTCATAGGTGAGTGTCTGTGATATTTGGTTTAGCATTAGATGCGTATGACATGTTTTGTCTATTGGTAGGGATAGCAATCGGGCTCGATCCAGCCCGAAGTCAACGAGTTAGGTCTGGATTAACCAGCCCATGAGCTAGTATTGCTTGGCCTTATCAAGCCACGGGTGGGGCTCAGGCCAGGGCCGTGCTGGCTTGGTCCAGCCAGTGACTCGACCAAAAGTGACAAAACGATGTCGTTTTGTCAAAAATGACATTGTTTTCTTAATTTTTTAAAACGATAAATTGGGTGGGGGCTAGCCTGTCGGGTCTACCTATGGTCGGCTAGGTCACGAGCTAGGTAGTCCTAGCCGAATCAAGCCGCGGGTTGAGCCACAGGTTAAGGTCAGCTCGGGGTAGGGCCTGACCCAACCCATTACCATCCCTATTAGGTGGGTTATGTTGTGTTCACCATCTAGAATTCCTCACCTTTTGTATGACATGTTTTATTCTTTCATTTATTTTGTTGTGTTATTTATAAAACAAACAAAAGAATATACTTTTTGTGTATATTTATGTTTGTTCTATTTAAATGACCTCTTTTGTGATGGAATGGGTAATAAATTTGCTTGGTTTTGCCATAAAATGCTTAATATGAAGCATTTTGATTGGTATAGTCTTTGCATAGTTCCTGGGTAATGACTACATTATCCCCAGTCATCATGCCTTTATTGATAGATTCATGATTCTCAGTGATGATAGGCCCAAGAACCCTCCTCTATATATTTGCCAGCAATTTAGAAGTAATTTTATATAGGAAGTTGTAGTGACATATGATTTTATAATCCCTATATGGATAGGTTGGGGATCATCAGGGGTAGGCATATGAATGTTGTATTGATTTTGTTAAGCATATTCCTTGTCTATATGTATTCCAAGATTGCATCAGTTATAAGATTGTTCACCCTAGGCCATGCTTATGGAGAGAAGTATTCATTCCATCTGAGCTGGATTTAAGGAGATGACCATGTTTGTGTTGATCTCCGATGGTGCTTTAGGAGACTGTTGTATATTTGAGATCCTATGACGCCCAAATTCTACATTTAGTCCAAGAACAATCGATGTTTCATATTGTTCCAATTTGGTTGCCTTTTATTTACTAGAGACATTTGATTTTCTTTACTATAATCCTCCTAAGGTTCTTCGACCAATATGTAACAGAAACTCTTAATCAAAGTTTATTAACATCATTTTATTGATGATCACTAATCACTTTTGCAAATTGCAATATTACCCTCAAGATAATAGTTGGTAGTAATTAAGTGTTATCTTGTTACATACACTGCTTGCATATACTTACTATGGACACCATATTAATATTCCTTGGTTTTTATTATAGTAAAAATAGTTTTGATTATAATAAAAAGATTTCAGTTAAGTAAACAATATACAATTTTTTATAGTCAAAACATTTTTTTTCTTTCTTTTGTTTATCAATCCCAACTATGGATAAGGTAATACACCTAAAATATTGACAGCTGGGTTTTTTGTTGACCTACAAGGTTGTTATGATTAAATTTGGTGGCCTTTCTTATTACAAAGAAATGGAACACCTAATAGGTATTGGGAAATATCATATTGTTGATTGAAACACACAAATGTCATAAATATTAGATGGTTCATAGGAACTGCATTCTACTTAGCTGAAAAAACAAGTCAAACTTTAAATTCTTATGTAAAGTAACTTTAGAAACATGTTAGATATAGTTGCAATTAGTAAATAGGCATATCTTCTAATAAGCTTTAGACAAAAGAATAACTCTACAGAGTCTGTAGTAGCCATCTTTACTGGGTCAATTGAGTTAAATTGAAAATATGTTTTATGTATTTATTTGCATGCCTTTTTGGGTACCTCCAACTCTTATCCTTTTATTCACCTATATAGCATCGTGAATTTAGTTATGACATGTCATCTAAACATATGCTAACTAATGTGAAGAATGCAAAATCAAGAGTAAGCGAAAGATGTAAAACCTCAGTTGTTGAAATTAACTGCTTATCCACTTCATTTTGTTCTTTAAACATGTTGCTGCTATGTCTATATGTTGTCCAAATTGCATGTATTCAATTTCAAAAACTCTCTCACAATTGAAATACAAATCTAGTTTTTAGCATGCTTCTTTTCTTAATTTTTCTAGTTTAGACATAATTCTTGGACAAATGTCACCAATGCACTTTCCATCCCTCCTTTTAATGAAATCTCTTTATCATAACACTCCACATCATCACAAGTACGATTAAGATAGGTTTTTCTTGAACCTCTTCGTTATAAGCATTGAAATTGTTGGAGTGATTGTTGATAAACATATGACACTTCATTGTCTAATAATATGTGTGTTTATATGAAATAGTCAACAGAATGCATTTTTACCCAATCATATATTATCTTATTATCATCTTTTAAGTATGCAGATGGAGTCATTATCATCGACTAATACAACAGTGAGTTTAAGGTCAGGTAATGTCGTTTGCTATTGTGGGCCAAAGGCCCCATTCAGAACTTCATGGAGTTATCATAATCCTGCTTGAAGATTTTATAGATGCCCCAATTATCCAATGAGAATTTATTGTTATTTGATTAATGAAGTTGAATGTTAAAATTGTGTTTTAGGTTTTTTTTTAATGAAATTGAATGTTTTAGGTTGGGAGATGCAAGTTTTTGAAATGATACGATGAAGAATTTATTAAGAGAGTTATTAAATAGATCCAAAATTTAAGCAGTGAATTACAAATGTTAAAGAAAGAGGTTTAAAGAAGCATAATAAAGGAGTTTGAAAACAAATGAATCTTTTGAAGGAGGACACACATTTATTGAGAAAAGAGAAAAATTAAATGTATGTTAATGAACATTGTAATAGGATTTGTTATGGTTGTAGTACTTTATATTTGTAATTATGTTATGAGGATATTGTATTTAATTTCAACAATGTAATGGTTAATATTAATTTCAAGTATATTATGAAAATTTTGATTTTGAAATTTATATATGAATTATGTAATGAAGCAAAAACAATACTACTATATATAACCAATATACAATAGATATGTTGTATAACAACTTATGCTGAATATGTTGTATATGAATGACAAAATTTGTATATGAATATATGAATTATGTAATGACGCAAAAACAATACTACTATATATAACTAATACACAATGGATATAGTGTATAACAACTCATAATTAATATGTTGTATATGAATAATGAAATTTGTATATGAATTATGTAATGAAGCAAAAACAATAGTACTATATATAATGAATAATTTACCCGTTGCATATGCTGTCAAATATGGGGAAAAAAGGCAATGTAAAAGAGAGATTGATATAGAGAGAGAGGTTGTGTGACAAATCATATTGATTTTGACAATATTTACATTGTGTGTAAACAACACAAACATTCATATGTATGCAACACAAATATTTACATTGTATGTATACAACTATTCGATATTTACTTGATTTATACTTAACTACATAAGATCAGGTTGTGATGATTGTGTCAATGATGTTCTCCTACTACTTGCTTCAGTTTGTAAATGTTTTGAAGTAATACCGAATCGTCCTCTAAATTGTCAATCCTATAGCTGAAATAATAATTGAAATGTGTGTGAGTATCTCCAAACTTGTTTATATTGGCATCTACAAGTGTACTAACCTAGAAAATGGAAGATAAAATATTGCAAACACACATTTGTAATTATTTAAAGTTAGACAAGTTGATAAAAGACGTGTTGCTAACAATATTGCTTTGTTGACTCAGTACAGTATTATCATCAACCAAATTTGCATCGCTTAACTGTAGTTATAATGAAAACATGTTTGTCAGTCACTAGTACCAATAAAAAGTAATATTAAACCAAAAATTGGTATACATGTGAAGTTGCCTCTGTTATAACATGATTAACATAATTATAAACATTAGTAATTGTATGCTTATAAAACTGTATTTATATGATTGAAGGAAGGTGTACACACCTGTGAAGAAGCCTCAACATATTGACTTGATATGTTATTGCTACATTTTCTAGAGTTATGACCTTGAAGACCACATTTTCGACATTTCTGTAGTTACCACATTTTCTTGAAGACCACATTTTCGACATTTCTGCAGTTACCCTTTCTGACTCTATCTTGTTGGATTTTTTGTTCTCTTTGGCTTATCTTGCTATTTACTTCTTGCAATTCTCAATCTACCAGGCATAACTCTTTTAGGTGGATGATATATCAGCTCTGCATCACTTGAAGGCCAGAAAATTTCACCTCTAATTGGTTGTAACACATGTTCACACAAACTCATAAACTGGCCCTTTCGATAGCACGGATCAACAAATATTTCAACCCTTTCTCTCGAGTGATGGATTGCACTAATCTTATGGGTGTATGGATATCCATATAGGTCCTGTGCCTGAAAACTATATGTTTATTGTCTACTAATCCTGATAATATGCTTCCCATCACCTTTTGAAACTTCATTACCACCATCTCCATTCTATATTGCATTGCTTCTTTTTTGTTCTTATCTAACTTCTTCATTATATTTAGTGCTATATCATACTTCCACCTAAATACAAAATGTTTCCTCTCAACATGCCTTCTTATAACCATTATTGTAACAATCTCAAGCATACTAATCACTACACTCTCCCTTGCTGGTAGAATCCACCCATTGAAGGTTTCATTCATGTTATTGTCAACAATCAGACATTTACTTTGAAAAGATTGAGAACATCTACTTACCTCTCTTTAGGATATTCAAGTTAGCGTTGCAGCATATCCAGGGCTTATTTTGTCAAGCCTCATTAGTTGCTCATCAAAATCTTGAACATGCATTGACTAATTTGTAGACCAATTGTTCCTTTCCAATTCGTAGACTAATTGTGATATATATGTCTGGTGTACATTTGGTGATCTGTATTGGGCAAAGTGTCCTCAATAACCCTGACTAATCCCTACATCAAATTCAAAAGATATCATATCATATTTCATATAATGATTGCAATCCCAAATATGTTTACATACCTTTTGCATATCAGATATGACTGTAACTCCTTCACCATCTTCCAATTCTAAATCAGATGATAACAAATTCATGAACCAAGTCCATGAATCTGTGTTTTCCACCTCTACAATTGCCCAAGCCAATAGAAACATTCCTTCACCACCATCCCTACCATCTACGCTTAATAATTTCCGTTGGAATTCTACCTTCAAAAAGCATCTATCAATCCCAAAAATTGGTCTTAAATGCTTCCACCCTTTTTCATGGTGTTAAAAAAAGATATACAAGCTTTTGAACTACAAGAAAATATAAAGAAGTATTAATATACCATATAACATAACATAATGAAATACAACATAAACTTTATAACATAACATATCTGTAGCAATGAGCTCTCTTGATTTCTTGATAATTGTAACTCAATTGTTGACTCAGGATTGCTTACTTTCAACTTATGTACATTTCCTTGCAACTTCGCATATTCAACAATAGAATATGTTGCTCTCTCTTTCCTCGATCTCTTCTTTCTCTTCTACACATGTTTAAATTAACAAAAATATTGAGCTTCTCTCTACATTCTTCCATCATTTTCTTTGTTGTGATACTAAGCTTCTCCAACATTCTATCATTGAAGTGTTGCATTAAGAATTTTATAGAAACCAATTTTTGTTTATTTATAGTTCAACAAGTGTGATTACAGTTATATGTTTTCAACCTGGAACATCTCTCATTCTTTTCAAATGCAACATACAAAACCCATGGCCATCCATCCACACAAACAAACATAATCTGAGTACTCTCATACTTTTTCAACCTAACATTGTATCTGATACGTATTGCATAATCTACAATAATATCTTTAAATTCTTTTGCAGTCCCGTACACCATTCCCAACCTCCACTTATGTGCCACTTTTGTAGGATTATCCCTAACAGTTGAGCTGGGTCTACATGAAGCTTCAACTATCTCTTCTCTACTAGGATATTCATCAGTGCTAATAAGACTACCAAAATCTGATGATCAAATTTCAATTGGATGACAATCATCTGGAACGTCTACATAGAAGTTTGATTGAAATTGTGCACCCTATTCCTCCAAATTCTCATCCCTTTTTGCACTTTCCCCCTCTAAATTCTCATATGTTTACACACCTTCTCCCTCCACATTGTCATCTATTTATGCATCCTTGCCTCTCTATGTTCTCATCATCATCAATAGCATGGATAGGTGTGTCTAATGATGAGTTACATGTACATAAACAGTCCCATGTATTTGCATTAGGTTTGCTAGCCTATTATAACTTTCATTTGAGTCTATAACTTTCAATCACTCCTTAAAGTTTAAACCAGGTTCTCTATAATATGCCTTATCAATTTTGTCATACCTTAACTCCAATCCCATCTTATTTATTTGTCAATTACTAATAAAGTCAACATCAACATTTTCAATGTAGCAATATCCCCACCAGCATATATGAATTCAGGCTCTAACATAAAATTTCCACCATGAAAAAGCCTTATACTTCCATATTGAGCCAGTAAAACCTATTTATATAAGCATACACATAAGTTAAACTAAAAAATAAATGCAATGATTATTAGAAATAGCATGTTGATTATCATAAAATATAAAAGCAATGCAATGATTCCATGCAATTTTAGAGACTTTTGACTCAAATTATCAAGAAAGTGTTGTCATATATACTTCGTTATGTAAAGTTCTGATGCTTGCACATTCAACTGAACTAGTGTTGATGTCTGAATACAATGATGTACTTAGGAACTATCAAATACCTGGAGTTAGTGATCTAAAGTTTATAGCTTTATGCAGCTTGTTTGAATATGCCTGAGTTGTTAACTAGTTAAGTGTTTTTATGAAATATGTGCATGAATAGGATTGCATACTAATCTAGTGCAGCAGTCATTAGAATACAAACATGTTGCTGTAACTTCAGGTCAGTGCTGCTTGCCAATAAATCTGCCAACAAATTTTTAGAAAAGAAGGCTCTTGGGAAACAAATTGTTGGGATTTGTAAAATTGATCATATTAGTGAAGAGTATGAATGAAATTGGAAAGAAAAAACCCTACACTTAACTTAAATCAAACATATACCTCGATTGAAAAAAATTCATCTGTGAAACAGATGATTAAGGAGTTTAGAGTTACCAATTGGATAAAAAGCAAGCCTGGTTGTCACAAATTCTACATCCAAATCAGTTTAGAAATCATTCACAAGAAGAAGACAAAACAAAAAAGTTATATATAGGCAATCCCTATAAAAGAATAATTGGTTTGAGCAAAATGAAACATCTAGCTTGCTTTAAAGAATCAGTTGTTAAAGTAATTAGAGATTGCATGCAATGGTGTTTGGAATTTCAAGAGTTTAGAGGTAAAACTTGCCTAACAATAATACTTGGGTTACATAATATCCATATCTGACTTTCCTTTTCCCAATTTGCACTTGTTCACTATTATTATCTTGGATAACGTATTTTTTTCATCAAAACATTCTTTATCCGGATGAGACTCAAAGTTATTAATTTCTGTTTTCTTGCTTACATCATGCAATTTTCTATTATGCTACATAATTTCTATTTTATAAGTCAAGTATTTACATGCTAGACCAATTATGTATATAGATTATGTTTCCTTATATTTAATGGACTTTTACGTTGTGACTTTACCTATGAGGAGTTAATGGAATCAAAGGAATCAAAGATCTTAAATGATGTGAATAAAATGAATGAGGACACTCTCAATGCTGAAGCTCTAGATAACCAAGTTCAAGTTGAAGCCAACCCAAAACAAGGAGACACTAAAGGTGATAATAAAAAAACCCTCATAATATATTGAAGAGAAGGTAGCAAGGATCTTAAGGGAAGGGGAACCAATGTTGGAGCATGACAGAAAAAAGGAGAGGTTCCAAAGGGTTAAGAGGTAACTCTTCAACCAAATGACTCTCATAATATGGAATTTTGGAGGTTTAAACTGCCTAGGAAAGCAACAAGCGTTCAAGGATTTTGTCATAAAAGAAAAGCCACCTATGATTGGTATTTTGGAAACCAAAATAAGGCTAGAAAAAATGGAGAGGTTGAGATGCTTAAGGTCTCAATGGAATTTTTTTCAAAACATGTTCATCACCACTATGGTAGAAAAATTATGGCATACAATGTAAGTAAAGTACTGGTGAAGCAGTTGGATGCATATGATCAATTTATCTATATAAAAATTCACTTCATTCGAGAGGGAACTGTGTGCTATGCTAATTTTGTATATGGCTCAAAACTAGATTTTCAAAGGAAAACACTATGTGAGAGATTGGAAAGGATTCAACCATCCATCTAGGGCCCTTAGATAGTGATTGGAGATTACAACACCACACTCTACAGATTTGAGGTAGAAGGTAACTACAACGTTAGGAACTACAATGAGGACCCGAAGAATAGGGTGGAGAACTTGAATTAATGAATTTGAAATTTGAGGTAGTTTGTTGACATAGAGCAATAAGGAAAGCTATAATTGACACATGAAAAAGAAATTGGATAGGCAATGGTAAATGTTGAATGACTACTTCACCACTTAGAGAGAAAGCTTATTTTATGTACTCTAAGTTCTCTAATCTTAACCCAATCAAAATCCAAGAGATATACAAGACCAATAAAAGGAGCATGTGTAAACCACAAAACAAAATTTTAATTATAGGACCAACGCATCCAAAACACAACAACAAAGTAGAAACATTACAGGACCACATTCAGGACAAGAAAGCAACGAAACATTCGGGACCACACTTGAGTTAACCCAACAATAAACTAACGACAAACTCCAATGTCTAACACACACTAACAATGAACGCATGTGCAACCCACAAGAATGAAACATCCAAAACACACGAAAATATCTAACAGACAACAAGAATAAAATCTAACAAACCTCAATTAACTCAATACGCTTGGATGCTAATGATTTCTCTAGACGATTGATGACAACTACGTTGCGCGAATGCTGCTTCCATTGACCAACTTTACTGCCGATGAGAAATAACGATGGAGAATGATGGCCAATTGAAAACAATGGAGAACGTTCGAATGTAGGTGAAACAATGTCGTATTCGCATGAAACAACATCATATAGATGTTTCATGAAACATGAAAGTGCTGTTAACTAAATCTTTGTTAAGTTAATATTTGTTTTATTCAATTAATTATTAAGTTAATCTTGTTAGGGTTATCTAATTCAAGTAAATAATCAGTAACTTTAATTTTTCTAGTTAAGTTAAGTTAAGCTAAGGTTTAATTAAAAGGGTGGGTCCCACATTTAATAATAAACTAACATTTTCGTATATTTAATTAAAAACTAAATCCCAGCTTGCCACGTCAACAATGACATGGCATAGAGGGTCCACAAAAATAACAAAAAATATTTTAAAAATGTTAGGTTAATGTTGACTTGACACTTAACAGAAGAGTTTAAATTTTCCATTAGGATTGGGTCAAAATATAATAGTTTCTAAATGTTAGGGTCATAATTATTCACTCTAGAATGTTAGGGTCAAAAGTGACCCTTTTGCCTTTGGAGCATTGATAATGTAAGAGAGTTTGTGGGTTTGAATCATTCTTCTACACTTATATTTGATTTGATGTTGCCTATATATTGTGTTCTTCAACAAAAGATAACTATGGAGTGGACATAGTGAAGATTAAGGCTTTTATCGATATTCATTAAAATCCACCGGAACTTCTAATTATGGTCCAAGATCAAAAACTTGACTTAAAGAAATAAGCCTCATGAAATGGCCTACTCACCTAAGTTTGTAAACATTACTGTTACAAACGTCTTCTAAGCAACGAACTTATACTGTAAGTCATACCTACTTCTTTGCATGGCAATCTCACTTAGGTTCGTTAAAGTAAGATTCAGCCTTTTCACATGATCGTAGATCAACAGTTTTGTTCTCAAACACCTCACAACCCTTGCAGTATTTAACTCTCACACTATTACAAGAAACTAAGAAAGAATTAGAATATTAATGGCAACAATAAACACAAAAGAGATACAACAAATCCTAACATTATTACTTTCCTCAGCATATACAAAGGAATGTTTTCTTAATCTCTGTGTCACTCTATATGAGAGAAGCAAGGCTCAAGTAAGTTATTTATAGACTTCTTTAACTTAATGGCCAAATTAGAATCCAAATAAAACTCTACTAACTTGATCACGTCTTATCTTATTAAATTACATCACCTTATTTAATTAGATGATATCCCTGTTTAAATAGGACTTGATGTGATAGAATCTAACTACATCCTAACTAACAAGATAAAGATAACATCTATCTAGAACTGATCCATCTGTGAAGATTGATCTTATCCTCCACATCATCCAAGATCTCTTCATAATCTCTATTTATTGATGATGAATCATCCAAGCCCAAAGCTTTTCACAGCACATTGGTTCGATCCAATACTTATCTATGTCAAGTCTATTAGTCATGGTCAATATATTAGAGCATACATTAAATCTTTAGTCCGTCAAGAACTTAGCTTTAATCAAGTTAACTCATACAATGTCCGAAACTCTACCGAAACTCACATCATGCTCGTTCTAATTTGCTAAATCACTTTGAAACTCTCGCTTGCCACCGTTATGTGTGTGATCTAGCTAATCTTTCACCCAAGGCTCATTTCTAGCTAACTGTGAAGTGTCCTCATGTACTAAGGGTGTCTTTATGTACTAAGGGGCAAACAATTACCAACATTCAACATCACCTCTACTCTCCTAGCAGCGGTCCCTTGGTAGGAGAATCCATTCTTTTTAGGCATTGTAGCTTTCATTTCATTATCAGTTATAGTTTTGGCTCTTAAGAATTCTACTTCGCTGTAACGGCCTGCTATATTTTTGGTGAACAAATCTTACTTATCAACAAAAAACAAACAAAAGCTATATTGTTACCATTGAATCAGCAACTTTAATGTCCTCTTGCCTCTCTCCATATCGACAATGAGCCCACCGCTACTATTTATTCTTCGCTCTCAATTTTTGGTTAATAGTTCAATTTTTTATCAACACAACAAGAAGCAAATTATCCTAATAATTGCTTTGTTACACTTACAGTGATGTTTGTCGTTACTTTGTTCATGCTTTTAACACCACAATATACAAATAGTAATCTCATCTCATTAAAATCTTGAAACATAGTAAAAGTTCTGGGGGCTGCAGCGCACATGTCCCATTCAAGGAACAAGAACCTTGGTGAATCTTCTCTTGGTCTGATATATATTCATAAAATATTGTGACAAACAGTTGTTGGGTGCTTATACCTTTGTCGATGGTCGCACGAGTCCCAGTCCACTACCACTTCCCAAATGCTTGAAGTCTGTAGCAACAAGATTGTCCCCGTGGCCAGCAAAGCCAGTTCCACCTTTCCCCAAATTCACCAAATGTCTCTCTTTACATCCTTTATTGCAAACCAGACAAACCTTATCAACGGCCATAAACCTGTCAGCACACTTCTTGCAGAAGACATGGCCACATGAGCTAAGAGCCACCAACGACATTGTATTTGTTAATGTAACTCTGCAGCTCGGACAGATATATGTCTTGTCCAGAGAACAGGATTTCTGCTCTTCACTGGTGTCTTCTGTGAAGTAGATGGGGAAAAGGCTCTTCATTTTAAGCTTCTCCTTGCCCTCTGGACACAACGTACTGTTCGATGGAGTTTCAACTTTAACAGGAGCTTCTGGTGTGGCAGAAGGCAGCCAAAATGCCTTCATTGTACGAAGTGCTTCCTCTTCATAGGATGTGGCCTTCACACTGTTTGCACCATGAAAACCATTTTTATCTCGGCTCAGGTTTCTATCACTGTACTGTGGAACTGCACCGTGATTCTGTTGATCAAATGCATCAAGTTCTCTAGCTTTCTGCAACATTACTCTCTCTCGTTCTTCTTCCTTCTCCTGTTGCTTCTGTAAATCATGAGCAACTAGCTTCCTGCCAAGTTAGCGGCCGTGCTCTTCAATAAGTCATTAACAATAAAAAAGTACAGATGAATATAGTAGTGCCCAGAGTAAACAAGCTAAAACAAAAAAGACGCAGGAGACGTGCTTCTAAATTTTGCTGCTAAGATGGCCCATAGACTATCACCACAAACTCAGATCAGTCAGTCTCAGACAAAGAACTTAACAGTCTTCTATAGATATTCAACCACAATGAGATCCAAATTCGTCGTTCCATATTTATGCTAAACAAATAAATAAACACAGACAAAAAATGTATCGAGCATTGCAATCACCTCAACAAATAGATGAAACTGCAAGCATTTAATGAGAGCAAGAATGAAATCATCTGCATAGCATCGGCACACACTATTCTTTAAAGCCTAAACCTCATGAGTCTTCTCGCCCTGAGTATGCAATGCAGTTGTCTTGAAGGTAATCATGCTTGGAGAAACAAGCTCTAAGCCGTGAAACTAGTCTACTTTCTCTATAAGGGGCTTGGAGAAGATCTAAAAGACGTCAAGGGTTAAGCATCACAGACATCACATGCACAATATCAAGACTTTTCAAGACTTAAGGAGACCAGTTAGTTCAGGCATGATAAGAATGGTTTCTTTCCGGACATTCCTAACAAAAATGGGGAACGCATATCCCAACTTCAATACTAGAACTTCCCAAGGCAACATCATGATTTGCAGAACAATCTCAGACTCACTCAAGGAACCAAAGTTTTCCATGTGCATGTCCCTAGAGTTGCAGCATACAAAAGGAGTTAATCACCAAAGATATGCACTATCTTAAATAGAAACGAACCAAGCACGAATAACAATCTATTAACCTTTCATCACACACCGAAGTTCAGGTTTGCCCCTCCATGAGTAAAATCTTCTCAATTAACCTAAAAAAATGCTAAATCACCAATTAATCCATATCCAACCCAATAGTCGGGTATCTTCTATTTCTCGAATACCTGTCCCATAACATCAAACTAAGTTTCTAATAATTCAGTTTTCACGTGAGCATCTAAGCTATAGATATGAAATTACTACAAACTATAATACCAGAAAAATATCCATCTAGCTTCAACGTAAAAGCAAAAAACTGCCCAGATCCCATCCCCACCGAATGAACAAAAGCCCCCGAATAAAATCAGACGCAAAGAGCAAAAAGAAAAGGACAAATGGAAAAGAGAAAAGGTTTACCTTTGTATGTCCTTCTTCTGGGCTAAGAGGCATTCGAGGATACACTCTTTGCAAAACACGTGACCTCTCTGGCAAGACATGGGATCGATGAAAGGCTTCAGGCAGAGGCTGCAAGCGTCGAAGGGTTTGATGGAGTCCCTACCAAGCCTCTCCCTCTGGGTTCCATATCCCAGCTTCCTCTTCTCTTCATATGTAAAAAACGCCAGATCATTGTTGTTCTTGGAGTGTCTCTGCGGCATCTTATTGTTCTTCCGACAGCTCTTTAGATTGGGTTGAAACTCAGAAACCCTAAAATTTTTGGCAATTGGATTGGATCTCTGTGTCACAGAGAAACACGATGCGAAAAGAGTCGTACTTAATTAGACGGGACGGCTTGGTACACACGTGTTTATCAATCCATCGCACGATCCTACGAATTTCTATAAAATTGCCGAGCAATGCTACCTTTTTATATAAAAAGAAGGACAAAGATGTAGAATTAGTTTTTCTTATTTTTAAAAATATTTATATTATTTAAAATTATAATAAAATACTGATAATTTATATAATTAATTTGACATGAATTAAATAACAAATATTTTTAAAATAATTCAATAAAAATATTTCTAATAGTATTAATATTACAATTTTTTAATGATATTTAAGATGAACCCTAAAGAAATTACTTTACAACGTATGTATAATCAAATTCATAATTAGCTTTTAACTTTATCTATAAATAATTCACACCCAATATTTTATTTTCACAGTTCAACTTGGACTTGTAAAAATAATCAATTAAGATTTATTTTATATATCAAACAAAGTTTGTATTAAGTTCTTATACATGTCAAATTAAATTTGTGTAACAAAATTTTAAGATTATTGTTGTGAGGGGGTACTTGGTTTGTTGGTACGAGAAGAAAGGAATGGGTAATTAATAAAAAAAGATGGTTAGTAATATATTATGATTGGATGAAGAATATTTTTATATTTCTTTTTGGGGCAATACTCTAAAGTCCTAATATAGTGAGGAATGCAAGTCATGTCCATTTCTATTCTTCACTATATTCATTATAATTCATATTATCATTCCTTCAAGTGAACCAAGCACACCCACATGATACTTAAATAATAAATTTGTAATGCAAATTCTTTAGAATACCTTGATCCTAAGAGAGATATTAAAAAAACTCCCTATTTTTTGTAGTTTTTTACTAGAAAAAAGACAGAGGCAAAATCCATCATATGTTGTACATAAAAATGTAGATAGAAAAATTAGTTGGTAACGAACTAGTGTTAAAGATCGATAACATTGATCGAAAAAGAGCTAGTAATAGACCTAACCTAATTATGCTTAGACGAAGTGGAGCTCCATTAGGATTTGGGTCAAAATAATTTTGTTTTGTTAAAATTTAATAAAACAGCATCTTTTGATCAATTGGTTTAGGTTAATTCAATCAAAACAACTTTAGACTTGACTTAACTTCCAAAATTTGAGGTTAATTTGAAATCTAAGCAACACAAATTTTATTCGTTGACTTCGAATTTGATCGTTTTAGCCTAATCAAAACAGTGCCCTCTGTTGTAATGGTCAATTTGTGATAAAATAATTCTTGGTGACGACTTCACGAAAAAAAAGAAACAAATAACTAAAAAATAAAAGATATGGATCTTATCTTGAAAAAAGTGGTAGAAAGTGAGTTTCTAAAATTGAAAAGGCAGAGAATCGAGAGTGGAAAGAATTTAGTAATTTTAAATAACATTAGGTAGAAAGGCATAACATTCTTCAAGATATTTTTGCTTCTGTTTGATTCCTTAACAGTTTGTGGCTATTAATCAATTATATTCTTTTTTCTTTCTCTTTACAAAATTTTTTACCTGTTATGTTTTTGCGTAGAGATGTTTGAGAAATTGTTATAATTAGGCTTAAATTCATATTTTTAAGGTTTATCTAATTTATTTTTGGTTGAAATTGGTTAATGGTGAATTTTTCTTGGTATGGCCTAATGTTTTCTTTACTAACTTGGATTAGGTTGCCATTTTTACCTCTAAATTATGGTGATGATTTGGTTGTTAAATGTTTGAAGTTGGGTTTTTTGAAAATTTTCTAAAGGAAGTTGATTGATTATGAGATCGCATCAACTTTGATGATTATAAATGGATGCTAGTGAAGTATGAATGTTGGGGCTAACTTGTTATACATAAATATTTATTTGCATTAATACTTATTAGATTGATTAAGTCCTATTGGCATTTAATATATACCATTAGTTAAAATGGATTATTTTACCATTTATTTTTAATATAATTGTTTTGTGTTTATATTAAAATAATGGTATTTTTGGGGTTGAGAAAATTTAATGAGGGACATTGATTGAATTGTTTTACAAATTAGCATTATCGATTGAGGGTTATTATGTTGTCTATGTATCAATGCTGAGTGACTTTGAATGTTGAAATTGATATATTTTTATGTTAGTGAACTTTTAGAGGTTCACGTGGTTAAGTAGTAATTTCGTTTGAGGGCACTTTAGGATTTTCATAGTTGCTAAGTCATCAGTTGACATATACTTTGATGTTAAGTGTTATATTGGAGTCATTTTAAAGTTGCCTTTGTGTAAATGTGAGAATATAATTATTATGATTATGGGCTATATGTTTCTTCTTTAAGTTGACTATTCATTATGACAAGCCGATCAGTAGTTATGGTATAACATAGACGAGAGAAAAAGTAGCCCCACTACAAAAGGTCAATAGTTGTAGTTTTTACTTTATAGGAGGTTATGCCTTAGGATCATGCTACCCAACATTCATTTGTAATGGATATTCCATCAAGTATTATGAGTTTTGTATCGTACTAGCCGGTACCGATCAGAAGGTACCATACTGGCTAAAAAATGGTATGAAACGTAGTTTAAAGGTACCGACCGGTATTTTATATATCAGCCAGTATCATAAATTTTGAAAAGTTGAGGGACCATTTTGTAATAAAAAACTTAACCAACCCACCCCTTCCCCCGACTATAAGCTTCTGCTACTCTCTCTCTCACAGTCTCACTTCGTCACTCTCTCTCTCTCTCTCTGTTTTCTTCTCCGGTGGTGACTCTCCTCTCCCTCTCTGATGACTGTCCTCGCCAGCCACCACCCGTCATCGTACCACACATCTCCGCCACGCATCTTCACGTATGGGAACACAAATGTTGCAAGAGAAAGCAAGCAATGAGAGAAAGAGAGACGAGGAAGAAAGAGATAGCACTAAGAGAGACGAGGAAGAAAGAGATAGCACAGTATATCCATTAAAAGATTCCCATCGCTGGAGAGATCCAGGACATACACAAGAGATAAGAGAGAAGAAATTAAAGAAAGATATGGACTTAGAGAAATGCTTTTCATGATATGTGGGTGACTTTTCTTTTGAAAAAGCATTTGACACGTGGCTTAATTTAGAGATTATATATATTGGTTTGTAATGCTTGGATTGGTTATTTTAAAACGCGTATACTTCTCCAATTTCATTAATATAATGTAATTTAAAGAAAAAACAAAAAAAGCTACAATATACTTGTTGATGGATGTATTTGTACAGAATTTAAAAAATTAAGATTTTCCATGATAGTGAACCTTTTATTAGAAGACCATAAATTTGGACTATATTGTAATTTAAAAAAAATTTAGGACAATATTATAAATTAAAAAATTATCTGAAATGATATCTGATATTAACTGATACCGATATAGTACTGTACCAGAACCAAATTCAGTACCAATACTAATAAGGTATTCATAACATTAATTCCACCCCATCAACCACTTGTGTACCAGCCAACTCATCCCCTCATCCATTTTACTATTGAGCTTCAATTAAAGTGATACTAGGCTCTATACTAAAAAATTTTGAGGCACCATGGTATACAAATTAGGGGGTCTTGTTAGAGTTACACTTAAAGACTAGGATGTAATGGACAATTAAGTCTAATGGTTAGTTAAAATTCTTCAACATTAGAGAGCCATTATATCAAAAGTTCGAATGGAGTTTTTGTGCACATTCCAAGTTATTGAGAAAAAAATTGCTTTAAATAGTGAATGGTCATCTAGTTCCAGTGAGGAGGCATCCATCATCATTACAGTTACAATTAATTTGGCATCTATCCTAGGTTCTATAACGAGGAGCAAATGCACATTATACATCTTAATATGATTCAAACTAATTAGAACTATCTAAAGGTCCATTATACCAATTATTGGTATATAAGGGCCTCAATGTAACTTTTGTTAGCAAAATAGATATAAATTTAAATGAAATAGCTTATCTGAGAATGTAAGGCGTCGTAAAAATCACTGCCTTAAGTCAAAAATTTTCCTTTTATGGTGCAACAGGATAATAGACTTTGACCCCAAGGTTAACACCCCTCCACCAGCTTCGGTGCACTCTAAAAGGTAGAGTAAGGATTGTCTCTATGAATGAAGAAAATAAAAAAAACAGAAGAAGTCAGAATATAGCAAATATGTGTGTGTGGTATGGAGTGCAGATGAGTGCTATATTCTCTCCATGCATGATAACAGGAGAGGAAAAAGAGGAGATGAGTGCGTCATATATATAGAAGGAGAGATTCATACGTTGACAGTGGGAATAAAGACAAGGGAACATTATCGGCAATGCATGTTTGTTTAGATGATTTCCAAGACACAACAGTTCCTGCCAAGATAAAAATATAACCATTGATAGACTGTATATGATCTCTATCCGTAACCCAGTTAGCATCATAATACCCCTCCAATACAGGAGGATGACTACTAAAAGATAATCTATAATGCATAAAACCTTTCAAATATCTCAACAAATGAATCAATGCGTTCCAATACTTTTGACTAGGATTATGAGTATACTTACTAATTCTACTCACACAGTATGCAATGTCAGGATAAGAATAGTTCATCAAGAACATCACACTACTAAGAATGTTAGCATACTCAGCTTGGTTTATAGTGTCACCAAAATTTTTCTTTAAAGCAAACTAGCATCATAGGGAGTTTTGACTGGTTCAACGTCATAGTAATCAAACTTCTTTAAAATTTTCTCAACATGATGAGTTTGATTCAACCTAAAACTAGAGTCAGTCCTAGCAACTTTGACTCCCAAATTAAAATCCACAGGTCTAAAATCTTTCATATCAAAGGAAGATTTTAACAAACTCTTGGTAGTATCAATGACAGATAAACTAGTACCAAAAATAAGCATATCATCTACATAAAGAGTTATGATCTCATAGTCATTGGAGTTAGATTTCACATAAATGCAAGAATCAAAATCACTAGAGATGAAACCATGTTTGAAAATCTCACTTTCAAATATCTCATGCCACTCTTTGGGAGCTTGTTTAAGTCCATACAAAGACTTAACCAACTTACATACCTTTTGCTCCTAACTAGGCACTTTAAACGCTTGGGCTAAATTATATAAAACTTCTCATCAAGATCACCATTCAAGAAAGCTATCTTAACATCCATTTGGTGCACATAAAGCTTAAACACCGAGGTAATAATAAACATCATCCTTATAGATGCAATTTTAGTAACAAGAGATTAAGTATCAAAGTAGTCCAATCCTTCATTTTGTATAAAACTTTTAATCATGTGTCTTGCCTTGAACCTATCAATGGTTATTTAAGGTCTCAATTTCTTTTTAAAAATTCACTTAAACTCCAAAGGCTTACAACCTCGAGGTAGATCAACTAAAACCTAAGTTTTATTATATATGATTGACTCTAATTTACTATATATGGCTTTCTTCTAAAAAGTAGCATCCACAAATCTCATTGCTTCCTCATAAGATTTGGGATCTTTCTTAATAATATAAGTCACCACAAAAATGACATCTATCTCCTCAGGTTTTTTCACCATAATGGAAGTAATAAAGTTAAAACTAAAACTAGTGGGTACTCTAGCTCTTTTGCTTCTCCTTAGTTCAATAATTTCCTCTTCCTTCGTGTCATTATTAGTAAAAAAACCAGGGACAGATTCTCTAGGAGCTTGCATACTCACTTTTGTAGGAAATATATCCTCAAAGAACACTGCATCTCTTGACTCCATAATTGGTCCATAAGTGTTAAATCCCTCTTCCTTAACTATAAATCTATAGGCAGCACTATTAGAGACATATCCCACAAAAATTGAATCAATGGTCTTAGGTCTAATTTTCTTCTTCTTATGTTCAAGTAGAGCAACCTTAGTAAGACACCCCGCACTTTCAAAAAACTCAAGTTAGGTAGATAACCTTTCCAAATTTCATAAGGGGTTGATCTAACTTATGAAGAGGGACTCTGTTTAGAACAAAACAAGATAAAAGAATGGCTTCCCCCACATAAATTCGAGTAAACCCGCAAAAATCAACATTGCATTCATCATATCCTTAAATGATGAGTGCAATTTGATAGTTGTTTGCACTCCAATCTTACTCACCATAGAAATCTACAAGCGACGAGGATGGTTAAGCTTTGGATGCATATGGATACTACTTTGCACTAATCAATACCTATGAGTAGTGGAGGAAACATAGGCAATGAGAGATTAGGCTAAGCTAAGGAGCAAGAGAGAGCACTACTCCACCCCAAGCTTTAGACCATTCATCGGCACCCTCGCCACTCACGTCAGCATATATGGAGCAATATATGCATTAGATTGGAGAAACATTAGTAAGGCTGACATAAAATATAAGCGTCGTAATATTACCGTAACTAGTCTATCCATCTGAGCTCGCATATGTGAAGCTTAATTTATAGATAGAGCCCTAAAGAGAGATCACACCAATAGAGAGAAAGAGAGCCTATAAGGAAACTTGTAACATACCACTCCTATAGAGCATATACTCGACATACTGAAGGATATTCGGAAACATACTCTACGAAAATGGCACGTTAATATGGTTAAATCAATTCGTTTTTTATTTTTTTTACTTTTTAATTCATCTTACATAACATAAAACATTCCAATAATCATGTTGTTCCATTTTTATTCACAAACATATGGTGTCTCAAATGTCATTACATTTTCAAAATTCACATATCCATTATACAACAGTTGAGAGATACAATCCTTGATACAACATAACTAAGACATTTGTAGGTACAAATGATCCCAACACTGACCCATATCCAAATGCAGAAGTTACTTCAACTAGACTAGCTAAATTTCTCCTGAGCCTGAAAAATAATGTTGCAATTTTGATGAGTTTGCAAACTCAGTAAGTGAACCATCATTGATATACTCACTCAAAACAGACATAAATATTGCAAGTATATAACACAGTTTAATTAGTATTTCATATCACTTAAAATCAAATCTTATATATCACATCATTCATACTTTAGTACCTGATCGCAAAATACATCATATTCCAACAAGTCCATTATGAACACAAGCATTTCCAACAAGTCCGTTATGAACACAAGGATTTCATATAATCAATTCAAGATAATCTAATCATTCATTTCATCTCATCCATATCATCCACATATACCCAAACATAGCATATAATTGTATCCATGCAATTCAATCATTCTTTGCAAATATTCATAAAGTACACGTAAAAGATATGGATGTAATGCACGTGAGACTCTATTTTCATTTTTATTTTGTTGGGATCGAGTACTTATTAATTGACCCATATCCCTTATGGATATCGAGCTTATTTCAAGTACTGACCTATATCTCTTGGGCATACCGGGCTTATTTTAGGTACTGGCCTATATCCCGTGTAGATACCAGGCTTATCTTAGGTACTGTCCCATATCGCTTGTGGATACCAGGCTTATTTCAAGCTGGTCACTCCGGTCACAACTCCTTTATCTAATCATGCACATCAATTTCATGAAATGCATCATCTCACATAATGTCCTATGAATCACTTTCATTCAGTGTGCACAGTCATTTATCACAATCATTGGATCAGAGTTCAGCATTCAACTCAATTGAGTATCATTTATTCCATTCACATTCACATTTATCATTGGACCTTGGTCCGACATTCAACAATAATGATAAGCATCTTCAATCAAATTCACATATAATTAGCACTTCTAATATAGTCTCGAATAATGATCTCTTAATCAAACAATTGCCCGGAATCATCAATTTCACAATCGTATCCAAATCATTTATATATATATATATATAAAAGATTAAACAAAAACAATTCAAACATAATTACATATCTAACTGAGATCACACATCCAGGTTGACTCACATAATTCGAACCAAAACATATATATAATTGAGATTGCACATCTAGGTCAACTCACAGTATACTCCAGGTGAGCTATTGCCTTGATGATCCGGTAATGTTTGGATGTTGTCGGTCAACTTATGCTTCTATATCATACAATGCACACATAATCCACACATTACTAAGTTGATTAATCATATAATTATTCAACCATGCACATGTATATATATCATGTTCAATGAATGCTTTATTGACTATCCACATATGTATCCTTATTCACAAGTCTTGACCATTTATTCATTATAATTTGTACATAACTTGTTTGAAATTAAGTTTATACCTTAGGTAAGTTTGATCACTCTTAATTCATCAATCATATGCTCAACAATCCTTTTCTAATGCTTTATATTCACATAATTTCTCAATTCTCATTCATTTATAAATAATTCACATTGTTCATATCCTTTGAATCACGTTTGCATTCATAAGAACACCTTTACTCTTTTAATAAATTAAAAATTCTAGCTGTAGGTACATTGATATCAAACAATCCAATCCTTAATTTGCAATAACATTTAAGAACCTAAACTCTTCAAACACTTAGCCAAATGATTCAACATCAAACTAAGTTCATTTTAAGCCTCCATCAAGTCCAAATACACCTGTGTATAGTGCCTTATCCTTATATGATTCAACCAGAACACAAAACACAATTCTTTCTTACCATCAAGCATTTCCATGATTGTGGGAAGGAACCAATACAATTCCCACGATCGTGGGATGGGTGAACTGAAAGTTCACCTTCCATTTTTCTTTCAAATTTTGACACCTTCAAGATAGTTTATCAATTATACCTTAATTATATCTTAAAGATATTTCAATGCCTCATCAATTCATCTCTAATTCCAATTCAAATCATTCATTTGGTAGTTCACAAATTATGTTCTTTCAAGCATCAAAATCAAAGTAGAACATAACCAATCCATTCATTAAATTCCCAGCACATATTCAACACCAATACTACAACCAAATTCATCCCTAATCATTCATCTTAAATGTTATTCTAACATATTTAAATAGGTCAATAAATCACTTACTAGTTCAACTCAATGTTTCCTCAAACATCAAGCTAACCTAACCTTATGTGCAATGTTTACATCCTCTTCTTCCTAATGTTTATGTATGAACAAGCTGTCTTCTTTTAATCATAACTCTCTCTACAAAGATCCAAATGTAATGATTGTTATGCCTCCTGAAACTAGACTTCCATTAGTCTTATTATATTCAAAAAATACAAAAATATCATCTCCCTTTAAAATATAATCTCCATCCAAATTCTATCCTATTTCTGGTAAGAAACAGATTGGCAACCAATACTTAAACCACAATAAATCATTATCAAGACATCTTATAACTAAACTGTTTCACAAAAGCATTAATAAGATATCAATAACCATTTTTCATGTTTTATACTTTCCCTAATTTGGACTCTAAGGTCTTTAAAAATTAGGAAATAATACAAGGTTCCTGTACATGAGTCTATCACAG
Source organism: Erythroxylum baracoense (assembly GCA_025629805.1). NCBI lineage: Eukaryota > Viridiplantae > Streptophyta > Magnoliopsida > Malpighiales > Erythroxylaceae > Erythroxylum > Erythroxylum baracoense. The sequence goes on from JAOTAY010000002.1 coordinate 25,030,662, forward strand.
GCAGTATTAGGGAAACGAACATAACTCAAGATCTAGTCACTATTTTATCAAGAAAATTTCACAGAGGTCAAGCTAACTATATCTACAACTTTCATTCTTTAAGTTTTTTCAAATTCGTGCTCTAAGGATATAAAAACAGATCAAAAGAGAAAGATGAAGTTGAAACCAAAATTTCAACTTACCTTGATAACCTCTTTCCTTCTCTTCTTCTCTCCCCCTTTTTCTCTCCTTCTCTTCTTATTTTCA
>JAOTAY010000002.1:25031007-25045869 GCA_025629805.1 Erythroxylum baracoense
CTTAAGTCATTTTCCAAAATGCCCTTATACACCTTACAACATCCACACTTTAATTCCATCAATCCATGAATTAAATCATTCTAAACTTGATATAATAGTTACCTCCAAATAAAAATAGTCTATCTAACAATACTATAAAATTTATTCAAATCATGCTTCCTAAGAAAAAATTTCAAGGCCCAACAATACATGTCACCAATTGTAAGGCTACACATGTCACCAATTATAAGGATACATTTGTCGTCATTTGTAAAGCTACACATGTCACCATTCTATTGCTCCACATGTCACAAGTCTAAGGTGCCATTTTTCACAATGTTAAAGAGCCACTTGTAGCAATTATAATCAAGCCACTTGCCATCCATTTACCTGAGCCATTTGTTACTTATTCCCAATGCCACATGTCACCATTTCATAGGCCTAATCAACCTAAATTTTCATGTATCAATTTGTCTTGCTCTTTAACATTTTTTTAGACTAAATGCACATATCACCTCATCAATTACTCAATTGTATCAATAAATTCTCAATTCACTAATTATAATCCATCAATTTATGTTGTTGGTAAATTAAAATGCTAAACATTAGGAATGCACATTCATATCACATTCATTTTCGTTCCATACCCTGGAATATGTCAATTGAGTGCATATAATATCTTGCAACATTTTCTAAATCATGATTCATATATGTATACAAATATTATGCATGTGAATGAAATGCACCTCATAAATTCTTAAATGAAATAACTTATGTGACTCAATCTAACAGTTTAATCTCTTAACAATTTTAGAAGGCGGGATATTACAAAACTGAGGATCATATAGTACTAAAGGATCTAGAAGAGACTACACTGACATCAATAGAGCTTAAGTAGGAGTTCAAGAGTCATAAAAAAATTGAGACTCTAAGAGAGACACAACTGATTGTTATAGAGGCTGAGCCACATGTAAAGATTGAGCCAATAGTTATGGAGTTACTATTAAGTGATTTGATAAATATGATTTCAGTTGATGATATAGTATTTCCTTATATGTCTCCATCATGTCCACTATACTAGAATTGATATCTTCACTTTTATTCTTATATTTTCTTTTTTTAATATTTGTAATATCATGCTATGTAAAACAAGAGTTTATGTTAATGACTATTAAGGGAACTCAAGAAGACTTGCACTATTCTCTTATGTTATGTTAGGAAGTACCAATCCTCTTATTTTAATTTCTTCTTCCTTTATTTATTTATTTTCATTGTTCTTATATGTCATGTACATTGAGGACAATGTATAACTTAACTATGTGGGAGGGATTTAAGGAATTTAAGTATCCATGTTTATCAATTTTGTTATGATCAGCTTAATATAGAGCCATTTTAAAAGTTTTTAACTTTCATAGCATATTGATTGAGATAATTCACCATGACGTTGATTGCCAAAGTTATTCGAAGTGTTTAGGCTATTAGTTATGAGAATTGATGATTAAGTTGATTTTAAAAGAATGAATGCTCGATTTGTATGATGATACTTCTTATATATCTTCTACATACATTGATTTAACTATGAACTCTTTTAAAAATATTCACGATCCTAAAAAAGGAAATGCGAATAAATAAACATAAACATATTCACTCTATTATCTTCAAACAAAGTAAAAAGGTTAGAGTTAAAGAGTGATTCTAGTAGCCTTTTGAAATGGTGACCTAATTAAGTAACTAAGAGTGTTCATAACAAGGTGTTCACTCCTGCATCAAAATGTTAGGTAACTTTTCAAACAACCTCTAAATGCTCTTTTATAGTTTAAAGTTAGTTTTTTCAATTTTATTTTAATAAAGGGTATAAACATATTTAAAAGTTGAAACATTTTTCTCATATATATCCATTTTATACATTAAGTTAAATTTTACGAATTAAGTTGAAGTTTGAAGAATTCTTAAGTGAATTGAATTGATTTATGATTTGATGTAAGTAGATAGATGCCTAACAATTTGATGACCTTTGCAATTGAATGAATAATGGAGAATCTTGATCAATATGTTTGATTTGTTTAAATCTTTCTCAGAATACCTCCTACTTTAGTTACGAGTAATGAAATTCATTTGTTTGAGGATAAGAAAGTGGATAAGTGCTAATTGTACTATAATTTTAGCATAACTTTAGAGAGTAGTGTGATAATGTTTGGAAGTTTTTCATTAGATTTGGTACTTAAAATGACTTATATTTAGTTTTAAGTCTTGCTTTAGTCCTAAAGGAAAAGGAATGAATTTGAGAAGATTTGAGTCAAGTTACAGCTATTTTTGCAGGCTTTTCAAATGAATCAAAACATGGTACCAATATAGTATTGTTTCTCTTCCCGTGCTCATTTATACAATGTTTTGTTCCTGGGCAAGTTTTCTGCACAATTAACACACTTATAATATGGACCCATGTACTAATTGTGTTAAAAAAGGAAGCATTATGTTTCTCTAGGAGTTCACATCCTATTTTGTTTTATCCATTTTTGCTTATAAAAAACAAAATAGACTCATGTCCTAACCCATGTTAGTGGTTTTTTATTACATAAAAAAGTCTAGAGGAGCCTTAAGTAACATAAAAGCCTAATATAATCCTTTGCTTGGTCTATTTTGGGTAAGAAATGTTTCATATTTTAATTATAAACGAGAAAAAAACAAAGGAGTTTTCTAATCAGTGTATGAAACCATAAAACAAGTAATTGGGAGATGGGAAAAGCTACTAGGATTGAGAAGAAAACAATCTTGGAGAGGAAAAGAAGAAGATTCATTTAAGATTCAAGTTATGAGAACTCAAACTTCTTTCTTGTATTCTTTCTTATTGAATATGGATTTTCTTTGTTTTATTATTAACTAATTTATTATATTCTGAATTAATTAATTAATTTTAATAAAATATTCAATCTTTTTGAGAATTATTCACACTTTTTATTATGTTGACTTGAAGTAACAGATATAGAATATTCAACATCAAATTCACATGTATGATTGAAGAAGTAAATGTAGAAGTTCCTATATATAATCTATATCACAATATAAATAATAGGGATTTAATACAGTCTTAGATATAGGATCCATAATCTTTCTGAGTTAGCTACTAGGGGAATTCATAGATTGTATTAATTTATTATTATGATGTTTTGATATGGGAGAAATTTCTATGAAAGTACTTAAGAATAAGGATTATAGTGTCTTGACCTTCAGTATATAATTATAACTTCAGAATTAATATTGGCCCATGAAACTAGAGTTGATTTTTAAATTATGATAATTCAAGGATAAAAATTTCTAGGGGGTTCTTATCCAGATCTTATTTATCAATTGATTGTTTATTCTTAATTATTACTTTATTGTGATGATTTTGAATTTTTATTTCAATTTTTTTATAAAACTTTTCAATCAATCATTTACTTGTTTAGATTAGATAATAGTAATATAGTTAGTACTAGCAATTTCAGTCTTTGTTAAATTACTCACTGAGCTATATTACAGGAAATAATACTTTCATTATCCTAGGTGATTTATCTAGTATTGTGTTGTATGTTCATTTATATGACATCAACATGGTATGTCCTAGTAAGAAACCTATAGGTGAGACAAAGACGTAAATAAAACTTTAAGCATTTCCAATCTCACTGAAAGATGTAATGAAGGATTGACTTTATTACATACTCTCTATAAATATTGTCACATATTATTAGATGATGAGACTATTTTTAGAAAGATATTTTCTAGCTTCAAAGGCAGCCACCATTTATAAGGAAATTTATTAGGTGAGGCAACATAATGGAGAGTCTTTGTATAAGTATTGTGAATGTTTTAAAAAGTTATACGCTAGCTACCCTTATAATCAAATAAGTCAAAGATTGTTTATTTAATATTTCTATGAGTGCCTACTACCTACTAATAGGAGTATAACTGATGTTTTATGTTGATCAAGTTCCATATATAATAAAACTCTCAACACCCACAAGTATGCAGATTGTAGCTTGTAGTATTGAAAGATATCGATTCCACAAGGAACTAACTAAAATGAGTTAAACCTAACTTTGTCTAAGGTAGTAAAATATGATATGAGTGAAAATAGTGACAAAAATTAAAATAATTAAATAAAATCAATCAAATAAATAAATAACAAGTGAGCTATCAATTTAAAATAAGGTTGATAAAGGATGAATGCTTAAGATTTATTCTTTCTTTTTTTTATTCCCCTAATGTTTATTGTTTCAATTATGTGTCGATTCTAGCTTTTTGAAGGGTTTGATCACTCTCTGTCAAGACCTAACCAATTAACCCTAATTGAATATGAAAATTCCAGAATTGCAATCTTTCAATTCATAACTCTTTCCCAAAAGTCTTCAATTAGTTATAAAGTTATCTATTGAATAATCAAGTTCTCACACAAGATCTTTCTTCGAATGATAGTTTGCTTGTTAATCGCATGACATATTAATTTTCTAACTCTCATTACACAAATTAATCAAATTACTTTTGACTCACTCTCTCGATTTATTGCCAAAGTATAAAAATGCACCATTAACATAAAATATAATATATATTGAATCAATAAAGATTAAATTCATAAAACAACTACGAAATAAAATCTGAAATTTAGAACATTATGAACGTAATAGATATATGAAAATTCAGTTTAGACATTAAGTAATACAAAAATAACAAAGGATAAAGAAAAAAAACTCTATTCGGAGCTTGATATGGAAAAATGGAAATATGGACGTCCCTCTCGATCTTCCTTGTTTGATCCACTTTTGCAAGATGGAGGATGCATTTTTAGGCTTCATAAGGTTCTTAAATAGTACCAAAGGATCTTGGGGGTGTAACTAGGGTTTTAACCCTTTGATCAGTTGCCAAAACACCCCCAAACCTTAAAACAGATGGAAAAAGTTGCGTCTAGGAAGCCTCTATCACGATCGTGACTTAGTGAATTTGCTCTTTGTCATGACTGTGCGTGCATATGGAGTCACGATCGTGACTCTGGGTAAATCTCTTTTGCCATGACTATGACATGGGAGTCACATTTGTGACCTAGCCCATGCAAGTCTAAATCTCTTGTTCTTCACCTATCTAATTTCTAACACTAACAAACCCATCAAACACCTCAAGAAACATATAAATAAGAATGAAAACATGTTCTAAACCACACAAACACTTAGAATATAAGCAAGCACTCACATTAACATAATTCTAAGCCTATAAATGCAACAGTCATCTAATAAACACCTATAAACATACCAAAACACTTATCAAAACATAACATAAACTACACATATCAACATCTCCACACTTAAACCCTTTTTTGACCTCAAGTAAAACTAAAAACACTCAAACAAAAACAAAATACAAAATACATAAGCAAACATTCATGCAAAATGCAATAATAAGACAATGACATCTAACTTTATGAAATCAATTTAACCGCAAACATCAATCATTCAAGTTGTGCCAACATACAGATCTATGCATTTCATGGTTAAACACTTTGAATTGAATATACATATTAACCAAAACATTAACATCATATTCATTCACCTATAGCACTTGTACATATACATTTATAATTAGTAATCACTCAAATTTGCAACTATCCTTAAGTATCCCTTCATGATAATTTTTTTATTTTCAAAGATTAGTAGGATTTATTTATTGAATTAATTTTCTTTAACGTCAACCCAACCTTTTGACATGAAAACAAACAACTTGTCATAAATGTCTCCTGGTTATTCAGCTAAGCCACATTTTATTAATTAGCTTGATTGGAATCTGATTATATGCAAAGACAAACATTTTGTCCCGAATGCCCTTAGTTACTTAGCTATATGACATTCTCAATTGACAACTAGCTTTATTTAGAACCCAATATTTGTTTCAAAGGGCTAGTAGAATGGTTATTTATTTAACACACACTTTTTTGTTATTCACATAGCCTACCTCATTTCTTTTTAGTCAGTCATCCTTATGAAAGGTTACCAATGATACTAACTCATTCAATTGACTTATAATTATAATTGTATATAACAAATTTCCTAAAGTGAACGAAATGAATGTCATATCCTAATTAACATGCATATTCAACCAAAGATACTTAAAACATAAAATTCACAAGTCAATAAGCCTTTACAAATTAAATGACTATGTTCAAAGCTAAACTAATTCCATCAAATTATTGCCATTGACACATTGACACAATTCACACAAATGCAACATATGTTCGTACAATGTTAACCTAATCAAAACTAAGACAATATGACATGCAAAAGTCACACACATGACATGCCAATGCAAAATTCTCCCTACACTTAGACAACATATTATCCTCAATATGAGAGAAACAAACAACACATATAAAGATAAAAGGGTTACAAAATATAATTGGAACCAGTGTCATGTTAGTGACTAACGTCGATCATCTACTAACTTTTAAAGTTTTAAACGAAATAAGTAACCGACTCTATAGTCGTACTAGTTTCGAATGTGATCTTGTTTGTGTTCTGGAAAAATATAATCAAATTGGAGCTAGATTTGAGGTTATAATTAAGGCAGAACTCATCCATGAAAAGCACCCATAAAGTTTTAAGATAAAATTAACACCGTATACTTCCTGGATTAGCACCAAACCTGAATAATTAGGTATTTTACTTTGTTCAAAATTCCACAATTTTATTTATAAAGGAATTGATTTTTTAAAATGATTTAGTTCTTTCTAGTTAGATTATATTAAGATTGTTACTTTGCTTATATAACTCTATTTCCTAGGTTTTATCCCTATAAAAGACTTTCTTATTATTGTAATTACAATCTATTATATATAATTGATCAATCAAAACACGTTTGAGATGTTCTCTTCCTGCTTTGATTAGAATAACTCTTGTTTTAGTTTCTCTAACAATAGTCTTACGTAGCTTGTTAGTGTTGATCAACCTTATAATCTTATCGCTCGTATCTTATCTTTTATGAGAGTGTGATAATTTGTATCTTTTTTTGTGTTTAGAGTTTGTTGTCCTAGAATCAAACTTACATTGATCAAACAATCCTTACTACTTGTTCATATTAGTATCATATCACTACTCGTATCCTATCTTTTATGAGAGTGTGATAATTCATATCTTTTTTCGTGTTTTGAGTTTGTTGTTCTAGAATCAAACTTACATTGATCAAATAATCCTTACTCCTTGCTCATATTAGTATCGTATCACTAATCTGAGGGTAGTATTTTATTCCCCACAAACTGACCTGAAGGTCTAACTTCTACCATCCTCGGGGAAAGGAATACAGACCTTTTTTTCTATTCACATTTCCCCTTATGAAAGACAGAGCCCTTTTCTGGCCTAGAGTTTAGGTTGTACCATCTAGAATACTGCCTGACTTGATGGATATACCAAAACAATTCTAAAGTGGTTTAACATCCCAAAGGTGATAAGCCACCACAAAATGCATGATAATGTCCCACGAGTGTGGATGCATTTGATTCAAGTAAAAGGTCTTTCTCATCGATTATACTATGGACCACCTCATAGAAAGGCAGACATATACTGTTCTTAAAGTCGACATATACTGTTCTTAAAGTATGCATTAATTTCTCTGAGTAGGAAAGCATGCTCTCTATCTTGGAAAGCCGATGCACTTAATAAACCAAGGAATGTTGAACTTGACGAGTAGCCATTCAAAGTTCGCCGGCCGTAACCTTCCCACGAACCTCTTGGCCTTGTACTGTCGATTCCTCGGAATTGGCTGGAAGACTAGAGGCCAATTGTTCTCTTCCCCATTCTCTGGAAGTCTGTCGTTGTCCTTTCTACGCTCCCAAAATCCAGTGCTAGACGAAGACCACGAGGGTTTGATGTACTTGTTACCCGAGTTTACTGGAGGAAACATATGCCTTTCAGTGGATCACAGATTGCAAAAAAGACTAGTTAGATTGTTGTAGGTTACAATTTACAAGTTGCTCTCACCAATGTTTAAGGGTAAGCATGCAATTCTTTAAATCTCAATGAGGGATTTGTACAGAAATAACTAACGGTCCAAATCAAGGCAAGTTTAAAGGTTGAGATAGCGAGATCATTGTGATTTCTAAGACACCTCACCAAATATTTTCTTCGAAAAGCGAGCTTCTTTCCCAACGCCCAATCACGTGGATGACTATCAACAGTATCATATTAGCCTGGACACGACCCAAAATTCCCGTCAAAGCCTGCAGGAAAAAATGATGCATATGGGCCAATTAAGTTTCTAAAAGCTCAGCGTCAACCCAGATCCCACCGTAAAGTCAATCGCGTAATTTCGGGAAGTATTTTACCTTGTCGCATTTATGATGACGATTGCGTACTCTACCCGTACTCTAAGGACACCGTGACCTTGCACTCAACCATCTCCCCTCAAATCTTCTGGTCCCTTAACTCTGTCCTAACCCTGTCTCAAATTATCCAAACCATTCATTTAAGTGGGACCTATATAAATGAATTGTTTGGATGGTTTAAGACAGAGTTGAGACAGGGTTAAGGAGCCAGAGGATCAGGTCCCAACAACCTTAAGGACACCATGACCTGCACTGTTCACTTGCTCATCCTTTTCCTTTCGTCTACATGTTCTTTATACCTGGTTCGTACACATGTCCCCGGTTAAAGAGGGAAGTCGTCACTGAGATAAATATACGACTTTGAATCAAAATTTGCCCAAACGAAATATTAGAAAACCATTTTCCAGCTGTCTTTCTTGCAAATAAGTAAAGATCCAAAATTGCAATCAGTCCAACAATTGATATCACTAAGCAGGAAGGAGACGTTAGTCATATTATCAAGGACCAAAGTTGTATTGGTCAAGTTCACCATTAGCAATAGTATTCTCTAATTGTTATGTCAATTTACACAGCTTGATGTATTAAATTAATTTTAATTATATTGTAAGATTTCTTTCTACGTGACCTATTGTGTTCAACACACATGTAATGATGTAATACGAAGCTACCAACAGGATAAAGTTGCTACAACAGTGATACATACATTAAGGTGCAAGAAGGATAAACTAAAGCCACCCACGTTTCATCATCGTGAGAACCGTCGATCAAGTACTAATTTTTTTGCTGCGAAGCAAACCCTTACATCGATCAACCATTTGTCAACCAAAATCTTCCAATTCTTAGAAGCAGAGCTACGCAAGTCTAACTATTTCTTGCAGTTAACACCCATGACCCAACCAAATCCTCTTCAATTGTAATCTTTATGCTTTTCATCCTAAAACCACAATCCCAAATTACTCCCTTCCTTTTAATTGCAATCGATAATTAGATTAAATCCCATCCGAAGTGAAAAGAAAATTCTAGTGCTTTCTTTTCTGTTTTTCTTTGTTCTTATTTACTTGCAAATAGCTAGGCCATGGCGTCGCCGTCGTCAACGGCTGAAGTGGTGATGGTGCAGCCACAGTCCCCCAGATATCCGATGAGCAACCCAACTTTTGGGGCCCAACGAAAGATTGGTATCGCTGTTGATCTCAGCGATGAAAGCGCTTTCGCCGTGAAATGGGCAGTCCAGAACTACCTTCGTCCCGGTGACGCCGTTACCCTCGTCCACGTCCAACCCACCAGCGTGTTCTACGGTGCCGACTGGGGCGCAATGGATTTGAGCGAAGTTGTCACCAACCCAGACGAACATTTGGAGCTGTCCCAGAAGAAGTTGGAAGAAGACTTCGATATTTTCACCAACACTAAAGCTAACGACCTCGCAAAGCCCCTCGTGGAGGCTAATATTCCATTCAAGATTCATATAGTGAAAGACCATGACATGAAGGAGAGGCTCTGCTTGGAGGTGGAGAGGTTGGGACTTAGTACTCTGATCACTGGTAGTAGAGGGTTTGGAGCTTTGAAGAAGACGGGGAGAGGCAGGCTGGGAAGTGTAAGTGATTACTGTGTGCATCACTGTGCTTGCCCTGTGATTGTGGTGAGGGTTCCTGATCATAGTGACGGTGGCGACGGTAAGGGGGCAGTTGACAGTAGTGTGTTGGAGGTGGAGGAGCTGGAAGATGAGGATGTTTCTGATAAACAGCCAGGTTTGAACTAATTTTAAGATTGCTTTCTAGTGCATGTTTTGTATATAATCTTATACTTCATGATTACGTCATGTTTAGTTGTTTCAATCATTCTATTAGTTGTTGAAGTAGTAAGTTGGGAATTACGCATTGTGGTTATGCTCATCTTGGTAATTGTTGGAAATGTAAGTCGGCATAGTTTCTGTAATTGATTTCTTCAGTAGGTATGTTCTATTTCGAAGCAAGTAAAAAGCCGTCTAGTCCTGTTGTTGCATCAAGACTTCAGGTCTAGTAAACTGTTCATGGGTATCACATGGTATGCATTTGGGCTTTCAAGAGTTGGTTCAAGCCTTAAACCTTTCCGAGTCTTATGGTCTCAATTAACAGTTTTAACTTTTGATCGGTTGCAGAAGACAGTTAATAGACACATAGTTAGAGATGTTTTTGGCATGCTTTACTAGAATATGGGCAAACGCCGTGGTATTTTGGTTTTGGTTTATTCATAGCGAGGCGCACCATTGATGAAAGGATGGAGGTTTTATTTCTACGAGTGATAACTAAGCCTTCACTCTTTGATTCTTGGCGTTGGTACAATATTGATTATGTTTAGCAGACTTGTGTTTGACATTGCTTTAGCTGCAGAAGAGGATATGTTTGGTAATAACTGCCATGTTTGTTCTTGACAATATTTTAGCTGGAAAAACAGGTATGTCTACTAATGTCAGACGGGGATGGTTAATATTCTTGTAGCCAAAACAAATGAAGAGATGGCATGTACTATTGACACATAGGGTACTTTTGCAGTTGTATATTGTTGGAAAATTATTCAGTTTTTTCCCATAAAATCATATTAGTAGGAAAGCAAAATAAAAGTGGTAAAAATAACACACAATTTGATAACGGAGTTCGGCCAAACTTGCCTACGTCTCCAAAGCTGCTGCAGATCTTTACTAAGGAGAAAATTTACAAGTGTTTACAATACTAACACCTCTCACCCAATTATTCCCAAGAATTTTTCTCACAAAAATTCTCTAAAAAATAAACACTTTTTTTTCTCTCTTTCATTTGCTACTGAATGTAGGAGGCCTTATATATAGGCCTCTTAATCTCCGCAATGTCAAGGTTAGGTAGCCTAACCTTGACAAAGCTTGACAGCAGCCTAAAATGGCTGCTATCAAAGTTAGGCAGCAGCCAAAAAGGCTGCTGTCTTGACTAACAATCTCCCACTTGAAGACTGATTTCAATCTGTCGTCACATCTTGATCCATGCAACAGCTCTTCTACGATCTACATCTACTGGAGGCCAACTGAAGCTGAGCGCAGCTTCAGTTTGTCAGTAGTCACCGTCTTTGTTAACATGTCTTCCACTGATCTGCTGCCTAACCTTGATAGCAGCCATTTTTGATTGCTGCCAAACTTTGTCAAGATTAGGCTACCTAACCTTGACATTGAGGAGATTAGGAGGCCTATATATAAGGCCTCCTACATTTAGTAGCAAATGAGAGAGAAAAAAAACAGTGTTTATTATTGAGAGAATTTTTGTGAGAAAAATTCTTGGGGATAATTGGGTGTGAGGTGTTAGTGTTGTAAACATTTGTAAATTTTCTCCTTAGTAAAGATCTGCAGCAGTTCCAGAGACGTAGGCAAGTTTGGCCGAACTTCGTTATCAAATTGTGTGTTATTTTTACCACTTTTATTTTGCTTTCCTACTAATCTGATTTTATAGGAAAAAATTGAATAATTTCCCAACATATATCTGGGAATGAAAATGACCAGTTCTACTTGACAAAGCACAGCTAACTTGAAAAATCTGTAAAGCTAAAAGCTTCACCACATACTATCAAAATAAGTTGAGAGATTTTTGCCGTTTGTGAAGAGCCATAAACCAAAGCTACTTTATATAGTAACGATGTTATCAATGCTGAGATTTTAAGAGGACCCCTGTGCTTGTTAGTTTCTAACTGTGATGTACCGGAATGAACTTGAGAATGTTAGCTGAAGTAAAATGAGGGCCATAAGCTATTCTTATTTCTCTATTTTGGCTATCTTTGGTTATGAGAATCCTTAAATTGTTTATTTCCTTCGTAGAAGTATTCTTAATGCAAAATGAACAAATCCTTGTGCGCCCCTTGCCCAATCTTACATTTCGTTCCATATCATGTTTGATCTACCACACGTATAAACATTCAAACACGAGTATGAATAAGTACTTGAGCTTTCCATCTTATCAATAAAAAGAACACCAATACAGTCTCAAAGCTCATGTGCGTGGACAAGAACTCATAAATTGGGTCATTTCCACACGTTTGTCTGTAACAAGTAAGGTTTTCAATTCAGATCCTCTCTTGAATAAAGACGTATTCGTTGACAGCAGTTTCTTTATGTTGCAGATGTGGACAAGACTTCTTGAGTGGATGATGGAGACGTTGAGAGTTTAGAAAGAAAATTTTCCTGGACAGATGATATAATCTATCTTGTTAAAAGGTTTGACAGTGATAATTTCTGTTTCTCCATTCAATATTCTACCTTATTGTGTGCTCTTCGACAGTCAATTACGATGCTCACTGTTGTGTTTCGCTTTTCCCGCACCATGCAATATAAATAATGCCTGAAATCTCTCTTAGAAATCCTTTTCTACTCTTGTAGCTTTTGATGCTGGAGATTTCTTACTGATTTTCTTCTTTCCCTCTTACCTTTCTGTTACTTCTCATTTACTGTGTAAATTAACTGATTTTATATTTCTGGCGATTACCCTGTTCCATGAATACAATAAGTTGAACATTAAGCAAGCCAGAGTTGATTAATTTTTACGACGAGAAACATTGAAATTGGGTCTCAGTCTGGTGATGCTGTTATTTCAGCTATAACCAGCAAAATGTATTGCCCTAGTATGAGAACTCGACAATTATAATGATGATTGATGGTCCTTGAGTTCCAAAGTTGTCCCTGGAAAATTTGACGATTCGTAGAAACATCTCAATTTCGTGGGTGGCTTTTATGACATACACGAGCTTTTTCTATCTTATCAGTGAATAGGCCTTGACTATCATATATACGATCTTTCGATGGAAAATGTGATGCATCTAAATTGTCTTTCAAATGTTTTCATGTAAAAAGATGTTAGCATAATGTTAGGGGCGGAAAAAAAGTGTTAGCATGACTTGTCTTTCGGGGTTTGAGAATAACCGGATATGGGAGAGATGATGTCGTGTATAAGAAATTAGATGGCTTGCAACTTCGTTTTTATTTCCTTTCAGAGTAATCTACAACTCATTTTTGCAGAAAAAGAGAACACTTCCGGATTATAATGCTACCATCGATTCTTGTTTGAGTTGTTTAATAAAGTAATTCATGAGTTTCCACATGACATCTCATCATGTGCAAATAAATAACAATAATCATAAAAGGTATATATGAATGTTAACAAGCACAAAAAGTGTCCAAAGCTCATGCAATGAAATTAAGCAACCCTATTTGGGTTGAGAGTCAGACAGCTAGCCCAATGGGGCATAACCTCACGTATATGGATGCTTTGCTTGTATTTCCCGCCTATATCAACGGGGTAGCCAAGCCAATACCAATAAAAGGATTTTGACAACTTTATTTCTATTCACACAATGTCCAGAAAGTGGCTATCGTTTCAAGTTCCAAAAGCGCCCCTCGTACATCGGTGAGGAAAAATTTCCGCTTGTGGGATCACTAATGGAGGTCCGCTAGAATCCCATCGTCAGTTTCTAAAGTCAACCAAAAATAGGTTTCGCATATTAACTTATAAAGCATCATTTATCTATTCAAATAGTGATAATTTTTAAACATTAAAAATTCCCGTATGTTTAAATAAAGAAGTAAGCGATCTTTAATTAATTTTATAAAGACAGATTGATTATTTTCAAAATACAAACAAGTTGGTATTACGTCGTAATCAAACCCGTGATCTTTTAGAGGTAGATGACCATTCCACTTCTACCACCAATTCATCCATCTCAAGGGTTTATAGATTGTTTATAGAAGATTTTGACTCATTAATCAACAACTGTGAAATATTAATTGATGGCTCGTGTTGTTTTTTTCACTCTACTTGGTGGCCAGTGATAGGCATGTGAAGTTGTCGGGAAGATAACGTACTAATGTGTATATATATATATTTATACATGCGACTGAAGACTTTTCATCTTTGATTGACTTTCGGCCGAGTACTGCCCTTCCTTGGATCTCTTTACATATTCTGGTTCTGGGTTAGATTTGATAGTCGGCTATAAAGGTAATTGACATCTACTAGTTTATAAATATTGTTTTCTGGCAGATGGTGCAGGCTCAAACGAATAGGTGACCTCTCCAATGTTGTAGCCAAAATCATGCATCGGAGAGGTGACCACCCACCCATGCGTCAGTGTCGGGCCGTGGATGCAAGTTCAGCGGTGTGCACGTCGATCTCCTCCCGCTCCTTCCACGCTCCGACAGCATACGTCTTCGACTGCCCCTCATGTGGAGTTCCAAGGCTCGCGATTTGCGGCCCTCCCCATGATCGAGCCGTTGGAGTTTACAACGGCTCTCTCTCCAGCTCGTGAGGCGCCTCCCCACCATGGGCATCAGCGGCAGCAGCTGAAGCCCCAAATGAAATCGAAGTTGCAGCACAACGCATCGTCCAAAGGCAAAAGGGCATTGTTTAAAGGGCCATAAGGATTGCCTCACCCAGGACCCAAAATGTTGCTGTCCCGCTCCCTCCCCTCTCCCCTGGGCCAGACGCCAGGCCCCTACTCCAAGGCTCCAGCCTATGTGATCTCCTCTGGCCCCTCCTCCCTAGCCCCAGACCACGTGCTCT
>JAOTAY010000002.1:25045969-25065512 GCA_025629805.1 Erythroxylum baracoense
GGTATTGACCGGTACCGGTACAGTACCGTTCCAGACCTCAATCCGGTACCAAGTCCGGTACGGTATTCGCAACATTGGTTGCGTCTCTGAATAAATCATCATATTCCTCCTAAATTTCTCACTTTCTTACTTGTTAGCTCTTTGTCTTTAACATTTGTTATTAAAGCCCCCTCACGGGGCCTGTTACAGTCAGAAGCAGCAGTCTTCTATATATATATATATATATATATATATATATTCCAAAATTTGATGGGCATTATGATCATTGGGCAATGCTCGTCGAAAACTTGTTACAGTCAAAGGAGTATTGAAGCTTGGTGGAAAATGGAATTCATGCAGCAATAGGAGGCGTTGATCTCACAGATGCACAGAAAAAGCATATTAAAGATCAGAAGTTGAAGGATTTAAAAGCCAAGAACTATCTACTTTAGGCATTAGATCGTTCAATCATGAAGACTATCTTTAACAAAGACACAGCGAAGGACATATGGGAGTCTATGAAGCAAAAATATCAAGGAACCCCAAGAGTTAAGCGTGCTCAGTTGCAGGCATTACGAAAGGAGTTTGAAGTTCAACACATGAAGGCAGGTGAGTCTGTGAACGAGTATTTTGCCAAGACACTTACCATAACTAACAAGATGAAAGCTAATGGTGCGAATAAGGGAGATACTGTTATTGTTGAAAAGATTTTAAGATCACTGGCGCCCAAGTTTGATCATGTTGTTTGCTCCATCGAGGAGTCCAAAGATACTAGCATTTTAACCATTGGCAAATTACAAAGTAGTTTGCTAGCACATGAGCAGCGCATGAATTCGTATGATGTCAAAGAACATGCCCTAAAGATCGTTCATGAAGGCAGAGGACGAGGTAGAAGAAGAGGAAGGGGCAAAGGCAGAGAAGGCTTCAACAAAGTTATGGTGGAGTGCTATAATTGTCACAAGCTTGGACATTTTCAGTGGGAATGTTCAAGCAAGGAGAAAGAGGCTAATTACGCAGAGACTCAAGAAGAAGAGGTGTTGTTGATGGTCTATGTGACTACCAATGAGGCAAAAATGGAAGATACGTGGTTCCTAGACTCAGGTTGCAACAATCACATGTGTGGAAAGAAGGAATATTTTTCCTTCTTTGATGAAAATTTCAAGGAGTCAGTAAAACTTGGCAATGATTCCGGCATGGCTCTGATGGGCAAAGGAAATTTAAAACTGAAGGTCAACGGAAATGTGCAGATTATCACAGGGGTGTTTTATGTACCAAATCTAAAAAATAATATTTTGAGCATTGGGCAGCAGCAAGAGAAAGGCCTTACCATTATGTTTCAACTTTCAACAAGAAAAATGTAAGGTGTTTCATCCTGAATGAGGCTTAATCATGGAGACAAAGAAAAGTTCGAATAGATGTTCATGCTGCGTGCCACATCTGACCCCATACCATCCACCTGTTTTAACATAATGACAGAGGATGAGGTGCACCTTTGGCAATGTAGATATGGACACCTAAGCTGTAAAGGCTTGCAGATTCTTCAACAGAAAAATTTGATAAATGGTTTGCCATTAATGAAGAATCCTTTGAAGCTATGTAAGGATTGTTTGATAGGGAAGCAGCAGCGGGATTCTTTTCCAAAGAGGAGCACATGGAGAGCCATAGAAAATCTACTGTTAGTCCACGCTGATATCTGTGGACCAATCAAGCCCACTTCCAACAGCAACAAAAGGTATTTAATTACCTTTACTGATGATTATAGCAAAAAAAACATGGGTTTATTTCTTAACAGATAAATCAGAAGCCTTGTCTATTTTTAAAAGCTTCAAGATCCGTGTTGAAAAGGAAGCAAACTTTCTCCTTAAACCATTGGGGACATATCGAGGAGGAGAGTTTACTTCACAAGAATTCACAATTTTCTATGTTGCAAATGGTATACAAACACAATTGACAGCTACTTACACGCTGCAACAAAACAGCGGAAAAATAGAACTATCATGAATCTAGTTCATAGCATGCTCTCTGGAAAAGGGCTTCCCAAAACCTTTTGGCCAAAAGCAGTAAATTGGGCAATGCATGTATTGAATCGTAGTCCTACATTGTCAGTGAAAAATCAGACCCCAGAAGAAGCTTGGAGTGGAGTCAAGCCATCAGTTGACTATTTCAGAGCTTTTGGTTGTATCTCCCATGTTCACACGCCTGAAAAAATGAGAACCGACTAGATGATGAAAGCTTACAGTGTATTCTACTTGGTGTTAGTGAAGAATCAAAGGCATACAGACTTTATGATCCAATTTCTCAAAGGATCATAGTGTGCAGGGACGTTGTATTTGAAGAAGATAAACACTGGGAGTGGAATGAAAAAAAATATGAAGATGGTGTCTTGTGTGACTTAGATTATGGCGATAATAAAGGAGCAGAAGAAATAAGTGAAAGTCATATAGAAGAATCAGAGGAAGACACTTCTTCTAGCAGTTTAATTGAAGGCATATCTTCACATCCAAAAGAAAGGAGTAACAGGAGACCACCTATTTGGATGAATGACTATGAAACTGGAGATGGAATTTTTGATGAAGATGCAGCTCATTGGATCATGTTAGCTACTGCTGATCCAATTCACTATGAAGATGTCGTGAAGTGTGAGAAATAGAGGAAAGCCATGGACATCGAAATGGAGGCAATAAAGAAAAATGAGACTTGGGAGTTGGTGGACTTACCAGAAGGAGGAAAGAAAGTTGGAGTGAAATGGTTTTATAAGACCAAGTTTCATGAAAATGGAGACGTAAATAAATACAAGGCCATGCTCATGGCAAAAGGATATGCTCAGCAATATAGGGTAGACTACACAGAAGTGTTTGCTCTTGTGGCTAGAATTGAAACAGTCCCCTTGGTGGTAGCACTTGCAGCTCAAAGAGGATGGTCTGTCTACCAACTAGAGGTAAAGTCGGCCTTCTTACATGGTAAGCTGAGTGAAGATGTCTATGTGGAGCAATCATGTGGCTATGTCCAGAAAGGAAGTGAGCAGAAAGTTTACAAGTTAAAAAAGGCGCTTTACAGGCTTAAGCAAGCTCCTCGTGCTTGGTATAGCCACATAGAAGCTTATTTCTTGAAGTAAGGTTTTGAGAAGTGACTATGAACATACATTGTTTATGAAGACAAGAACAGATGACAACATATTGATTGTAAGTTTGTATGTTGATGATCTTTTTACTGGAAATGATGAACAGATGTTTGCAGAATTCAAAACCTCCAAGAAGAATGAGTTTGACATGACTGATCTTGGAAGAATGAGGTATTTCCTTGGTCTTGAAATTGAGTACAGATCTGATGGAATTTTTATCAGTCAAAAGAAATATGCTCAAAAGGTGCTGCAAACGATTGGCATGGATGAATGCAATCCTGTCCATAATCTAATTGTTCCTGGCTTTAAGCTCACGTGAACAAGGGGCTAAGGTGGACAAGACTTATTTCAAACAAATAGTAGGAACCCTCATGTACCTCACGGCTACTCGACCTGATATGGTGTTTGTGGTAAGTCTTGTTAGCAGGTATATGGAAAATCCTACTGAGCTTCATTTACAGGCAGCAAAAAGGGTATTGAGGTATTTAAAGGAAACAACTGAGTTTGGAATTCTCTACAAGAAGGGAGGAGATGATGAGCTTGTTGCCTACACTGATAGTGACTATGCTAGAGACTTGGAAGATAGAAAAAGCACGTCAGGATATGTATTTTTGTTAAGCTCAAGGGCCGTATATTGGTCATCTAAAAAACAGCTTGTAGTAAGTTTGTCAACTACTGAGGCAGAATTTATAGCTGCAGCTTCATGTGATTGTCAGGTAGTCTGGTTGAGGAGGGCAATGGAAAAGTAGAGTCACAATCAAGGCGAAACAATTGTTATTTACTGTGATAGTAGCTCTACGATCAAGCTATCAAAAAATCCTGTAATGCATGGTCGTAGTAAAACACATAGATGTATGCTTTCATTTCCTTCGAGACCTCACAAATGCTGGTACAGTGAAACTAGTCCACTGTGGAATGCAGGAGCAATTGGCTGATGTGATGACTAAACCACTCAAGTTAGATGCTTTTCGGAAGATGCGCAAGCTTCTAGGAGTTTGTCCCGAGACTGATGTAAACTGAATGTTGCAAGCATTTAGTTTAAGGGAGGAATTGCTAGGAATTAGTCAATATCTTTGTTAGTTGAATAAATCCCTGATTTATTGGGATTCTAGTTTGTTTAGTTTTGGTCTTATCTTATCAGAAGTTTGTAGTTGGTAGCCTATTTCTTTGCATTCTGTTTTTGTAAGGTTATATGTATAACCACAGTTGCGTCTCTGAATAAATCATCAGATTTGTCCTAAATTTCTCACTTTCTTATTTATTAGCTCTTTAACAGAGACAAAGGCCTTTGGTTTTAAATAGCCAACTTGTGCTGGGGTTATCATATGATGTGTTCTAGGTGGGGCATGTTGGTGATTAGTTTTGAAGAGATCAATAACTAGTAGAAGTCTAAGTGAGAGTGAACTTGAACTTGTTTCAATGGCTAGAGATTGATCATAATGGGTAAATAAGGCTTTTATGTAGAGTGAATAAGGAGAAGATGTTAATGGGTTAAGTTTTCAGATTGGTATGGATAATGGTAAATTTGTTGAATTTAGATGTGCATGGGACAGTAAATTTGGATTAGGAGGGTATGGGTGTTCTTGCATTAAAATTAATTCTTATTGGATAGTGGGGTTCACTTAGGGATTGATGATACGAGTAAGAATATGGTCGCAGGTTGGTTCGGTGTTTGTTAAGTGGTTGGACTTACTCTAGATTTGGTGTATCTCCATTTTCTTATAATTAAAAAGGAAATATAAAATAATGTGGCGTGAGACAAAAAACTGAATTTAAAAAATAAAGACTTAATTTAAATTTTACTATAACCCATAACAGCACATTTAGTTGATCTAGAAAATAGTTTATTTGTAGAATATGGTCTTAATCATGGATAACATAAACACCGAAAAATATGTAAATCATTATAATTTGGAGATTACTAAAATAATTTTTATGAAGGATTATCAAAATTTAAATTAGAAATCTTATTAATTATATAAATTGCAACGTCAAAAAAAATTATAATATTTGGTAGACACTGAAAAAGTAAGGAGAAACTTTTCAATAATATGTTTGTATTTATGTTCAATGTAACAATTTTGCTCGGGTGTTTGATGACAAAGGAATACCATTTTCCTAAAGATATTTTGTTAAAGTTTTATGTCTCTTTTTTATTGGTAACTAAAATATTTTGTATTAAATGTATTAATTGAATAAAAACACTATGAACTTTATATTTAAATATAAGAAAATAAATCCATGTATATTTTCTAAAGTAATAATACAAATAACATAATACTTATATACAAAAGATTATAGCAAATTAATTCTAATGGTTGCTTGGCTTGAAAAAAAAGGCTGTGAAAATGGTAACTAATGACTCTTGCTAATGGAATAAGCGTGACATAAACCTAAATTTTTATTGTTGATAAAATATAAATTATTGCGACTTAAAACATGATGAATTGTGCAAATATGAGGATGGTCCAAATGGTTGTGCTAGATTTACAAAGAACACGAAAAAGCTTTGGTTGGAAATGATGATTTCAGCTGATGGACAGGTTCAAGCAACATGGAGCATAAGTCCTTGATCATTTTGGCTGTGAAGAGGTTCCTTCATGCATACATCCTTCATGACAAAGTGATTGGGAAAAATTCAATTGAAGTACGGTTAGCTTTAGTAAAAGAATAAACAGAGACTAAATTATTGCACGAATTAGACTTGCAAAAAGCAGAACTAGTATTTAAGATTGGCAGACTTTTACCATTTCCAAGCTTAAACTCACTGGAACTATGATAATCAAGATGAGATGTAAGATTATTTAAATAAGAAGTTATATGATAAGTAGATTCTCTGTCCATAATCCATTATTATAGGTTAGAAGATGGTTGATTTGCTTATGCAAAATTAACTGAAGGTTTCAGAGGTTGGTGTTGGACTAAATGATTATTGAAATCTCTCGAGTAAGACATCTCTGAGCCAGGTGATAATAACCATGACAATTATGACATATTATTGGAGAAATATTAGACATATTTGGTGGATGATATGTTGCCAAATTTTTTAGAACGAAAGTCGGAGAAGCCTCTTCCGCTTCCACGATTTCTGCCTCCTCTTCCTCTTGCATAATTTTGTTGTTGGCATGTAGGATTGTTGGTAATTGCTTGATTTGCTGAATAGGATAATGAATGGAGAAATGATGTCTTCATTAGTGGTCTCACGTGCAAGGTCTTCTTCACTTAACAACAAGCCATACAAATCATCATAAAAGATTTAATCCATCTTTGGTCTAGACTTTGAATAAAGGATCTATATTACTTTCCTAATCCATTCACTCTCACTTGAACATGATCATCTTCTAAGGATTAAGATTTTCTAAAATAGCAAGAACTCACTTTACTTTTAAGTATGACAAAAAGGGATAATTAAGTTGAAAAGTGGTTTCAAATTATTATTAAGTTGGTCAACTAAAAATTTAATTTTCTAAAGTATTCATTAAGTAATCAAAAAATAATTTTCTTAGTTAATGTTTTACTAATTTAAATTTGAGCAACATGTTGGCGTAAAAAATTGAGCATTGGATGACATTATACTATTGAAAGGTTAGGCATATCCAACTATTATAAGAGTATGCTTTGCAATAATATATTCTAATTAAATAATACCATTTAATTTAAATGAGCAAAATTTGTATTTAATTTTGGTAATACTAAGGGCTGTTAGATTTTATTTTTTTTTATGTATTGTAGTTTTTAGTATTTTATTTTTTTATCTTTAGCTTTTGTTTTTTAACAAAAAATTTTTTTGTTTGGTTGTTAATGTCAATATAATTATTTTTTATTACTATTAATAATTAAATATTAGAAAATTTTAAAAATAAATTAATTTTACGAATTAAAGAATTAATTTTATTTTAATCTCTTATATAATATTTGTTAATAAATTATTGATGAAAATATAATATTTTATTAAAATAAATAATTTAATGCATGAGATTTTCTTTATAAATTAATATTTATTATTAATATATTTTTAAATTATTGACACAAATTTTAAATTTTAAAATAGTTATAAAATAAAAACAAAAATTATTAAAATAAATTATTCACAATTATTGATATTAATTAATATTAGTAAATTAAAATAATATATATTTAGTTGACGGTGAATTATATTATGATAAAAATAAAATAGAAAATAAAAACCAACTTTTTTAATTGTCATAAATTAAGAAAAGTTTAAAATAGAAACTTAAAACTCAATCAAATAGATTTTTTACTAAATTTTTATATAAAAATAAAAACTAAAGTGGAAATAAAGACACCCTAATTTATTGCCAACCAAATTTAATTCACATCCTATTCCTAAGTGGAAAAAAAGTTCAATTATATGCAGTCTAACTTACGAAATATTATCATTATACAGGTACAATTTAATGGAAAAAAATATAGCATTTTTCACTTTAAAGTTATATAATCTTAGTATTGGAGCGCCAAGTCATCATATTTATAGTTGAATGTGTTAACTTTGTACTTGATAATCTAAATTTTAAAATTTTGAATCAATAATTAAATGGGTTTAGTCCTTCCTTCAATTTTACATAATCAAATTAAAGAAGGGGATGATAAGGAAAACTATTTATCTCTCTTTAAAGTCAAAAGGGTTACAATAATAACAATAATAATAATAATAAATGAATGCAAATTGACTCATTATTTTTATTTATTAAATTAAATTAAGTTGTTTATCAAAGACAAGGAAGCGCTAAACATAATTTCATGACATGAGCTTCCTTACAGATTGCACTCGTTTTAAGCGCTAAACATAACTATGTCCTTGAGGAAGTAGCTCACTTACAACCTCCAATCTCACCGATATATAATGGGGCATGATTGGTCCATCCTATTTGGCATTACTTGCTGGTTCCTCTGGCAATGACGGAATCTGTCCCTCTTCGATGATCAGTTTTTTTGGCCATCCTCACCTATTTTTCCTATTTTGTCTTATGCAGGTGCTCTACACCAGTCAGCAGCTTGGCACGATCGAGCCCGAGCCGCAGGTCCTCACACTTGACTGGAGCGATTCAATAGGTGAAACAAACCTCCCATGGGTTGGATCCGATTCAACACAGATGGTGCGTGCAAACGAGCCTTGGCCGTAGCTACCGTAGGTGGACTTCTCCGAGATAGTGACGGTAACTGGAAGGACGGATTTACTCAACACCTTGGCTGGTGCACTCCATTCACTGCGGAACTCTGGGGCGTCTATACCGGGTTGACCCTTGCGTGAAATCTGAGGTACCGCCGGATCAAGCTTGAGGTGGATTCCACAGCGGTGATCGATGTCCTCTCTTCTTCGATTCACCGGACCCGATCTCTCAACTCTCTAGTTCGAGGCATCAATGAACTATTCAATAGGAACTGGACTGTTGTTCATCGACACATCTATCGAGAGAGCAACATATGCGCCGACTGACTTGCCAATTATGCGGGTCATTTTTGATGTCGAAGTCACTTATTTTGCCACACCTCCTATAGGGTGTCACATGATCCTTTTAGAGGATTTATCGGGAACCTGTCTTTCTCGGCTTACTGTGTAATTTTGAATCTTTTCCCAAAAAAACAAGGAGCACCTGAGAATTTCTACTTAGCGAAAGGCCTGTGACTGAACGGAGATCGACCTCCTGGTAACCCGTTATTCAAATGCTCAACTTTCTTGCTTCCTTTTTTTTATTCGACATCTTTTTCTTTTTAAGTCGACGTTAGAAATTGTAGAATGGAACTGTACTAGATAATAAGGGCTCCTGTATTTTTTAGTAGACAACATCTAATAAGATCTTCCTATAAATTCATCGACATTTTTGAGTTTGACAATTCTTGATAAATATCCATTAAAAACAAATTTAGGTTTTCAAACTTAGTTCTTAAGTCGCATGTAATGATTAAATGAGTAATGATAAGTATCCCATTCAAATTTGGATCAAAATTTGGACTATTTAAAGGACTTGGTCATAAATTTCAAATTTAAAATTAAAAAAATCAAAAGAGATAAATCTAATCTAAAGTACAACCAACTCAAATCATATCATTGACTTTTGGCAAGATTGAGCTAAGTTCAAACTAATTTACCTATCCTAAATTTAAATGTGAAGGTAAAAGTCTAATATTAGAATATACACAATTATAAATCATTCCACATATAAAAATAATATTTTTCCACAAATTATTTTCTTATTTTATTTCAGAAAAAACTTCTCCCCAAAGAAGTGACTCAGAGCAATTGCATCCACATTCCCTCCAAAGTAGGGTTCCACTCCCACATTGTACCTGGGATGAATATCAAATGTACGCCATAGAAGGTAGAACTGGCTTAAGGAAACATTGTTCAAAAGCTAATTCCCCTAATTGTTGCTTTTCTAGTTCTTCACTGCCCTTGAGATTCATTTCAATCTAACGAGCAGCTGGAGGCGTTCCATTGTGAAAGAGCGCTATCACAATTTACGATAAGACACATTTTGGACCGACATGAGCAATTAGGACAACTACATGAATAACAACAACAATGGCCAACAGCAATGACAGCCTGCCAAGTTTATTAGCATCTATTGGCTTTCTGTCTTTCTGAAATATGAAAATTATTCATCAATATGAAGCTCCATGAATGAAAACAAAAGAAGAGAGAAAAAAAAAGAAGAAAATACTTATAATATACGTAATATATACTTACCTGGAAAGCAGAACTAATCTACAGTTTCAGGAACATGGTTTAAAGAAAATGGGATGCTTGATTGTGAAGCTCCTTCGGCGCTATCAGAGAACCTGCTAAGGAATTTTCGCTGTTAGAAGAACTTGAAACTGGTGGAGACGGCGGGGAAGACCAAGGGACCACTTGATTTTCTCCATCATCTTCATCGCCATCATCACTGCCGTCACTATTCTCATCATTCCCATCATTTCCTGTGCCATCTTCTCTGTCGAGGTCATCATGGTCGTCGTCTTCCTCATCGTCGTTGTTGCTTCTCTCTTGTCTACAATTTGAGCTGTTTACACAGTTCTGGCAAACCGAAACAGTGGGAGCTAACTTGGGTCCTGATCCAGTCCAGGGCGTGAGGGACTGGCAGAGATGGCAAAGAAGCGTTCTTGAGTGCCTAGCTACAAGAAAATTTGCCCCATGTACATTCGCATCACACTCCCAGCAAAGGCTTGCTTGATCTGATTCACAGTACATTTTAGCTAAAGAATCACACAGCTCACACTTCATCATTTTTCTTTTTCCTCGGACATAAGACTTATTAGCCTCCGATTTGTGCTTGCATGTTTATTTCTTGTATATTGTCCCGCCTTTTATACCCCTGTTTCCGTGGTTAGTCCAACATTTGCTATAAAAACAGAACACATGGCGCAGGGCAACTTGCATATATTCATAGTTTTGCTTTCCCTTCTTTGGAGGAGTTAGAAACTATATCTTCAACATTTTGAAGATGTTATGTTATCTGTTATCTAATCCAAGCTTTTTTAGCTTCAAAACTTTGATTTTTTTTTTTGGGTGGAAATTAGGTTAGCCATTAGACATTCAGTGCCCAGCAATGATATCAGCAAATCAAAGTGCCAGCGTGGAGATTGGAATGAGCGGCATGCACTCGGGGTACATCACTGGACCTAACAAACCTAAGTCCTTGTTTTTTTCTTTTAGTTATTTTCTTGCAGCTTGCAGCTACATCAATTTTGTCATGTAAGAAGACATGAACAGAAATATCCACTTCTTGTTGATTCTCAGCCTTATCTTCCTTTTAGTAACGATTTCCGATTTGGCTAGACAGGTACTCTGGAAGTATTCACTGCAAGGACACGTGTGTGAATGTGAATGAAAGGTCATGAAAAAGTTGTTATAGTAATTATAGTTGATAGGAACAATGATGACAATTATAATGCAACACAACTCTATCGTCGTAACGATTGTTATAATAATATTATCTAAAGAACACTAACATTTAAAAAACACTATCCTTATATATATAAAAGTGTTGTACACAGTTCTAATAAAAGAATTTAAAATTTTTCAGAACTCTTCTGAATGTTGGGAATTTTAAAAATTAAATCTCCATAATCGTATTGACATTTAAAAGTTGTGTTATGTGCTTCATTAAAATTTTGGTACAATATGATCTGAATATTTTGGGATGATAATAATAATATATTTAAACTAACGAATTACATGAATTTATTTGAGCTTAAATGATTAAAATTTTTAATTCTTAAAACATTTTTAATTAATATTTACTTACTAAAAATACGTACAAGATAATAAATACAGAGAATTAAAGAGCTCAATTTCAAGTAATAAATTAGAACCTCTTAAAGATATTTTATGTATCAAACATTTTATTGATCTTTGTGGAAAATTAATAGTAAAACTTCATTCTCATATTTTTTCTCCTAGTCCATTTTTAAAAAAAATATCAAAAGTAGAATTGGGAATAGAAAAATAACATCTCTTCTTTGATAATTGGTGCTTGATAAGTCTTCTCTATAATAAGCACTTATATCTACAAATACTAAGGAGTTGCTCGGGTGATGGGTTTAGGAAGGGTTCAATAAGGATGGATTGAAAAAGGAGTGGTTGGCTATATATTATCATTATAGGGATAAAATTATGATATCCAACTTTCAAGTATTGCTCCATACCTTTCAAGCATAAGAGGAATGTCAATCATTCCTGGGTGACACTCCCTTCATCATTTTTTTAAACTTTTTATAATTAAATATAATTAATTAAATACAATATAATTAATTAATTACAATAATATTACAATAGAATTAATTAATTATATTTTTTCTCTTTTTTTAGCAATTAAATATAACTAATTAAAATATATTAAAATTTGATGTAAAAAAAGTTTAACAAATTTTTATTTCTCAATATTCTTAACAAACCAACTACTATCAATAGTAGTAATCATTCATTCATTCTAACTAACATCATAATTATAATAATTATATTCGTTTTCATTCCTCACTGTATTTATTCTCATTTCTATTACCATTACCCAATTTGAACCTAGAGGCCCTTAAATATATCTCTAAAGAATTCCAAGATGGAGCTATAGTTGAAGGAAGGCCATTGGGGTAAGGCTCCAGTAGAAGTTAAACACTTGTTATCAATATATAACCTATATAGTAAGAAATAAGACGAATATGTTTAGCTAAGAAGCAGGTCAGTAAATTCTTTAATGAGTTTTATAAGGAAATCTTGAGTAAAGGAGAACATAAAAGATGGAGTAAGATTGTTTAGGACAAAAACTTAAAAACAAAGATTTCATTCAATATATGGTTGATTTTAAAGAGAAGTTGGCTACATTAAACAAATTATTTTTTCTTAACCTGAAAAATATATGTTTCTCATGCAAAGATAATATTGAAACTTTTAGATCATATATTTTTCATCTATAACTTCTCCAATGATGTGTGGAAGTCAATTATATATTTATGCCATCTCAAGAATAATAGGTGCAACCATAAGTAATTCTTGTCACAGTTTTTAGCTACTGGAATTTCTCTAAGTGATAAACCTTTGACATTAATAGCCTTCAAATCATGTCAATATAACCTTTGGGAGGAAAGAATTGATAGGTACTTTAAAGGTAAAGAAAAAATAGTACAATATGGATTAGAGAACATGCAATGTTGAATATAAAAGTGAAAAGCTGTAGCAACTTGGAAGCTACCTTATGAAGAATTAAAGAGGTGATGGCTTGCTAGAGGTTGACTGTAAGCTACTCTACAACAAGAACTTCATAACCATCGGGATAGGAAGAACTAGAGTAGCACTCTTGTAGTGATTAGGCACATAATAGTCTAATAAATTGATAGGGTCTTCTAGCACTAAAATGTGGATAAAACATGTGTCATATAGCTTAATTAAGGATATCTATGCTCTTTTGGAATATTGCCTTCTATAGAGTTATTAGATTTTGTATTTTACCTTGAATAAGGACTTTTTAATGATATTCATCTTTCGAAAAAATAAATAAATAAATAAAAAATCAATTAACGAAGTTAAAGATGTCATCATAATAAAGACCGAACATCATACTAGAAGAGCATTATACTATTATTACAAAACTAAACAACCTAAATCTAATACTTAAACATCAGCTATATATATAACTATATGCAACAAAAAATTTTGTAGGATTGGTATCATAATTTCTTAGTCCAAAATCATTTATTACTTTCTAGAACTTGCAAAAATGTTGACTTACACTAACTATAACATTTGATAAGTTAGGCATAAAGTTTTTAAAGCACAACGATAACATTTGATAAGTTAGACATAAAGTTTTTAAAGCACTCTTTCAATATTTATTTTATTTCATTTGTAGGGTTAACCTATGAGTGCTCTAAATACATGGATTGTTTCCTGGTTCGTTTCGCCATCCTACCTAATAAATCATTAAGATTCTTTTTCTTTTTATTTAATAAAATCTTACGTATTCATAGATTTCGTCATTCAAGGAAAAAGTTCACTATCCTAACCCCGTCAAACATAACTCCTCACATTCTTAATTGTTGATTGAAATCATGCAACTTTCTGGTTCCGAGATGAGGTGGTACTTTTGATATTTCAGCTTGGGATGCATTTTATTTGGCAACTTTCTAGATTTTAAATATTATTAGATGAGTTACTTTTTGTTGGCATTAGAAACACATCACATTGTGGCAAGTTAAGACTTCACAGTTTAATGAATCTTCTACTTATTTGATGGGATGAAAAATTAATTCTTTATAAATAATTAATTACCATAAACTGAACATCTTAGCTTTGGTGGTAATTTTGCCCACATCTAATCTCTAAATCTTGTTCACCCTGGATTCTCTTGTTGGGTGAATTGTGACCTCATACGATTGTGTCGGTTGAGTAACAGGCTCCATAAAATCTAGTAGAATAGGTAGTGTGATATAATTCATATTTTCTTTTAGCTATTTGAATTCCTTATATTTCAACTTATCTCTTTCATTTATTAGGTCAGTTTAAAATTAGTACTTGTTAAAATTATTCATAAATCGTAATGATAAAAAATATATTTAAAATAAAAATATGTTATAACTTAAAACTATAATATAAAATTAAAATTTGATATTTAGCACTTGAAATAAAATAGTATGATGCAATAAAAAATAACTGAATTTCACAGGTAAAATACCTTACAACGAACAACTTTTTGATAGTACCTTAATCTTGCTCTTTCCAAGAAGTTTGCCCTATTTTAGAATACTACAAAATATCTAAAAACATATTATTAAAAAATTATATTTTTGATACAACATACTTCATTTAATTGTATTATATTAAAAATAGATCATAGCTTGCTCAAATTAGTTCTTTAACTATTTTGTCAAGTTAGATAGAATTTTCTTTTTAATTTTTAATCAATATTGACAACAAATGAGGACCACAATTATAGTATGAGTTAAAAAAATCATCTATTGATCCAAAGTCCAATCACTAAAGCTAAAGGCCGGTTCAGAAGCTATTACTAATTGTTGAATATTCAAAGTATCTTTACCAACCTTCAATAAAATAAGTTACTTCATCATTAACCTACTATCTTGGCAAAATATCAAACTCAATAGTATATTTCTCTACTATCTCCCAAAATACATGTTCGATTCTCCCAAAACTAATGATTTATTCTCATTCTCAACTTGTAAAAAATAATTGTCAAATTACCAATTAGAGCAACCCTCCCACCAATATTTAAAACCGATTTACTGAGTGAACTACTCATACTCACTCCTTCATGTGAAATTCTATATTCATCCATCACTAATCTTAAATTCAAGTAAATAAATTTACATTTAAAATATTTAAAATCAATGAACTTAAATTTACAAAAACATTAAATTAATATTAGGAATATATACATTGTAAATAGGCAATAATTATGTACATATCACACTTTGATCGCCTTGCATATATTTAGGAGATTGTATAGGAAGTAGTTTCCTTATTCATGACAATTATATACTCTTATATATAATCTCATGTTTTATGTGAAATACAACTAAAGTTTTCCCACTCAACTCTTATCATAGTATCAGAGCCTCTATGAGGCAGGAAAAGTGAAACCTTCAAAAGAACAAAAACACATAGAGAGATTGAGCATTTGATCGTTGGCAACACTGATAGGGAATGACAATAAGAGTGACCATGGTGGGAACTCTGACAAAGGAAATAAAAGGAGTTCATACGGGATCAATGATCCTTCGTCGCTGTATTTTCTTTATAACTCCGAGATACTAGAGTTGAATATCTGTGGGACTTTGCTCAAAAGCCAATCGAATTACTGAGAATGGGCTACGACTTTAAAGAACACCTTTTATGCTAAAAGGAAAATTGGGTTTCTAGATGGAACCTTAAAACAGCCTTCAACCAACATTGAGGATATGGACGATTGGCTCAGTGTTAATTCAAAGCTTATAGGCTGGATAATGAACTCTCTTGAAACTGAACTACGTTTAAACTTAGCATATACAGACAATGCCAAGGATTTGTGGGATGATATATGCAAGCGTTTTGCTACACATGACGTTATGCATGTTCATGAGTTGAAGGAAACAATAGGTGCGTGTAAGCGAATAGGACAGACTATTAAAACATACTTTGGTCATCAACGCTGGATGTCATATCATGCCCATGTGTAAGTGTGATGGCTGCACTTGTGATATGACAAAAAAAAAATTTGTGGTAGTGGAGACTGAAAAGACAAAGGAATTTCTAATGGGGCTAGATGACACACCATATAGGAATTTGAGAAGAACAATACTGAGCATGGAGCCCTTGTCATACTGAGCATGGAGCCCTTGTCATCTATTAGCAAGGTTTTTTAGATGGCGGTCAAAGAAGAAAGGCATAAAAATCTTACACGAGCAAAAGAGGAGAGAGGTGATGTTATGACCTTCTTAGTTTACAATAGTCGTGGACGAAATTCTTCGCAGGCAACCGGAGACCGTGGCAGGCCGATTTGTACTCATTATAATAAAAAGGGCCATTATATATCTAATTGCCTTCAACTCACTGGAAAATACCCTGACTGGTATTGTTTCAATAACTAGGGTCGAGGCCATAGAGTAGGGTGCCATCGAGGTGGCTCTTGTGGTCGAAGGCATGGTGATATGGTGTTGTGGCTAATGTGATAACTATTCCTAAGGGTTTTGCCTCGCCTGCTAGTCACACTGGGAATGAAGCAGAACCTGGTCCATCATTGCCTTTGACAAACGAGTAATGGTCTTCTCTTTTATCCATGCTCAATAACAGTAAGCAATCCTTTTCAACAAAGAAGTTAACAAGTAAGAAAAATAAAGTCTTTTGGATGTATAATAATGTAGTTGAGATGCTTGATAGTGGGGCATCATACCACATGACTGGTACACATTTGTGTTTTAGTACGTTGCTTCTTATATCTTATTGTCTTGTTGGCTTACCAAACGGTAAGACTACTTATGCGAGACATGAAGGGGATGTGAAGTTTGGTGACTCTTTATCTCTTAGACATGTGCTTTATGTGCCTCAATTGAATTGTAACTTGGTTTCAGTTGCACGCTTGATTAATGATTTGGATTGTTATGTTTTGTTCACTAAACAGCTTTGTCTGATACAGGACTACACTTTGAGGATGCTGATTGGAGTAAGTGAGTATTGTGGTGGGGTCTACTACTTCAATGGTGCACCGAAGGCTATGGCTCATCACATAAAGGGGAATGATACAACAGTAATATGGCATCAACGTATGGGGCATCCTTCTGATAAAATTCTACATTTGCTTCCTAATGCATCTCTTTATAGTTCAAGTTTTGATGCTAAGAATAAACCTTGTGATGCTTGTTTTAAGGATAAACAGACACGAGATGTTTTCCTTTGGGTAGTAGTCGAGCTAAGGAACCATTTGATTTAATTCATTATAATCTTTGGGGTCCTTATAGTCTGTCATCTTCTTGCGGTGCTCATTACTTCTTAAATATTGTTGATGATTTTTCATGTGCAATGTGGGTTTATTTATTGGCTAAAAAGAGTAAGGTAACCAAAACCTTCCAACAATTTTGTGCAATGGCCTAAACACAGTTTAACAAAACTATCAAAATTGTGCGGAGTGAAAATGGGACAGAGTTCAAACCTTTGATACCATACTTTAAGGATAATGACATTTTATTTTAGACTTCTTACAGTGATACATCTCAATTCAGGTTAAGAGAAAACATCGACATGTTCTTGATATAGCTCGAACTTTACGTTTTCATGCCAACCTTCTTATTAACTTTTGGGGTGAGTATGTGCTAGATGCTAGATATTTTATCGATCATACCCCTTCCTTAGTAAAAAACGACAAGAGTCCCCTAGATGCTGGATATTTGATGAATCGTACCCCTTCCTTAGTAAACAACGACAAGAATGCCTATAAGTTATTGTTTGGCCAACCTCCCTCCTATAGTTT
The DNA here is from genome assembly GCA_025629805.1 of Erythroxylum baracoense. Taxonomy (NCBI): domain Eukaryota; kingdom Viridiplantae; phylum Streptophyta; class Magnoliopsida; order Malpighiales; family Erythroxylaceae; genus Erythroxylum; species Erythroxylum baracoense. The sequence goes on from JAOTAY010000002.1 coordinate 25,063,544, forward strand.
TTTTTTAGTTTTTGGATGTCTTTGTTATGCTCATCACAAGTCTCAGGATCATGATAACTTTGATGCCCATAGTAAGAATTGTGTTTTTGGTGTATCCTTATAATAAAAAAGGTTGGAAGGTGTATGAACTTGAGATCGAGAGCATTTTGTTTCCCGAGATGTCAAGTTTATCAAGAGCATATTTCCTTTTTCATCTCCAACCAAACAACATCCAACTTCCACTAAGCCTCCTTTCCTTGATCCTTTTCTTGCCTTGTGACACAGAGATGATAATGAGTGGGCGTCTTTAGATATCTATCGAGATGAGCTTCCTGACATATCACCTGATGCTCCAGTCCACTGTACTCTTATGTCACCAGTAAGGGGGGGTGTTTCTTTAGCCCACACTCTTGATGATTCTAAACTTGATAGTGGCACTGTTGCACTTATTTCCTCCGCACCTTTAAGCTGACCTTCAGATCCACAACTTGCTATTTCTCCCAGTGCAGCACCTCAAGGTAATTTGGGTCGTGGTTTTTACATCAAGACCCCTAATGTTTGGCTTCGTGATTATGTGTACACCAACATCGTGAAGTGCTTCAACCCCCCACCCGTCCCTACTTCTGCAACCTCCTTAGGTACGCCTTATGCCATTGCTAATTACATAAAATGTGCTAATTTTTCTCCAAATCATCGAGCTTTCTTGGCAGCTATTTCTATAGAGACAAAACCTACTTGTTATTTGATGCTGTTAAGGATCCTCGTTAGTCTACAGCAATGTAATAAGAGATCGATGCTTTGGAGATTGGGTGTAAGTGGGTATATAAGATTAAATATCATTTTGATGGCACTATTGAAATGCGTAAGGCTCATTTGATTATCGTGGGAAATAATCAAGTTAAAGGGATAGACTACATCAAGACTTTTGCCCCTGTTGCTAAGACGGTTATTGTACGTAATTTCTTAGGTATTGTAGTCATTAAGAACTAGGAGTTGCATCAAATGGATGTGCACAATGCCTTTCTTCATGGTGACGTGGATGAAGAGGTGCACATGCACTTGCCCCCTGGTTTCTTAACCTCTTATCCCGGTATAGTCTGCCGCTTATATAAGTCTTTATACGGCTTATGTCAGGCACTTCGAAATAAAGTTAGGTTCAACATTGCGACGATATGGATTTTCTCAAACAAAAGCTAATTATTCCCTCTTTACTATGCATTCTAGCACTGATACTTTGTGTGTTTTTATCTATGTGGAAGATTTGTTGATTATAGGAAGTAGTTTTGCTATAGTTATTACTCTTAAGAGCTACTTAAGTCAATGTTTTCATGTGAAAGATCTTAGGGGCTTGAAGTACTTCTTAGGTATTGAAGTAGCCCGTAACTCTACGGGTATATTTCTCTATCAATGGAAATTTGCCCTAGATATTATAAACGAGGCCAAACTTCTTGGTGCTAAACCTGCTCATTTCTATATTGAGGAAAATCATAGACTTGCTCTTGCTTCTGGTCCATTGTTGTTTGATCCTGCTCAATATCGTTGCCTTGTTGGGTGATTGATCTACTTAACGATTACTAGACTTAGGCTCTGATACTCTGTTCACATTCTTGCTCAGTTCATGTAAAATCCTCGTACTAAACATTGGGATGTTGTCCTTCAGGTGTTGTGATATCTTAAGGGCGATCCTAGTTAAGGCATCCTTCTATGTGCTAATAGTGATCTCCAGTTATATGATTTTTGTGACTCTGATTGGCCTAGTTATCCTTTGAGTCATTGCTCTCTGACTAGTTATTTTGTATTTCTCAGTTAGTCACCTATCTCTTGGAAGACCAAAATGTAACAAATGGTTTCTCATTTGGTCTATAGCAGCTACGACATCCGAGCTCACTTGGCTCAAAGCATTGTTACATCCACTTGGTATTTCTCATCATCAACCTATGTGGCTCTTACCGATAACCAGACGACTATATACATTGCTTCCAATCCTGTG
>JAOTAY010000002.1:25065612-25079432 GCA_025629805.1 Erythroxylum baracoense
TTAGTACTCTTAAGAGCTACTTGAGTCAATGTTTTCATGTGAAAGATCTTAAGGGCTTGAAGTACTTCTTGGGTATTACAGTAGCCCGTAACTCTATGGGTATATTTCTCTGTCAATGGAAATATGCCCTAGATATTATAAACGAGGCCAAACTTCTTGGTGCTAAACCTGCTCATTTCCATATTGAGGAAAATCATAGACTTGCTCTTACTTCTGTTCCATTGTTGTTTGATCCTGCTCAATATCGTTGCCTTGTTAGGTGATTGATCTACTTAACGATTACTAGACTTAGGCTCTGCTACTCTGTTCACATTCTTGCTCAGTTCATGTAAAATCCTCGTACTGAACATTGGGATGTTGTCCTTCAGGTGTTGTGATATCTTAAGGGCGATCCTAGTTAGGGCATCCTTCTATGTGCTAATAGTGATCTCCAGTTATATGATTTTTGTGACTCTAATTGGCCTAGTTATCCTTTGAGTTATTGCTCTCTGAGTAGTTATTTTGTATTTCTCAGTTAGTCACCTATCTCTTGCAAGACCAAAATGTAACAAATGGTTTCTCATTTGGTCTATAGTAGCTACGACATCCGAGCTCACTTGGCTCAAGGCATTGTTACATCCACTTGGTGTTTCTCATCATCAACCTATGTGGCTCTTACCGATAACCAGACGACTATATACATTGCTTCCAATCCTGTGTTTCATGAACGTACTAAGCATATCGAAGTATATTATCATTATGTTCGTGATAAGTTGTAGGAAGGTGTTATAACTACATCTCATGTTCGTTCTATAAAGAAATTAGTGGATGTCTTTACAAAGGCATTGGGTCAACGTCAGTTCTTGTACCTTGTTTGCAAGTTAGGCATTTGTCATCTGCATGCTTTAACTTGAGGCATATTATTAGGAAGATATACATTGTAAATAGGCAATAACTATGTACATATCACACTTCGATAGCCTTGCATATATTTAAGAGATAGCATAGGAAGTAGTTTCATTATTAATGACAATTATATACATATACTCTTGTATATAATCTCATGTTTTACGTGAAATATAATTAGGCCTTGTTTAGTTGGTATGGATTTTTGCTTGGGAAAGTAATCTTTTTCCTAAAATTTATATTATCACGTTTGGTTCATTTTCTTGACTAGTTAGGAAAGTAAAAACTTTCTCAATCTAGGGAAAGTGGTAACACTTTACTTAGATTCTAAATCCCATCACTCCCTTGGTATTTAAATTACTTTCCTCAGGAATTTAATCTAAAAAATAAGCTAGTCAATTCAACCATTCCTTTTCTCTCAACTCTACGACGACTTTTTTTATAAAACCCTACACCTATGTTGCGAACGCCCTGTATGGGTCGCCGCCACTGGAGAATCTACCACTGTCTTGCAATCACCATTAGCCGCGACCAACTACCAAGTAGTCGCTAGTTCTAAACTGTGCCTCTAGCCTCGCCAACGCGATGCTTCTCCATGATGCCACCAAACTATCGCCCCTGACCATAAGGAACCATGTATAGATTCAGTAGCTATAAGTTGTTGGTTGTCTGTGTCTTCTACAAGCTACGAACTATAGCTTCACATTAGGGCGTCATCACCTAAATAAAATATTTATTTAACTTTTAAATAAAAATTTAATCAATTTGGTACTTCAATTTTAAATTGAATGTGGGGTTTTAAAATATTCAATCTAAACTTTTTAAAGAGTAATTAGTTTTTAAGATTTTCAAATTTATTAAATTTAGGATGTTCAGAAGATATTTGATCAATGTTAGAAAAAAATTTGATATTTGATTTAAATTTTAAGATTTATCTTTGTACACGGTTAAGGTTTTTTTAGTATTTTTCAATACTATATTTATGATATAACATTATTATATGATTAGAATATCAAAAATGAAAAAAATTAGCATTTAATAATATAACTTATATTACAAAATAACATTATTTAATGATTTCAATTTTTATTCTGTTTGTAAGGATATCATTAGAAACACAAGTCAAAATTAAAGTACATTCTATGAAATACTGTTGCATAACAAATACTATAATAAGAATCCACCTAACTTTCCTATTAGAATTCTTATAAGTATCCAAACTTGTGATTATCTTTATTTTCTATAGATTTATTTTCCGAAGAACTAGATTCTAAATTCACTTTATTTTCCTGTCAACCAAACGGGGCCTCCCCTCTCAACTTTTATCAATTACTTCTATAATAACACATAAAATTTAATTCTTTTGGTCCGTTAATTGACAAATTCAATATATATCAATTTAGTTCTCTAATTGAGTATTACGAAAAATGCATAAATGTATTAAATTAAAATTAACGTGCACTTTAATTCAATTTTAATAAAAAGTTAATACTATAATTTAATTCTAAAATTTTTAATCTTTAAGTTCGATTGGAAATATCTAATGTCCATGTACATTCTTACAATATACATGCTCTGCCCTTCAATTTTGTTAAAAAGTTTTAGGAACTCTTTCCTTCATGTTTCACATAGCTCTGGTATTATTTTGACTAGAGACTTAACTCTCTGCAATGTGAACAAGGTAGTCTCATGTCAATTTTGCTTCTTTGTTTTCTTTTTCAACGGCATTAGTAAAGTGACTTTTACCTAAATTAACTCGTTCACACTTCAACAAATTTATTTCTGTTTTTCTTCTCTTGCTTTTAATTAGATTCATTTCCTAGGGACTTCTTTCCATAACCCATTTACGTATTGTAGCCAGGAGATAGTAAATACCTAAATAGGCCGAGGAAGTAAACTACAAGGATAGAACTTTCATCTATCAGCAGCACATAGCTGGTATAGCGTATACAACCTCTTATGACAATTGCAAAATAACTTAAACAAGAGAAAATTTTAGGCTATATTCTTCCTAACAAATTGTTTAAAGATGAGGAACATTAGAAGCTATATTGTACTAAACGTGCCATTAATTAATATTATTAAGATACTTTAAAGCTAGAAGATACATACTGAGAATACCAATGTAGCCTAGCTATCAATTTCCAAAAACAAGAATACAAGTTAATTAAACTCTAAATGTTATCACTAACAATGGCTTTTAGCAACCATTTTCTTGAACTCCTCATCAACCCAGGACTAAGCCTGAACATAAGAGTGCAGAACTCCATCTCATTCAGGGCACCATCCTCGTCCAAATCGCCTTCTCTTAACATGCACATTAGTTCATCATCTCCCATACCATGCAAACCAAGCAATTTTGCGTTCTTCTTCAAGCTCTGGAATGTGATAACTCCTCTGTCTCCATCCATCAACAAGCGAAACCCATTGCACAGCTCCTGCATAAAGCCTTCTTCCCCAAGTTTCTCCACCATTGCAGGAAAAAAATCCTCGAACACAACCCCGTTTCGTGAAGCCATATGTTATGTTTGTAAACCACCTGTATGACTTAAAAGATGATTGTAAATATGACGACTTTGGTCAGGGTATGATATGTATATATATAGATATGGATAGAAAGTGTTGGCGAAAGGGAATAATGAGGTAAATGTCTTAACAGGAAAGGAAAAGAAGAGTTCGAGGAAAGAGTTGGAGTTTGGCTGTTAATGACACCGAAGGTACAGGTAAGAAAGAGAAGGTTGTTCGCAATGTAGAATTGGGGGGCATTTCTGTTAGGGAATGGTGTTCCTATCCTTCCACGAAGTTGCATGGGAAAGTGGGTAGCAAACAAAGCTTGGTCCAGTCCACGAGGAAGCATTTTCCTTTTCCTAATAAAGTTTGGAGCCTTGTTTCTGGACGGCAATTGATCGACACAAACGACCATTCCCTTTCTAATAGTTGATGCATATTTAAAGAAATTAAGAAGGAAACGATTGACGATTGGCAAGGAATAAATTAGTAAAGGATGTGTATTTTGACCCACAGGCAATGTGTGCACACTTCAGATCTCTGGGAGTAATTGTCACACTAACAAAGTGGTGATCATGTATGAAAGGATTCATTTGGATACGCAATTTTTGTCACGTTGTTACCCTATAATGCTATAACCTACCTCCATTTTAATGTTGTCAACCGGATAAAATTTGCTGGTTACAGCAGAAAACTTGGGAGCCCGATAATTGGTTTAAGCCCAAATTGGAAAACCTTTTCAATCTGGTCCAATTCGAATTTCTTAAACATCAATATTTTGACGCTTGATATTGTCTTACAAACCGAATTACGCAATCATCGAGGTTCTATATAAGGGAGATAATATTATACATATATTATAAGATAAATTAAAAAAAATCTCAAACTTTTTACAATTTCTTAATTATAGCTTGAACTTTAGCAAGTGACAATTAAATACTTAAAATTTCAATTTTTACAAATACAACTCAATTATCTCTATTAACGGAGCTAAATATGATAAGCCATGTCAGACGTGTTTTTTAACAAGTAGGATGCCAAGTGTAATGAATTTATGTCATAATTTTGTAAATTTTTATTAATTACCAAAAGAATTCGTTGATGCAAAATTCTGCTTGTTCGACCTACAAAACAAAACGAGAGTATGACAAATCTTTTAACAGACAGCGTTCTAGGTAGATCAAGCAAGATCCTGAAAATGGAACTAGCTGACGATCATGTTCAAAGATTGACTGCAAAGCAAGCAGGCTCGTGAAGAGAAGGGGAGGCGGAAAATGGATTATTCATAGTTTTATGAAGGAGCATAATCATGATCTTTTACGTGCCCAGGCTGTAAGTGAACAAACCAGAAAGACATTCGCTGCAATGGCTTCGACAATTTGCTAAATACAAAAGCGTCATTGATCCTGAAAAATATATGTAATAAGGGTCAGAATTTGCGACTTGCTGCTACTGACGCTAAGATTTTGCTTGATTCTTCAGTCGGATGCAAAATATAAATTCAAACTTCTTTTATGCCATTGATCAAGTTGAGCAAATGTAACAGAAGAAGTCAATGAAATATGTAAGTATTCTCAAATTGTGTCTAGGTTATTTTTTGGAGTGGATAATGTTCAGTTAAATTGAGATTAAACAATATCAAAGTCATCAATAGTAAAGGAGGGGGGATAATCACGGACGTTTCAACCGAGGGAAGTTGCTGGAAATGGGCTTGTAGGACTAGGAGATGAAAGTCATGCGGGTATCTGAATTAACTCGGTCTTCATTTATTATATTTTCCTTACTCTGCCCCGTAATAACCATTTATTACATATGCGAAGTGGAAGACCATATCCGAATTTGACAATCCAAGCCTACCATATCTATTTTAATCGCTCTGAAGTCTTGAACATTGAAAATTGACAATTCCATCCTTGGACTGGACTCCAAATTGTATTGCAATTTCGCAACTATGACTTTCTGTCCACATACATCCGAGTCATTTGCATTCAATTATGCTATTCTTCTATTACATTATTATAAAGACAAGTGTACCTGCCAATAAAGAGTCCTGTACCAGGCCTGCACAAAAAAGTTATGGATTCATACAAGTGTATGTCCAATTATGCAAGCGAGTCTTTCGTTTTTCTTCAACGTCCATCCTCACGCCTGCCTAAACCTAAGGATTTGTTCCCATATTTATTCTTACCATAAAAAAATATATTTTCAATTCTAATATCTACGACACAGTGTGGATTAAATTTTTAAAGAATTTAAAAAATAAAATTTTTAATTTTAATTCTAACTTGACAGAATTCTTAATAAAATTAAAATATACTAATTAAATGCAACATTAAAAATAACGTATCATTTTTCTTAAATTTTATTTTAAGCAGAATTTAAAGTGTGTAATTTAACTTAAATTTATTTAATTTTGAAAAACCCAACTTAACCCTATTAAGAGCAATGCAATAGAACACGATTGAGTTTATTAGTGGTATTAAGCATTTTGTTATTAGCTCTCCAGCTAAAGTTAATCAATAGCTGGTTTAATGAATCTATCTCCTATCTTATAGAAACTTGAGGGTTTATGAAAGAGAGTTACCAAGTGAGAATGAAGGCAAATTTACACTGAATTGGATGCAATTTTCAAGGAATTTAAGAATGGTGAACAAATAGAAAGGAAAAAGAAAAACAAAAGAAAGGAGAAAGAAACAAGAAAATAGCATGAGAAAGACAAGAATAAAAAAAACTAGCAACAAGACCAAACATTTTCCAATTTTATTAGACAAACGATAAACAAGTTTTCTTCTCCTCTTCTCCGAAGAAGCACATCCCTTTAGATATATTATCTCTAGCATTTTTTCTTACCGTCGATCACATCAACGTTTCATCCAGTACGCGTTTTCTTAAGGGTCGGTTGATTTAACTTCTGCCTTTCTATTATGATTTTTAATTTTTATTTTCTGTTTTTTTGTTTCTATATTTTCTTGAAAAAAATATAAATATGTTTGGTTGAGATTTGTAATATAAAAATTAAAAACAAAAACTTGTTTAGTTGAGATTAGGAATAAAAAACAAAACCAAAATATGTTTGGTTTTATTATCCTATTTCTATTTTTGTAATTACAGTCTTATATTAATAATTTTATATAATACATTATATTTTAAATTAATTAATTATCATTACAGTTAAAATTAAAATATACGCAAATTAAATGTAATTAAAAATTGCACATTAATTGTATATAATAAAATTCTATAAACAATAAAATTATATTAAGTCATTCTAATCAATAAAAGATGTCCATCATATTATAATTCTTGAAAAAATAATAGTATTATCATTTATAAAAAGAAACATAATTCAATTACAAATAATATAATCACTCTACATTTGCCTAGCAATTTCATCTCGCTTCCAAGACATACCTCGAAGTTGTGCTGGAGTGATATTATACTCCACTTGAGAACTTGCATCTTCATTTTCACTTTCCTTAATTTGTTCTTTATTTTCGGCACAACTGTCAAATAACTCATCGCTTTCTCTATAGATGCTAATATAATTGTGTATAACAAAGCAAGCAATAACGATATATTTTTGTTTCTTCATATCATAACTCGACATGTTTTCAAGTATAGGAAATTTTGCTTTTAGAATGCCAAAACATCTTTCAATAACGTTTCTTAATGAAGAATGCCTGTAGTTAAACAATTCATGTGGATCTTGAGATCTTCCTCTGCCTATATAATCTCGTAAATGATAACTTTCACTTGGATATGGTGAAAGAAATCCAGGCATATTAGTATAGCTCGAGTCAATCAAATAGGTTTTACCTAACATGGAAAGAACATAATATTAACAAAAATATATTAAAAATGAATCCTAATTACTATGTTTATTTAAAATAATACAATACCTTATGGAGGCATAGGAAATTGATTCGCTAGATTTTTCGTTGTTTTCTAAAAGAATTTGAGAGTCATTTGCAGTACCTTCCCATCCAGCCATTACATAAGTAAAACACATGTCAAATGAACAACAACATATAATATTTTGGGTTAGTTTAATTCTTTTTCCCTATATGTTATTTGTTCATCAGGCGGAACATATGCATCAATATGTGTACCATTTATTGCTCCTATACAATCTTAAAAATTAAAAATATATTAAATAATTATTAATCATAAGGATCTAATTAAAATAGTAATTAAATATATGAATGTACCTGAAAATATGGAAAGAATTTTGTATTATGTTGAATCTTAAGAGGTGTATTAGTAAAAGATGGTGGAGTAATGACTCTTTTTGCAAGACGATTAACTGCATATAAGACTCTACGAAAGTAACTTGAAAATTTTTAGGTCGAATGTTAAAAAAGTTCTACATTGACTCTAGTTGTCTCACAATACCCTATAGTCATCATGAAAATTGCTACTTGTTTCTCCACAGTCAAATGACTTGTTACCTTTAAGCTTCCTAAACTCTTTAACTCATCTCATAAGCTCAAGAAGATTATCTTTCTCATTCTTCTTAAGTTTTCATAAATCCTTGTAGGATTCCCATTCAAAAGTTCTAATATCCAATCATAACCTGCTAGAGCAAAAGTTCTCCATGGTTGCTTAGAAATAATGATTACCTTCTATCGTTCATCATCATAATCTGATTCGAAATTTGATAAGAAATCTATCTATCTACAACGCCAACATTAAATAATTAACGAAATATTCAATCAAGTAAATGTAATCAAATATAGACAAAATATTCATACAAAATATATACTTAAGTCAAATATTCATACAAAGCACAAACTTAAAATGTTCAAACTATATAATAGTGATTAATATAAAAGTGTCAAATTAATAAGAATTCCATATGCAATAACATGAAAATATAACTAAAGCGATATAATCCAATCGAGCTTCCTTGTATCTGTCATCTTCATAAAAATTTCCCTATAAAGTGGAGAATCATGTAAAGCCTTCACAACTTTTCCATATTGCATACTGTTAACACCTAATTCATCTAAGGAATTCAGACATTCCAATATTATGTTAGACTTTTGAGATTTATTCTCTACAGTGGATGATGTGTTACTCAGTTTTTTCTCAAGTAAATCATTCTTCCTTTTTGATTTTTCACCAAGTATAAGCAAGACATCTTCTACAATATTAGAATGTGTCTTCTTTGCCTTCTTATTCTTAAGAGCTTTCTTTCTCTTAGATGGAGAACTTGTATCTTGATCTTTTTTTTCATTATACGAGTAAACTTCATCAACATCATTTCCATACTCCTTTTTTGTACTATTCGATGGAGATTTAGTTGAAGGATGTGCGTGCATACTAGTTGTAGTAGTATCTCCAAAAATATGAAACATGTTTGAAAATTCCTTACATTCTTTTTTCTTGAATCTATGAGTCATTTTATTCACCTATAATGATGAAAAAGGAATCTAAGAGTGAATATTACACAATATGATATATTAATAAAACAAAGACATATTTTTACCTTAAATAGATTTTCCCAACATTCATTTGTGGCATTAACTTCACTAGTAAAAGAGTTGTAACCGATTCCTATTTCTTTGAGTAAGTTCTTGAAATTCTTCAATCTAGCCCTTAATCTATTATACTTATTCTTCAATTGAATATCAGTATACTCCTTATTGAATTTTGTTTGAAGCCCTCTCTTAATATTCTTCCAACCAGATTTGGAAAAGGTAGTAGCTGTTCAATTCCCCTTCTTCACTTTTTTAACCATCAAGGAGATTAAATACATCTCTATAGTATTATTCCATACCCTATCTTTTTCATTTACTTACATACAATCATTGGAATCGTTTATATTGTTAAAACCTTCCATCACTAAATGTAATCACATATAAATGACATCAATTACAACAATTTCTACAAAGTATTAAATGATAATTATAGTTCAAAATAAACATGCAATAGTGATATTAAATGTTAAACTGCATACAAGCGCATATAAATGATAGAATAAAAATAAAGGTGTAAATTTAAGCAAGGTCATAATATATGCATAATGCATGTCATTCTTTTGTGTTTATGTAAAATGTCTGCTCAAGGTTACAATTTCTAAGTTTCAATACTTTTAACCTTGGTAATTATCGCAAGCGCACAGGTCGTTCGCTTAGTATATAAGGTGTCAATCCCACGAGGAAGATAACTAGTCCTAAATCTAACGGTAACTAAGTTTGCAAAACCTAATTAAATAACTATTGCAGTAATTAAAACTAATCAAAAATCAAATATGAGAATTTAAATCGCCAAAAGAACAAACAGAAGCAACTCACACAAATAACCTGAATTTCAACCTAGAAGTGACCAATTGAGAGAACGGGAGAATTTATTCAAAATTAAAGAAAATCTATCCAATTATGAATTTTTCGATTTAACGGGCCTTGATGGTCCTAGGGTGAATTACTCTCTCTCGAGTTATAATTCTTAACCCTAATTGATATCCCTAATTCAAATTATAGAAATTGCGATCTCTTGATCTACAATTTGTCCAAAACCTAAATTAGTTCTAATGTTGTCTATTAACCTACTGAGAATCTGTGCTCGATCTCTCATTACAAGACTCGATCAGTTTGATTCAATTCTCTACCTAATGATTTACCTAACTCTCGTTAACCTAAATCGATGATTTTTACCGGCTCACCCTCACAGTTTATTGCCCAGATATGAAGAATCGAATTAAATCACAATAAATCAAAATAAAACACAATCAAAACAATCTTATTAATCTTAAGAATAAATTAACTCGAAGGTGAGTTTAGACAAACATCAACACTACGATAAATATTTCTAATCAACACAACACAACAATACCCAAATTCCCGCCTAAGTAGGGTATGGGGAGAGAAAGATATACGCAGTCATGCCTACATCTCCTAAGAGATACAGAACTGTTTCCTTATAGACCCCCGGCTATTTTAGTGACTCGAACTCAAGACCTCCTTAGTCTTAAGTGAGGAGTTAACCAACTAGGCTACTCCTTCTTGTCCGAAAAATATTTCTAATCCATCTCCAAAATTCCATACATCAATGAAATCAAAATAAAAATTAGAATATACTTTTGGAATGGATCTCGGAGGCGCAATTGTAGGAAACCACCTATTTCGGGAAGTATGTCGCGTCAAGCGTGTCTCCGTGCCTTTCTTCCTTCGTCCTCGATTGATTGATCTCTAACTAGGTTTTCACTCGGATTTCGGCAAAGTCTCTGTCTTTTGCAGCTCTTGGCTCTCTCACTCTTCTGTCACATCATATTCTATTTATATCGTCGAGGTTCTAGATCAAAGTCAGGTCAAAACGGTCCAAAAATTCATCCAAAACTTGAGTTTTTCTGTCAGTCAGATGCAGTGTATGATCGTGGGCCTGTCTACCGCGATCGTGGCCTGCGTTTTTTTGTTTTGGTCATGATTGTCACCCATAGTGCATAATCGTGCCCTGAATTGATGCTCTCTGTCACAATCGTGGCCTAGCATGCACGATCGTGGCCTGGCTGCTTCTGGCTCTTCCTCTTCTGTCACGATCGTGGCCTATGCTTTTTGGCGCGAAAACTCTTTAACTCTTCCCGTTCTTCCCTGTTTACCTTGCAAAACTAGCAAATACATTAAGGTACCTAAAAAATATACAATTTAAGCTCAAAGATTCAAACTAACCCATAAAAACACTTAAATACGAAAACTAACCAAATTAAACTCTAAATGCATACTAAACACTTGAATTGACATTAAAATACTTATCAAATTTAATCCTAAAACACCATACAAATTTTAACTATCAACATCCCCATACTTAAACGTTTGCTTGTCCTCAAGCAAATAAAACAATAACATATAACAAATATAAAAAAAACACGCAATGCATTAATGAGGCAATGGCTTTGACTTTGTGAAATAAATTTAATCTCGAACACAATCATTCAATTATGTCAAATCATTAACATGCAAAATATATGTCTAGGGGCTTTGACCTAAATATACAAATTAATCGAGACCTAAGTGTTAACTTATTTACCCTTTTCATTTGTACACACATATTAATAATTTTTCGATCCCTTAAATTTCGTAACTGTTCCTAAGTACATTTTTCATGAAAATCCAATCTTATTACAAGTCCGGTAGGTTTTTATTTAAAACACATTTTATTCATTTATTTATCTACTTTTTTTGGGACCTACCCTTTAACTTGGAGGTAAACATTTGTGATGAATGTCGATTCAGCTACTCGACTAAGTCAATTGTTTACAACTTGGTTGAAACGTCATTATAGCTTTTTTACGCAAAGGCAAACATTTGTGATGCGTGTCGATCCGATTACTCAGTTGCATCACGTTTTCAACTAGCTACTAGCTCTACTTATAACCCAAAGGTCAGCAGAATAGTGATTATTGAATTAAATCTTTTTTTTAACTATTCGTTTCCATGAAAAATACTAATTGAGCTACTTAACCTAAAAGGCCTCAAATTATGAATGAATGCGACAATCTATAGGGCTCTAAATTTCCACTAGGTCCTAATTAGGTTGTATAATTATCCAAAGGCCCCCTAATTTACTAATTTTGCAAGCTAATGATTTTCCACAACCTAATAGGCTATGTCCAAAATTAAAAACAATTCACTCAATCTAGGCCATTGACATATTCACACACTTCACATTATGCACCCTAATACTATCATACAGAATGCTAAAATTTACATACAAAAGAAAAGACACAGAATCCCTCCCTACACTTGAACAACACATTTTTCTCAATGTGAGAAGGAACACACACAACACATACATAAACAAAATGTGCACACAGAAATTAAAATAACAAAGAATAGATAAAATTAATGATAAAAAGAAAAATAAATAAAAATAAAGGTAAAATAAAATAAGTTAAAATAAACATACAAAAGACAAAATAAAGCTGGAGAAAAATTTTGGAGTTAGATTTGGATCCTAAGGATGTTGGTTTATGGTCCCCAACTTGATAGTTGTTTCCGAAAGGCGGTTTCAATTAGTTGGAGATAAGGAAATCACTTCCTCATCTTTGGGAATTTCTCCTCCAAGATAAAGCTTACATCGATGCCCATTAACCTTAAAAGTTTCCTTATTATTATTTTCCAATTAAAGAGCCCTATGATCAAAAACTTGAATTATTTGCAAATGGGCCACTCCATCTAGACTTCAACTTTCCTGGGAATAGCCGCAACCGAGAATTAGATAGTAGAATAGTGTCTCCTACTTTGAAATCTTTTTTCTTGAGACGAGCGTGGTGCCATTTCGTGACCTTTTCCTTGTAAAGTTTGGCATTTTCGTAAGCATTAAAATGGAATTCTTCAAGCTCGTCCAGTTGTAGAAGTCTCTTTTCACCGATTTTTTTCTAGTAAAAATTTAATGCTCTAATGGCCCTGTAAGCTATATGTTCTAATTTGACCGGAAAGTGACAAGCTTTCCCATAAACTAGTCTGTACAGGGTTGTTCCAATGGGTGTTTTAAATGTTGTCCTGTAGGCCCATAAAGCATCATCTACTTTAATTGCCCAACCTTTCCAAGAGTTATTAACTGTCTTCTCCAGGATTCGTTTTAACTCTCGATTCACAACTTCCACTTGGCCACTAGTTTGTGGATGATAAGGTGTAGCCACTAGACGATGCATGCCGTATCTCCGTAGGAAAGCATCAAAATATCTATTACAGAAACGTGTGCCTCCATCACTTATTATTATACATGGTACTCCAAACTGGTTAAATAGCCATTTAATGAACTTCTGCACCACTTTCCTATCATTGTTTGGAGATACTGTTACCATGGCCCAATGCGAAACATAATCAACTCCTACCAGAATGTGTATGTTTCCTATTGATGATGGAAATTGTCCCATGAAATCAATGCCCCAGACATCGAAAACTTCTACCGCTTGAATATTGGATAACGACATTTCATCCCTTTTTGAGACGTTACCCACCCTTTGACAACGATCACATTGTTTTATATAGGTATGTGCATCCTTAAACAACTGCGGCCAACAGAATCCACTTTCTAGTATTCTAGCTACCGTTTTGTTGGCCCTATAATGCTCAGCATAGTGCCTTTCATGGCATTGCTTAATGATATCTAGCATTTCCTCATTTGGGATGCAGCGTCGCATTAATCCATCTGCATAATTTTTGAAGTAAATCACACGTTAGTATAGACTTTACTTACAAGAAACTCGATACACAAGAAAAGGGGGGTTGAATGGTGTATCCTTTTTTGTGAATATAGAATCTTGCTACGAACTTCTCTTTCTTGTTAAAAAGATATCACAAAATGTATATGAAAATTATTACATAGTTAAATCGCAAATAACTTCTTTATAATTGTTTAACAACAAAATAAACTGAAGTAAAGGATAGAGGATAGACACTGCGATTTTTATACTGGTTCACCCC
>JAOTAY010000002.1:25113848-25145396 GCA_025629805.1 Erythroxylum baracoense
GATTATTGTGTGGTGTGTGGTTCATTAGCATCGACTATAGATATATTAGCCACTGAGCTGTTCGGCTCACCCCAAATCTTCTACTCCTCAGGTGAAGAATCAGCAGAGTATAAGTGATCCTTGCAAAATGTTTGGCAACCTCCAAGAAATGCGGATATTGTAACTAAGTTAGTGTGGAGCATTTCTAGAAGCATTTTTGCATCAGCATGTTTGTATATATTTGTAACCATGATACTGTTATGGCATTGTGCAATGAAGTATGAAAATGTGTACCAACTTTGTTGTTGCAAATGAACAGTGAAAATGGAAAGTGAAAGTTGACAGAAAATGCAGAAATTTTCTGATATATGTATGGATAGTTAAATATGCAGAATTTTTCTGCTACTGTTGAGTAGGCTTGTGTTGAATGTTGTAGTATCTTTGGATGAACTTGTTTAAGTTAAATTGTGTAGCAAAGGAGTTTTGATATGTAGGAACTTATATGTTGGTTTGGGTCCTGTGAAATTTGCAAAAGAATTGTTAGTAAACAGATGAGTAAAAAACAGAAAATAGGGTAGTGATGCAATCTGAAACTTTGAAGATTAAACTGCATTGATATACGTAGAATTAGGCTAAGTAGTCTTCATAAAAGTTGTATATTATTCTTTTAGCTTTCTAACGCTATACAGATTGAAATTTTTGGATTTTAGATGCAGAAGTTATGACTCTTCTAAGGTAGCTGTGTTTGGGTGCATTTATGTATAATTAAAGTATGAATCTGGCTGAAATGGTAACTTTAATTAAATGATTAAACTGTATCAATACAGGTCGTATTACATAAAATTATATTCATAAAAGTTGTAGGTCTTGATCTTAGCTTTCCAACGACATATAGTTTGTAATTTTTGAATTTTTGTATTGAAAGATATGTTGCTTAGAAGTAAGGATGTCTGATTGGGCAAAATCGCGATCGTGAGGTGGTGCGATCGCGACAGTGCAAATTTTCACCGAATCGCGATCGCAACCAAGGCGCGATTGCGACACATGGCATAAAAATCCCGATCGCGACCAGGTCGCGACTGTAAGACTCCCAGAGTCCAAGAGTCGTTACGATCGCGGCTCAGTTGAAATTTTATTTTATTTTATTTATTTAGTTAACCCAATTGCTATTAATTCTTTTTGCACCCAAATTCATTATTCTTTGTACATTTTGCTATGGATATTTTTATTAAATTATGTATTAATTATTTTTATTACATTATTTGTTTTTGAATAATTTAAGTTTATGTCTATAATTATTCTATGACCCCACCACTAATTTTCCCTACCTGGTCTTTAATTTATTTAAATATTATAATTTATTTATTTATAATTAATTCAAAGGTGACATGTAGTCGCCATAAAATCTGTATGGAGACCCGAGGCCAACATCACAGCTATCCAATATTCAAGGGATCCATTAGGAAAATAAAACTTCCATTAAAGATAAGTATATGAAAATAGAATTACAATCTAAAAATAGAAAGATTTATTTAGGGCCAAGAGGTATACAAAGGATTATATATTTCATAGAACATCGTTCTTCCAAGCTTGTATGTCCCTTTTGACCTCCTCTCTTCTACAATTCATAAGATTTCAATTTGTTGTTATTTAACAAGTACGTATTTAATTCAAATAATGTTTGAAACATCGACAAAGGAAATCATTTTATTTATTCTACATCTTTATATGTTAATTTAGAAAAAAAGAAGAAATAGCAATTAAATTGATCAAAGTTATAGAAGCACTGGTTTGTACATATAGATAGAAGAATGAGTTCATTCAAAATAAAATTAGGAAAATCGTAGGACATGTTTAGTTGTTCATATGTCAAGGCTAAATTTTGATCATTCATAACCATTGATGAAGGATTCCAATTGCACCACATGATATTTTAAAATGCATTAATGATCTAAAATTTTCTTAATAATTTTTTATAGATAAAGGAATTAAACTCAGGTGTTCTCTTAGAAAAGAGAAAATTTACCATTTTTCTATTGCCATGATTTGTACAAGTTCTTAAAATAGAACTCTTATTTTCATTACTCCTTTTGTAAAGGGTATAAAAAATTAGGTTAATTTTTTACATTCTAGGAAAATAAAACTTTCATTAAAGCTTTCTATAATTATTTATACCACATTTAGTGGGATATGATCTTACGAGGGTTAGCTAACTCTAAATTGAAGGATTTGATATAAGGGCTTTATTACACCAATGATGAATAGGGCTTAGTGATATGTTGATACTATATTTTGAACCATGCTTTATTTTCAACCTAGTAGGTCATTCAAATCGATCTAATTTTTAATCTAGCTAACTGTGAAGGCATGTTCCATAAATTAAAAAAAAACTTTCTTTTTAATTAGTATTGTAGTAGCTCTTTTGTTAGGTATTGGAGCAATATAATGTTCCATATTGAAATAATTTACCATTATTCTACATTTTCTTATTTTTTCCATTTCGATAATTCATTAATTGTTATTTTTATTTATAAAATACGAGTGTATGACTTATTATAATGGTGGTTGAAGCTTCATCTATAAATAAGCAACTACTTTTGAAGTAACAGAATGAAAAGCAAAGAAATCGAATGCTAACTACCATTCCCTATTGAATAAATTTAAGTATTTATAGTTTACCATGATTTAGGATTCAATTAAGAAAAGGAATGAATAGTTTAAATTCAAAGGTCGAAATGGAATTCCTTTATGAGTGTGTCACGATCAATTTCTCCTATTTTTTAAAAAAGGCGCCTTATCCATTGTAGGTTGGTTATTCGTCCACACCTTGTTAGGTAAGTTCTGATCTATGTAAAAGGTGAAATGGTCTGGGCATTATCCCAGGTGAAATGATCTGGCCATTATCTCAAAGTTTTAAATATATTCCCTCTTTATCATTTATTTCACTAGTTAGCTCCTGTTTATTATTTAATTTATTTTTATTCTAATACACTATCCCACTCTAAAATAAACTCCCTTTTATAATTCCCATTGTACAAATTATGAGATACATTTTCACTACAACTCTGATGGTGAAATCTTGGTGAGGGTGTAAAGAGATATGCTTTTGATTTCAATGTGGTTGCTCGTGTATTTATTATTAATATTACTTAGGAAATTAATTTTAGGACAACTTGTATGTTAATTTAAATCAATAGGATATGATGATGTATAGTATAAATAGACAAATTGAGATTGATGATGGATTGATGTTGTAAAATTTATAATTTTGATTATGGTTTGCATGAGGAAAAGAAAAAAACTAAGTGTGGGGATGTTTGATAAGTGGATATTTGATTATATTTTACCACCCTTATTTGATATATTTTTCTTGATATTTTATGCTTTAATTGTATATTTGATACTTAATTTGCTTCAAGTGTGTTTACAGGTGATAATTGCCTTCGTGGACTTAAAGAAGAAGAATTCAGGTGATGCTCAGCAAATTCTAATTATGCACAGTCCGATGCACATCTGTGCATAACCCAAAAATCTAGTTTTTCATATAAATTCGACATTTCAAAGGCAAATCAAAGGAGAAGAATTTAAGATGCAATTTCCAATAGTGGGACTTGTTCTCTATAAGCAAGTTTGGTCCAAATAAGTGGAAATCATAAAGAAATCATCGACAGATCCTTCAGAATACAAGATCAAGCTAAGCACATTCAATAGAAAACAATCAGGGAGTTTTAGAATTATGATTCCATTATTTTCGATTCATCTTTTTCATTTTATGTTTGATTTCATATAAGATAATGTGAAAGTAAACGTCCAGTTTGTATTTAGGTTAGATGAACCATATGTTAATACTTTGATGTTATTTGATTCTTTTATTAATGCAATTGGTTGTTTGATATATTGTGATCTAATTATGTGTTTTATTTATGTCCTAATAACCTAAGAATATTAGATCATAATCTAATTTTATAGGTAGAGATTAAGAAATCCTAGTGTGAATAGATCTACCATAATTAGAAGGAATTGATTACAACCCTAGAGATACGATGACATAAAACCTCTAGATTAAGGTCAAACCTAATAGAGGGGCTTATAAATCAGTAACACAATTCTATAAGATTTAACCTGAGTAATTTGGTTAAAGACCTTAGGATTAGTTATTAAGAGGCTCAAGGTTAGCTAGTAGCATGCCATAGGAGTCTTCACGAACCAATTAATCAATAAATAATTACATGATAAAAGATCAATCTGTTAATGTTTTAGGGGGTTTCGAGCCTAGATACTAACCTGTGATAATGATAGTTTTCTAATTGTCTTTGCATTCATTACCATTTCCTATATCTTTAATTGTTTAATTTTTATTTTCTTTTATTAAAATCTAAAATCAATTCTTAGGCTAGATAAAAGGGTAGGGTAGTTACTAGTATTCATATCTTCATAGGATCGACATGTACTTATCAGTACTAGCTACAACTACGCTGTACACTTACGATATATTACAATATTGACTATTACTAATTATGTCAATCAAGTTTTTGGCACCGTTACTAGGGACTTTGATATTAGGAAAGCTTGAATGTTATCACTCTAGTCATTTTTATTTTATTTTATTTTTAATTTTTATTTTGTATTTATTTTCTTTATTTTATTTTATTTTATTGTCTCTTGTTGTATTTGTGGATTATTAATTTAATTATCTTTCAAATTTCTCTACTTAATCTTGAGTTTATGGTTTATTGTAGGACTTATGACTCATTATCATAGCCACAGCTCACATTGGAAAGATAGAGTACATAAAACTTTTATGTGAACTAAAATATGTCTTCACAGACTATGGCATCACCATATGGGAGAGTGAGGTGATCTTACATGTTTTCAGAAGCTCAATCGATATTGAGTTCATTTCATGACATTCATAGGAGTTATCACTACAATTATGAATGTCAAGCTCTAACTTATAAATGGGACCGAACTGGCTTGTATAATTAAGGTCATGGTGTAGTATACGAAAAAATAGAATGGAGCAACTCTTATGCCTATGGATGGAATAATTATGCTCTAGCTGGATATCTACAGCACCAAGCATCTACACGTAACGAGCCAACTCTGGAAGATAAATTAATGGAAATTCTTACCGAAATAAAAGCTTATCGAAACAAATTTGAGAATGAAGAAAAGACAAGGGTTAGCTTTATAAATGGAGGGACAATTCACAAAAAGATTCTAGAAGAAAAACAATTGAAGATAAAATAATGGAATGCCTTACTAAGAGAGTAGCTAATCAATGTGAATTTGATGAGAGACTTTCTTCACCTACATATGATGAGTATAATTTGAGCTTCCAACCATATCTGAGTGAAAAAGAGACCATAGTAGATTTCATGTATAAAAATAAATTTCAAGAGGTAACTACTGTTATGAAAAATATGATCATTGTTCTATTCAAGAATCAAACATAAGGCATCAGCAAATAGAGGCTCGTAAACATAATATGGTGAATCAAATCGATCAGTTGGTGGAGATATTGTCCAATAAACCACCAAAGAGTTTGCCTAGTCCTAATGAAATAGATCCTAACAAATTTCGAATGGCAATCACTTTTAGTAGTGAAAGATTAGCTATTAGAAGAAAAAGAGAAAGAGGAGGCAAGAATTACAGATAAATTAATGGAACTTTTTGTTGATATGAAAACTGAGTGAAGTGAAGAAGAAGTCTTCATCTAAGAAGGAAAAGTAGATGAGCGGCAGAAGGTAATTGAAGAAGATGAGCCATAAACCTCTATCATGAGGAAGAATAGAGTGGATAAATGTGGTTGTGTAAAAACTAACAGTGGAACCAAGCAAGGAAACTACTGATGAGGTATTGATAGTAACCTTAAGTACAAAAGGTTCCCACTTCCTTAAAGACAAACTGTTAGAGTTAGTCGATGATATAGGGAGTTTTGTTATTCCCTACAGTTTTTACAGTTTGTCATTAAAAAAGGCATTAGTGGAGTCTAACAGTTTTATTAATCTAAGTAATTATGTCTTGGTTGTTATCTTGAAACAGGTGGCTTGTTTATAAGCTTTGAAACCGCTTTATGGAAAAAAATAGTAGAAGCACATTGCTGATTATTGATCTAGGATGACATTAAACATGTAGGTTATGTCGAGCTAATGACATTAAAAAAGCATTATATAGAAGGCAACCTATGAATTAGTTGTAATTTTATTTCAATTTTGATATTATCTTTTGTTTGCTTCAATCTTGGTATAGGATTTTATTTTTTGTTATGATATTTCTTTGTTTCTTTTGTCCTTTTCTTCTGTATTTTACAAGATGTTAGTTTCATATTGGATAGATCAAGATCAAAGAAATCACCGTAGTCAAGAAAGTATCACTAAACCCTCTCACTTTTTCACAAATGTTTATATTGTGTACATTAAGGATAATGTATAATTTTAAGTGTGGGGATGGGTTTAATGAACATTTAACTGAATTCTTCAACTTTATTATAATTATGATTATAAATTTTATTAACTAATATTTTGAGTTAATTAAGATCTATCTATGAATACTATATGTTGTTGTTGAATATTGACTTAAATTGGTGTGCAAAAGGATGATGATTATAATAAAATTAGTTTTTTAAGTCATTTTTTTTGTAATCATTGAAATATTCAAGTTGAATGAAATTGCATATTATTTACACACATATATACCCTTTTTTGTGAGCTTTCAAACCTAAAGAGAAATTTTCAAAAAAATTTTAAAGCTCTTGTTATTCTCTCATATATATGTTATCATTATATCATAGGATAATTCTAGACTTGTTTTTGCTATTTATGTTAAGACCATATCTGTTAAATTAGAAGCACTGATACCAACTTCCTTTAGCCTATTTTCTTAAATCACCATACCCAAAAATTTATCTTTAGGAATAAAAATGTTGAGTCTTAGAGTTTTTAATTGATTTTACCCAAATTATAAACCTTTATCCTATTTTTCTTTAACGAACTTTTTATTTTATTGAACCTGAATGTTATTTAAATTATTTAGTTTTTTTAGACTTGAAATTTATGAAAGTTCTAATATTTGTTAAATTGTGGTACTTATTGGAATGTTGAAAAAAAGAAAAAATAAAAAAATAAGGAAGAAAGAACCAAAGAAAAAAAAGAAAAAGTTTATGGTACCAATAGAGTTGCATTAAAAGGACTTATGTATTTTGTAAACAAGTCTTATACTATTTCTTTGAGTAAAGTTCCTTCAATTTAACCCTTTTATGATTGCAATCATATCTTTCCTAAAACCCATTACAACCTTTAGAAAGACCTTTGGATTTTTGTTTCTTGTTTATACATAAGTGGTGGAGATGTGATTTTATTACAATTATATGGTAAGATTTCTACTATGCATTGATTGAGAGTTTATGCTTTTCACCATCAATAGTTGAGCTTATTGAGTGAAATCTTGGTGAGGGTGTAAAGAGATATGCTTTTGATTTCAATGTAATTGTTGATGTGAGTATTATTAATATTACTCAGGAAATTAATTTTATGACAACTTGATTCTGATTATATGTTAATTTAAATCAATAGGATATGATGATGTATAGTATAAATGGACATATTGAGATTGATGATGGGTTGATGCTGTAAAATTTATAATTTTGATTATGGTTTGCTTAAGGACAAGCAAAAACTTTAAGTGTGAGGATGTTTGATAGATAGATATTTGACTATATTTTACCACTTATATTTGATGTATTTTTCTTGATATTTTATACTTTTATCATATATTTGATACTTAATTTTCTTCAAGTGTGTTTATAGCTGATAATTGCCTTTATAGACTTAAAGGAACAAATTTGAGCAAAAACGCAATGTAAAACAAAAAATCAGCAATCTAAAAGGAGTGCATGACCGTGCACTTTTGTATGCCTCTGCACTTTTGTGATACTCAGTACATTTTGATTATGCACGGTCTGATGCACGATTGAGCACAAGATCATGTATAACCCAAAATTGTAGGTTTTAGTATAAATTTGACATCTTAGAGGCAAATCAAAGGAAAAGACTTTGGTTGGTGATTTCTAGAAGTGGGACTTATTCTTTAGGTGCAATTTTGGTTTAGAGAAGCAGAAATCAAAAAGAAATCATTAACAGATCAATTAGAATACAAGATCAAGCCTTTACATTGTAAAAACATTCAATAGAAAACAATTAGGGAGATTTAGAATTATGATTTCATTGTTTTCGATTTCTTTTTATTTCATTGTATATTTGATTTTGTATTCGATAATGTGTAACTAAACATCTAGTTAATATTTAGGTTAAATGAATCTTATCTTAATACTTTGATATAATTTGATTCTTTTATTAATGCAAACGAATGTTTGATATATTATGATCTGATTACGTATTTTATTTATGTTCTAATAACCTGATAATATTAGATCATAATCTGATTTCATATGTAGAGGTTAAGAAATCCTAGTGTGAATTGCTCTACCATAATTAGAAGGCATTAATTGTAACCCTAAAGATAGAATGACATAAATCCTACAAATTAGGATCAAACTTAATAGAGGGACTCATAAATTGGTAATGCAATCCTATAAGATTTAACCTAAGTAATTCAGTTAGAGACCTTAGGATTAGTTGTTAGTAGACTCATGGTCATCTACTAGCATACCATAGAAATCTCCCCGGTCTAATTAATCGAGCAACAATTGTATGATAAAAGATCAATTTGTTAAGGTTTTAGGGGGGTTCGAGCCTAGATACTAATTTCTGATAATGATAGTTTTCAAATTGAATTCCACTATCTTTACATTCATAATATTTTCCTATTTCTTTAATTGTTTAGTTTTTTATTTTCTTTTTTTAAAAATCTAAAATCAATCCGTAGCTAGATAATAATGGAAGGGTAATTACTAGTATTCATAGTCTTTATGGGATTGACCCTTACTTGCTGATATTAGTTATAGTTACACCGTGTACTTGTGATTTATTACAATATTGACTATTATGAATTAGGTCAATCACTAATGCATCTCAATATGCTATGTGATTCACTACTCTAACTCCTTATAAGATTCAACCTCTCACCCGACATATTTAATCATTCCAATATCCTTAAATAAAATAATCCTAAACTAGTACTCTCAGACTACAAACCGCTAATCAATAAAATCCACAACAGATTACACAGCTAGTTTTCCAAATCCTTTCCACTTGTAGGAAGAACTTAGTTAATATCCGCAGTATTAAGCTTCATAAGCATCTACTGGGAATCTCATTTAGTGCTTTTAACCATCATTACTAAAAAATTGAAAAAAAACACTTGGAAGGTTTTTATGGAGTGAAGGTAGGGAGAAAGCAAACAAGGTAAGTCAAATGGAAGGAGCTTTGCATCCCTGAGCACCAAGATGGGCTAAAAACCCTTAAAAGTGATCAATATGACTTTGTTTGACAAAACCACTTGGAGACTTCTAAATGATAAAAATCACTATGGATTAGGTGAATACGTAACTACTATGTTAAAAGAGCATACTTTTAGAGCTTTAACTACCCAAATAATGCTTCCTCAATGATGCAAAATATCATAAAAGGCAAGGATATGATCAAACAAGTAATTTTCTATTGAGTAGGAGATGGGAAGAAAACCCTTATCTCGATAGAAAAATGGACACATTATAGAATTAGATAACCAAATTATCATTCAACCATTTAAAACCATTTACCAGTAAGATGCCACTGTGCATCAAGTCATCTGTAACAAAGCACTAGTGGTGAGTATGATGCCTGATTTAGGAATCTTAGCGTACCTAACCAATTTCACTCTAATCTAAAAAAGGAAGATGAAATAGTATATGAAAGAGTTAGTTCTTGAGGGTTTTTTAATAAATTAGATAGGAAGCTATTTTAGATTAAAGAACTAGAGATGGTATGGAATAGGCTAGTTTAGGCAAAATATGCACTACCATGTGCTTCAAACACACTATCGTCAGTAGTGAAAAGAAAGCTCCCAATAATTGATGGAATATCTAAATACCTAACAATCCCTAGCAAATGTTACTTATGCAACTTAGATTAAGAAACACTTAATCACCTATATTTTAATTGTTCTTTTTCAATAAAGGAATAGAAAGCAACTAAGTACAAATGTAGGGTTAGGGATCCACTAAATACATGATAAGAAACAATTGATTAGAGCACAAAAATAATACATAGAATAATTAATAGAAATTAAAAGGATCTTTGAGATTGCATTTTTGTACTTGGTACTAAATATGTAGAAGAAGATAAATAATTATGCCTTCCAAGACTAAGCCAAAAATGTGACACCCTTTATCCAAAATCTCCTCAATAAGATTAGGTTTCATCTAGGATGTATAAAAATAGATTATCAACTACTGATTACGTAACGGATAGGTGGAGCATATATTATTAATACATGTGTTTAAGACAGAAGGAAACATAGAGGATAGTAGAAATTATAATGAAGCTTTTATACTTCATTTTGTGTTATTTTAATACCCTTGGGGCTTAATTAAATTATTTAAAAAATATCAAGATAATATAGGATTTCATGAGGAATTTATTGTTATAAAATAAACAGCTTAAGGCTTTCGATTCATATAATGAGGTATATATGGCTAAGTTATGCTCAAAAGAGTTGAAAAATAAAAAAAGAAGTACTAGGGTGAATCTAAGTGAAAAGTAAAAAGAAATCCTTCCACATTTTAGGATCTCAAAAAATTATAAGGTTAATTAAATTAGAAAAGGATTTTCCTATAAGAAAATATGGGACGAGGTAGGGATGAGGTGAAAATATGTAAAGACTTAAGATGACTTATATAACTGATTCAAGAGATTAAGTGATAGAAAATCAATGAATAGCAATTGACTATTTTTTGAAGCCCTCAACAAAGTGGTGGTGCAAAAAGGAGAAAAGGAACTCTTCTAAAAATGGTTCAGTCTATAATGACACATACAAATTTGCCTATCACTTATTGGGTGAGGTGTCATTAATGATCACATATGTATCTGAATAAGTACTTATTAATAATTAATAAATACAATTTATCAAATACAATTTTTTAAATTTTCTTGTTCCCTCAATTCAAATCCCTTTCATAAATATAGGTAACAAGGTACTTGAGGGAAGAAGAGTGTCTTTAAAAGGCATTTTGAACATTACAAAAGTTATCTTTCAAAAGTGAACATGTATTGCTTTTCCAGTTATAAAACAATAGGCCTTAAATAACTAGCAACAACATAAATTAGTAGACGTGTTAGTAACAATGAGATGCGTTTATGTTTCAATTTTCTAGCTCAAAGGACGTCAATTTAGTCTTGTAATCTAAACCCTAGCATCTGCAAAACAAACCTTTGTTGCCGCAAACATGGAGGCCAAGACTCAAATTGGAAGACCTTAAACATGAAACTATCTCATATAGGTAATGCTTGTATGAAGTTCTGCTTGAATATTAGACTACCAAGGGGCTCATCTGTAATATCTCGTTTCCATACTAAGGGTTAGGACATAGGATCCTAGACCTTTTCATATGAGAAATAACATTTAGAATACACGAAATGCATTGCATTGACATGCATATCATTAGCATTCACACGTGAATATTGATTATACACATTACAAATACTATATATGCACTCAATGGACATTTTCCAAGGTGTGAATGATTTAAAATGATCATAATGTGAATTGGGAATTTTATGTCTTGAACTTTGATATGATGGTTTCAATTATTAATTCAAAATTATTTATTAAAATTGGGAGATTTACAAAATTATGTGTATTTTTAGACTAGGAAAAATGCCAAGTGGCAGGACAAATGGACAAATGGTGGTAGAAATAATTGACATATGGTAGTAGAAATGAGTGATACATGGCTTTAGGATTTATTGACAAGTGGCATAGAAAATTGGGTGATAATTGCTACAAAAATTGGGAGACAAATGGACTAGATGTTAAGAGACATTAGTTAGCTTAAGTAAATAACTTATTAATATGGTTACTTCAGTGGTAAGTGTCATGACATGTGTCATGAAACTTACCAAGCCTTTAAACCTATGATATTTTCATCTTTACAAGACCATTTTCGTTGTCTTTCATTTGTTACTCTTTACTTCATTCTCACATCTTCTTCTTTCTTTCTCCATTCACGACCTTGACAACCTACACTCACAATGTGAGTTTTGTTAATATTCAACACTAGACACTTCAAGATCCTTGCTATCTTCTTCTTGTTACTAGAAAACCTAACCTATTCCTCTTTGAAAGTTAATCATCGTGTAAGCATGGAAAGCTAGGGTTATGGATGTTCTAAAGAAGCTTGGAGTTAAACAAGTAAGTAAGCTATGGTTTTTCATGGTTTGTTTTAAAACAAAACATATATGATGATAGTTAGAGATAAAATGATCATAAAAATGGTGTTGAAAGAGTACCGAAATTTTGATGGATGAATGAAGATCATTATGTCTAGTTTTTGTGTATATGATCGACAATAGGTTATGAATGTTTTTGAGATGGATTGATAGTGTAAATGGTGTATGAAAGTGTGCAAAAATGTTGATGGATGTATAGATTCATTTAATGTTCTATTTTTGTTCAAATGATAAATAAATGGAGGTGATTTGATGAGAAAATGAAGTAAAAATGATGAACTATTTATAATATGTGTTAGATGTAACTTGTAGGAGTTAAAAATCTCGAAAACACGGAAGAAGTTGGCTGGAATTTTTAGATATGGTAACCTGATTGTGGGAATGCCTCTGTGAACATGGGAAAGGCAAGGAATGGCTGGAAAGTTTCTAATGGCTTAACCCACGATCGTGGCAATACCTCCACGATCGTGGGAAAGGCCTTTAACATGAAATGTTGTCTTTGAAATGATGTTTGAAACAACTATTGATGAGGTACAATTAACAACCTAACATATCATACACTTTATCAACTGATTCAAGCATCAAACTAGGTTCATATGGTGTATTTAGACTTGAATGAGGCTTGAAATGAACCTAGTTTGATGGTTGAATAAGTTGATAAAGTGTATGATATGTTAGGTTGTTAATTGAGATTTTAACTAAAGAATGAATTGATGATATCATGTATCAAAAATCTGGAAATTTAGAGTCATTATAGGAATGAAGTGTTCTTAAGAATGCTAATGTGATCCAAAGGTGATGAATGATGTCAATTAAGTAAGAGTCAATGAGAATTTAGATATTATTGTTCATATCATACGAGAAAAAGGATTGGAGAATGATTGATTGATGAGTTTAGAATAATCAAGTTCTTTGAGGTGTAAACCTAAGATAAAGCAAGACATTTACAAGTTTTAATGTTTGAATGTTCAAGACTTATGATTAAGGACACATATTCGGGAAAGTCATTGAGCATGCATTGTACATAACACATATGCATATGTGTATGATTGAATATTTATGTGATTGATCAAGTTAGTAATGTGTACAATACGTATATTGCTTGATTTAGAAGCACAAGTTAAACGACAACATCCAGACATTGTCGGTCCGTCGAGGCAATAGCTGTTTGGAGCTAGTTGTGAGTAACCTAGATGTTTCTAATTAGAATCGATTGTATTTGCTTAAATCCCAATTATTGAACTGATATTTGTGTAATGAGATAATTCTAGACATTAATAGTTTAAGGTGTTCGATAATTGGGAATGTATAGGGAGTGTTCTGATTGTATGTGAATCTGGAAGAATAAGTGTACTCAACAAATATATTGAATGCTAGACTAAGGTTCGATGAAAATGTGAAAGTGATTGCATGTGATGAATGAAAGTGATTGATTGCGTATAATGTGAATTGATGCATCTCTATGATCAGATAAAGGAAGTTATGACCAGAGTGGTCAGTGAAAAAGAGCTTAAAGGTCAGAAAATGTGTATAAAGAGCCACAAGCTCAATATTAAAATGAGCCTAGTATCTACAACAGATACAAAACAGTTATCAATAAGGTCGGTACCCATAACAGATACGGGACAGTTAAAAAGGCACTCGGTCATAACAATGTAACGATGAAAGTGGAGTCACATATGCATTTGCATATACATCCTTACATGTGTCTTATGATTGAATATAAATGAATAAATGAACTGTTTGATATATAGTGAAAAATAAATGAGTATGTGTTGTAGTATAAAATGTGAATTGATCTATTGTTCTAAAATGAACTGTGATGTGATATTCAATATTTGTGACTTGATTTGATTGTAAATTGAATTATGAACTATCTTTGTGGTTCGATATGGGTGAGCATATTGAGGATGGTTCACTCATTAAGTTCACAAAACTCATAAAGATTAGAACATTGATTTTTAAGTACGAGAGAGGAGACTTAGCTTCTAAGATGTTTTAGAAGAAGCCTAATACTGCATTTTTGGGAATGAAATGGCTTAAAGGTCAATCAACTAATATCTGAGGAGTCAAGT
The DNA here is from genome assembly GCA_025629805.1 of Erythroxylum baracoense. Lineage (NCBI taxonomy): Eukaryota > Viridiplantae > Streptophyta > Magnoliopsida > Malpighiales > Erythroxylaceae > Erythroxylum > Erythroxylum baracoense. The sequence continues at coordinate 25,128,292 of JAOTAY010000002.1, forward strand.
AGATTGTGTATGGTTAATTCCTCCTTTCATGTAGAACAAGTTGTAAAGAGTATTAAACTCTAAGATATTTTTGATACTGTGTGTATATGAATTATGTAGTGTAATCCTACAACATAACTGTGTTTTATATATGGAATGAGGAATTGAGCTTTTGAATATTGTGTTTATGTGTATGATCCCATATTAAGTGAACGTAACTGCTCTAACATGCCGCTTTCGTAGGGCATGTACCCAAATGTCCTTAAGTTGTTCAGGTATGTGCCTCGTGAAGGTAGGTGTTACAGGTTTTAGTATCAGAGCATGGTTTGGCATCTATAAGGAAATATATAGGAACATATAAACATGATATATAGTGAGAGACTCGGATAGCAATTGTTGATTTTTGTCTATCATAGGTCATCTGCTATCGGTGTTCAAATTGGAGAATCAACTGACCTAGAGTCTGTAGGAGCCAATAGAGAGTCTCCAGTACCTTGATCTGATCAAATGCCTCTGAGAATCCTTGAGAGGAGAGAAAGGAGGTATGAAAGGCTTACTAACATTTATGATCTCACTTGAATTTCTAAGGGAGGAGCAAGATTTTAAAGAAAGAGAGATATCTGTCTGCAAACTTGGAAAGAAACCTAACCAAATTTACTATTTTACCAGTGAGTCTTTGGACATCTTTTATAGTTTATAGAGTACTCACTTCCAAAATACCCTTAATTTTTTGTGATTAGCCTCGGTGCCCCACTTGTTAACCACAAAGTCTATATACTTTTCAGTGGATACCTTAAAGACACATTTCTCCACATTAGCTTTCTTTGATATTTTGAGCATGTTGAAACATTGTTGTATATTTGCTAAATCGTACCCTTCATTTTTGGTTTTAACGACAATACCATCCACACATATTTCCATTTTTGTCAATCTGATAATGGAAAATTCTATGACAAGTCATTAATATGTTACTCTTAGCATTCTTTAAACCAAGGGTATAGTCTTATAGCAGTAGGTATCGTTGTGAGCAATGGCTGTTTTCTTCTATTCATCTAGCTCATACATTGGAACCTAGTTATTCTTTGAATATACATCCAAAAAATTAAGATATTTGTTTGTAAGGTGAACTCCACAAATTGGTCAATTTTAGGCAATGAGTAACTATTTCTTGTATATATGACATTAATACACATCCTTTGATTATATTTAACTTCTACATCATTAATACATTTTTTAACTACTCGAGGTATTTTATTTAACTAAGGAATCATGCTCTCAAATATTTGTCCACATCCTTTATAGTTTATAGTCTTTCTTTAAAAAACGATCTCTTTTTCTATTTTATAAATTCAGCATTAAGAATTACAATGAGTTTTTGTATTGTAATCTGCAGATTAATTCCTTTCATATTTCTTATAAACCATAGTTACATTTATATATTTCATCAAGAAGTTCATTAATTGGTCTTTCATTCCTTTTTCCAAGTTTTTACTATGTGTAATACTTCGTATTCAACTTTTGATATAAACATTTCAACTACTTTTCTTGCTAGCTCTCATTTAGTCAATTTGTCTAGGCTTATGGTATTTATCTCCTTAATATTCATCTATTGAGAAATCTTTGTATTTTTTTAGAGATATGACATAACCATGTGGTTTGTTGATCCTTTAAAAGTTTTCCAACCCCTCTAGCAAATTGGATAGGGATAATTATTATAATAAATAAGAGTTTCGGCTATGAAATTTCAAAATCGTAGCCTATTGTAACAATACCTCCAACTCAAAATATTTCATAGGTTATTTAAAACTACATTCAAGATAGGCTACATTTTATATTCTTAGCTAAAAGGATTTGGTGATGCTTTTTTACTGTGAACTTTCAATAGCAAAGGAGTTTTTGCTAAAAAAATATTTCATGGATTAAAAGTGATGTTTTGTAACTATGAACTTATTTTTGTAGCAAAAGGTTTTTAGCTACGAAATATTCTTTTAGAAAATAAGATTTGGCAACATTTTTTAGCTGTTAACTTATTTTTACAGCTAAAAACCTAAAACATAAAGGTCTCATAACTATTAGCTACATAAAAAATTTTCATAGTTAAAAAGATTTTGCTACAAAAATATTTTCGTATCGAAAAAAGAAGAAGAATAAAAACAATGAAAACAACATCATTTTGATAACCTAAAGACACTCATTCTCTCTATTTTTCTTTCATCTTTGTTTGTCTTCTAGAAGCTCCCTCTTCTGTTATCTATCTAGCATGTTTTCTCTAGCAGCTCAAGTTTCTTCGTCTTTCTTTATTTGTTTTTGGTATGTTATGTACAACTCTTCTTTCTAACCTTACAATCTGTGCAGCATCTTGTGATGAATTTTGAACTGATCAATTATCAAAAACCTAAGTTTTTTCATTCATTTATAAACATGAAGTTGAGCTCTTTGCTACGTATTGTTCTTTTTTTTCCTAATAACAAGACAACCTATTTTTGTTATTTCTAAAATGTAAAGTAAACAATGTTTTGTATTTCTATCACTCTTTCTTTGTCGTGCCCATTTTTGTTTCATCCTTTAGCTACTTACTACTTAAAATATCATGGTTGTTTAGCTTAACGAAATACTCCTTCCTCACAAGAAGAGCACTAGCAAGCTTGGGATTTTAGATTCTTACAAATCACGAGATATGACAAGATTGGTGGAGTAGTTTTTGGATCAATTTGGGTGCGAGGTCAAGTCCAAGTATAGGATGCAAAAGTTTAAAAATTAGTTTAGTACTTCAGAAATATATTTTAATTTGGCATGACCCAGCCTTTGATTGTAGAGTAAAAATAAAGGACACATAGTAGTAGAAAAAGGTTGTTCTAAACATGCAACAAATGAGGACAAAGGTTGGAATTGAGGTTTGACAGTGGCTTGATTTAAATGGAGTGGAGAGAGATAACTCACCCCGAAATGGTCAAAGGTCTAAAGCCTATTTTTAATAATTTCTTGTAAAAGACCTTCCTTCAAAACTTGAGCTTTCACAAGGAAACAGTTAGGGTGAAAGTCAAAATAAGATTTATTTTCTTTGACAAATTTAAAGATACCAGCTAAGTTTTTAGTAATGGATAGAACATGTAAAATGTTTGACAAAGATAGTGAGTTATTAGGAAGAAATGGAGAACAAAAAGTATAGTGACAATTGTCTTTGATGGATAAACCTGCTCCACTGCCTATATGCACACATTCAAAACCCTTATAAGGAGCCTTGTGTTAAAGGTCAAAGGAACTTAGTGTAAGGTGGTCAGTAGCTCCAGTATCAAGATACCAATTAGGATCATAAAATGTTTCACTTAGAGCACCAAAAATAGAATTATTACCATCCATTGTAGTAATAGGAGAGCTACCAGAGTAGTCTCGATTGACTTGTTTACTATATTATTAACCATATTGGCATCAAAGCTAGATCTTTTATATTTTTGTAAGTAAATTTCTTTTATCAGTTTTAAATGTAAAGATGGATTATAGGCCTAAAGTTAACATCCCCTTTAACCTTTAAAATATATTTCTCTAAAGGAGTGTTATGTAAAACAGTATATAGAAGTTAACTATTTTACTAGACTTCATACCTAAAAGATTAATGGAATGTTTAACACTTAAATAGTAAATTTTTAACCTTCCCTTTTCACTCTCTTGTTTTCTTTTATGCTTTTGTAAGTAAATTTCTTTTATTAGTTTAAGGATGGAAATGGATTCTAGGCCCAAATTTAACATCCCCTTTGGCCTTTGGAATTTATTTCTTTAAAGTTTTATATATAGTATATAGATGATTTCTCTTATATTCCGATTTGATTACTTATTTTTGTAGGAAGGCTAATATATTAATTTTTTCTCAAGTAATTTATAAGAAAAATAAGGTAAGTTTAGGTCCTAAAATCTAATGTTTGATTCTTTGTTGTATTTAAATATTTTTTTTGACATGAAAAGAGATGAGATCATTAACTTCTTGAATAATTTTCTATTCTAACAAAAGAGAACATATTTGAGACTTTCTTTTCTTTAAGTTAGATGTTAGCATAATAGAGCTTGGATTGTTCCATCCTTTATTCAATGATTTTGAGTTTCATTAGCACTTATTCCATATCCATTGCAAGTCTAAAAATTTGGGCAATTTGTTTGGTTACTTTATAGTGGAGCATCTAACTCTATAGCTAGCAAGATTATCTTAAAGTCATCATGTGATATAAGGAGTTCTAATTGATCCTTCCTTGAGAGTTCTATTATGCTTGTTGATAGTTATAGATTGCATCATGTTTTTGTGGGTACTTTAGTGTCTGTTTAGTTATTAATTTGATTGTTTAGTGCGTGTTTAGGTTATAATTGTGTTAGTTAGTAAATATTTCTATTTCAAGTGTTTTGTGGGTTGGAACATGATGCCGAGCTTCAATTTTACGCTTTGAAGTCTTTGTTAGTGTTTTAGCACAATTGGAGGAGATTCGGACAAGACTCTAGAAATAACCTAAGGCTACGATCGCGGCAAATATGCCATGATAGTGACATAAGCAAGAGCACGGACCCACAATTGTGGGGAATATGCCACGTTCATGAAAGAAGTTGGTGCAGGGAGCCACAATCATGATAGCAGCTGGTGCAGGAACCATGATTATAACAATTTTTTGGACCTTTCGGACCAAATTATGCCACTAAGGGTCATCATTGTGGCCTACACGATAGATACACGGACAACTGTCCCAACTTGAGTTTTAGACGAATTTTTTGGACCTTTCGGACCAGAAAAGGACCCTATGGTTGCCCTAACTAGAAATACTATATAAGATTTAAGGACGTAACCCTAGGAGAGCTTCTACATTCAGCCACTTTTGGGAAGTTCAAAAGAGAGAGAAAATAAGAGGGAGAGAGAAGAAGAGGAGGAAGAAGAAGCAGGTCCCGACGCTACTACTTCCTAGATTAAGTGATCTCCCAACACAACTGCCTTCTTGGATTATCCGATCTAAGTTCTATGTACTTTCCATTTCTTTTTCGTTCATTTAATGTATAAGATTGAAATGAATTGTATGTTGATGGGTTTCAGATTGTTGATGATGTTTTTAACTCTTCCTTCAAGATTTTCCTTTGATTTAATGTTAATATAGTTGATTTTCTGTTGTATTGATTAAGTGTTATGTTTAATTTCAATTTTGGCATCTTTTGGTAACAAATTGAGAGGGTGAGCTGGAAAAAATGATTAGATTGGATTAATGAGAGTTAGGTGATCGAATAGACCATGTAGTTAATCATATCAATTTTTGTATAGAGAGAGATCTCGTGTGAGGCCTGATAGTTTAGTAAAGAGCTTCCGATCAAATTTTAATTATAGGTCTTTTATTAATTGAGAGATTGTAAATTTCATAATTTAATTAGGGTTAATGATTTAAGGCGCAAGATTACAACTCAAGAGAGATTAATTCCCCAACAATAGTCTAGAAATGATACCCTGATAACATATAATTGTCTATATTAGCATTAATGATAGGTTGAATCCCCTCTATCATAACTTGGCAATTTCTCTTGATTAATTTCCATAGTGACCTTTTATGTTGCTCAACTTCAATTCCTATTTTGTGTTAATTTCTTGAGTTGAATTCATGGAATCAAATTCCCGTGTTTATATTCTTGTTTCATTTTTTAAGTACATTTTTAGTAATTTCTAAGCCTTAGATAACCGAAGATTAGATTTGTTTAGCTCCTCATGGGATCGACCCTTTAAATACTACAACTTACAACCTTTGCACTTACGGTGATTGAGGGATATAAATTGTAGGACTCAACACCTCAATTAAGTTTTTGGTGCTATTACTAGGGAGTTGTGGGATTAGTCTAATTCTTTTAATCTAAAGATTAGGGGGGAAAAAAGAGACGAAAGTTTACGTGTAAGGTATAAGATACATCAATTCGGACAACCCAAGGCAAGAATGGGGAATCTCAAGAGTTGAATACTAAGAAGAGGCTGAAAGAACATTGGTGGAGGAAAAACATCACTTATTGCTTATCGTCAAGGGATTACACGACCACTAGTGCAAGCGAGTACACTCGAGATCCATCACTGCTAAACATGCTACGAATCAACTTGCAATTCTATATATTAGCCAATGAGGATCCTAATTCTCATTTCGCTAATTTCTCAGAGATTTGTGACACCTTTCGATATATTGGGATATTGAAAGATATTGTTAGGATAAGACTCTTTCCTTTTACACTTAGGGATAGAGCCAAAGCGTGGTTAAATTCTCTCAACCCAGCCAATGTCACAACTTGAGAGCAACTGGTACGAGCTTTTCTAGATAAGTACTTCGCTTTAAATAAGACAACAAGACTAATAAAGAAAATTATCAATTTCTAGTAAATTGATAGGGAGTCTTTATATGAAATGTAGGAGCGGTATAAGGAGTTGTCCTTATCATAACCTACCTAACGAATTCCTTTTGCAAACCTTCTATAATGGAGTTAATCCACCCATGAGGGGCACTAATCATAGGTTTCTATATGATAAAGTTTTAATATTTTAGCCTCGATAATACTGCAAACGCACGGGTCATTCATATAGTACCTAAGGTGTCGATCCTACGAGGAGGAGTAATTTAATCCTAAAATCTAAGAGTCTACTCAAATTTGCAATAATTTAAAATAACAAACTAAGGTAAAAAATTATTTAATCAAGCAATCAATCTCAAGAATTAAATTCAGAAATATAAACAAATAGTAATTGCACAACCAACTTAAGAATCAACTTAGGAAATACCAATTGAGAGAAAGGGGGTTTTAATCTGACCTTAATGAAAATCTAATTGATTATAAAATTATGGAATTACCAGGTCTAGAAGGTCCTAGGGTAGATTACTCTCTATCGAGTTATAATCTTTAACCCTAATTTATAAACCCTAATTTAGATTATAGAATTGCAGCCTCTCGTTTCACAATTTACCCCAAACCTAAATTAGATATGAAATTGTCCAATAACCTACCGAAAACCTATGCATAATCTCTCGTTACACAATTTTACCGGTTTGACTCAATTCTTAATCTATTAAACTACCTAAGTCTTATTAGCACAATTTAATGATATTCACTCGGTTCACCCTCTGAGTTTGTTACTAAATTATTAAAAATAGAAATTGAATCACAAATAACTTACTAAAAATGCAATCAATCAACTTTCATTGATATCGAAGACAAAATCCTAAAGGTGGCTTTAGACAAATATCAACATTCCACAAAACCTATTCTTAATGACTATCCCATTTCTGTACATCAATAAAATTGAAATAAAATCAGAAAATACAAATGGAACAGATTGATGGAGGTAGCAACAGCGGGAAACCTTCTATTCCAGGAAGTACTTCGCGTAAGCTTCTTCTCCATATCTCTCTTCCTTTGATTCCTTCCTCAATCTCTCGATAAAGCTCTCTAGGGATTTTGAAATTTGGCTTATGCAAAAGATCCCTTTTTCTGTTCTTATTGTTCCATTTATGTTCGTTTGAGTTTAGGGTTGAACTAGGGTTTTTTGGGGGGTCCGAAAGATTCAAAAATCCCTCGAAATGCGAACTTTAGAAGTGATCACGAATCTGCCCGATGGAGGCCACGACCGTGGCCCTATAAGCCAGAATTGTGGCCTATGTTAGGTCTTTCTATCACGATCATGCGCTATTAGGCTGCGATCATGGGCTGTTGTTTTGGCCCAAATGTCTTCAAAAACTTCTCCATTCTTCGATATTGATCCTAAAACACTAACAAACACATCAAGGTATCTCATAAACATAATATTTAAGCTCAGAAGCTTGTACTAACCCTTAAAACACTTAAAACATAAATAATTAACAAATTAACACAATTCTAATCTAAACACATATTAAATGATTGAATTAATAGGTAAACATATATCAAACTAAGCGCTAAAGCATGATGCAATTTACACTTATCAACATCCCCACACTTAAACATTTGTTTGTCCTCAAGCAAATAAAAACATTTAAATAAATCAAGAAAACACAAAACACGCAATGCAATAATGGACAATGGATTCAACATAGTGAAAAAAATTTAACTGTAAACACAATCCTTCAAGTCGTTCTAACTTATTAACAAGGGAAATTTATGTCTAAACACCTTGGACTAAATATACAAACTAATCAAAATTTTAATGTTAAGTCTATTCACCTCTATCACTTGCACACACACATTGATAATCATTCAGCCAAAACAAAAGTGTAGCTATTCCTTAGTAGGTTTTCATGAAAAATCAAGCTACTAACAAGTTTGCTAGGTTTTTATTTGAAAATATTCATTTTGTTGATTTTTCTTTAAAGATATAAACCTAGTTTTTTACGCGGAGGTAAACATTTGTGATGAGTGTTGATCCAGTTACTCAACTTAGTTATGTTGTTATTAAACTGCTTAGTTGGAATGTCATTATAGCCTTTTTACACAAAGGCACGTATTTGTGATATGTGTCGATTCAGTTACTCAGCTACATCACATTCTCAACTGGCTACTAGCTTTATTCATAATCCGCAGGCCAGCAAAATAATTATTTTAGTTAAAATTATAAAACTTTTTTTAACACTAAATTTTGCCTACCTTATTGTTTTAGCTAGTCATTCTCGTGAAAATGTACTAATAATGCCACTTATTTGATTGGCCTAAAATTGTAAATGAGTATGGAAAATTCCTAGGGTGAATGGACTAACATTGTATCTTAGGTCACTAATTTCATAAGCTAATAAATCTTCGTAACCTAAAGGCTTATGTTTAAGGCTAAATCTATCCTGTTTAAGTCCTAGCCATTAATGCATTCACACATTTTACATCATGCAACCTAAACAAACTATCATACAATATGCAAAATTCACACTTAAGGTAAAACACACAACCCTCCCCAAACTTGAACAACACATTGTCCTCAATGTGAGAAGGGTACACAAACACACCAAAGGGGGAATAAAACATAATATACAAAAAAAACATAAGAAGAAAATAATAAGAAAAATGGAAAGACAAGGGTTAGAACATGAAATCGTTAAGGTGACTAGGGTAGTGACGGTGTCAGAGATGGAGACTATATATGCTTGATATCGAGCTGGCTTTCCTATCTTATAATTGATTCAAGAGACCAAAAGAATTAGCAATATAAACCAATCCAAATCATTCAAAACTTATTTAAGAATTTAAAACAACCTTAACTTAACAACAATTTAAATCTAACTACTAGACGTGCTAATTTATGGTCATTAGTTGGACCTTCATCCTTTAAAACTTAGTCAGGATCAATTATGAGTGACTTGCTTCCACCCTTTTCATTCAACATCAATTTTGTAGCTTGTAAGTAAGCTACAAATTGCAAAATGATCAGAAGGACAATATTGATAAAATTATAAAAACCAATTAATCTCAATAATATTCTTTTCACTAACAAACTGTCAATAAGATAGGGAATAACAAAACTCCCTGAATCGTTTATTAAGTTTAGCTGTTTGTTTGGAAAAAGGGTGAGCTGCTTTTGTTCTTCCTTAGCCACTCCCTTTTCTTCTTCTTCTTTTGCTTCACGAATAGGGACTTTCATAGTTTCTTCAAAATCGATGTTTATTGTCAACTGTTCTTCATCTTTATGCTCTTTTGAAGATTCAACATCATCAACTCTTATGAATGGTATTCTCAGTGGGTAAGGTGGAGGAGGAACATAGGGGGGTCCTCATTCTTTTCTTCATCCTTTTTCTACTTCTTTTGGTCTTCTATAGAGTGGGTTTCAACTGGTCTATCTGTTAGTTCTCCTAACTCTTTCCCACTCCTAAGTGTGATAGCATTAACTTGCTCTCTTATATATACTTCCGTGTTGCTTGAAAAACTTCCCACACTTTTTATAGATAACACATTGGCAAGTTGTTCCACTTGAACCTCCAGGATGAGAATAAAAGAGGCATGAGTCCTTGTTACTTAGTTAATTTGTTCTTCCAACCTCTTCTGGGCCTCCTACATTATGAGCTTGTCCATTATGAGCTTGTCCATGATCTTGTCTAGTTTGGAATTATAGTCATTGTATTTATCTTGTTGATATCCACAAGGAGTAATTTAATCCTAAAATCTAAGGCTCAACTCAAATTCGTAACAATTCAAAATAACAAACTAAGGCAGAAAATTATTCAATCAAGCAATCAATTTCAAGAATTAAATTTAGAAATATAAATAAAATATCAGTCGCATAACCAACTCAAGAATCAACCTATGAACTACCAATTGAGGGAGAGGTGGTTTTAATTCAATCTTAATGAAAACCTAATTAATTATGAAACTATAGAATTATCAGGTCCAAACGGTCCTAGGGTGGATTACTCTCTCACGAGTTATAATCTTTAACCCTAATTTATAAACCTAGATTATAGAATTGCAACCTCTTGATTCACAATTTACCCAAAACCTAAATTAGATATGAAACTATTCAATAACCTATAGAAAACCTATCCATGATCTCTCGTTGCACAATTTTACTGGTTTGATTCAATTCTCAATCTATTAACTACCTAACTCTCGTTAACGCAATTTAATGATATTCACTAGATTCATCCTCTTAGTTTCTTACTGAATTATTAAGAATAGAAATTGAATCACAAATAACTCAATAAAAATGCAATCAATCAACTTACATTAATATCAAAGACAAAATCCCAAAGGTGAGTGTAGACAAATATCAACATTCATTAAAACCTATTCTCAATGATTATCCCAATTCTATACATCAATAAAATTGAAATAAAATTGAAAAATATGAGTGGAACGGATTGATGGAGGCAGTAACAGCAGGAAACCTCCTATTCTGGGGAGTACTTTGCATGAGCTTCTTCTCCGTGTCTCTCTTCTGTTGATTCGTTCCTCAATCTCTCGATAAAGCTCTATAGGGTTTTCAAATTTTGGCTAATGCAAGAGTTCCCTCTTTCTGTTCTTGTTGTTATATTTATGTTTATTTGTGTTTAGGGTTGAACTAGGATTTTTTCGGGGTCCAAAAAGGCCAAAAAATCCCTCTAAACTCAAAGTTTGGAAGCGGTTGCACATTTGTCCAGTCTGTCACGATCGTGCACTATCAGGCCACGATCATGGGCTATTATTTTAGCCCAAATGTCTTCTGAAACTCCTCTGTTCTTCAATATTGACCCTGAAACATTAGCAAACACATCAAGGTACCTCATAAACATAACATTTAAGCTCAAAAGCTTGTACTAACCCCTAAAACACTTAAAACACAAATAATTACCAAACTAACACAATTCTAACCTAAAAACATACTAAATGATTGAATTAATAGCTAAACACATATCAAACTATGCCCTAAAATATGATACAATTTACACTTATCAGGCACTATAGATACAGCTACTGGAGGATCATTCATGACAAAAATAGTTGAAGCAACACATGATTTGTTAGAAGAGATGGCATACAATAGCTGTCCTTGGACATTAGAACATAGCAGATAGCATCCAGCCTTTCAGGATCCAAAAGGAATGATTGCTACAAATTTAGTGACAACATTGTAGGCAGAGATCGATAACCTAACCAAGCAACTGAATAGCTTAAAAGCCACCTCTTCCTCTCCATTCAAAGCAATTCAGCACAACAATGAGTTATATGGACAAGATAGCTATATCATAATCGACTGTTTCTTAGGGAAATAGCAATGTGGAGTAATTCAACTTTAATGGAGCATAAGTTGGTCAAGGAAATAGCAATCCTTATTCAAATACATTCAATTCAGGGTGGCAGAACCACCCAAATTTTTATTAATCTAATAATGTAGGGATTTAGTTTAGAAATCAAAAGTCACATGGATTTCAATAGGATGAATACAATGATTATGATTCTAAACTGGGCAAAATCATAGACAAGCTCGTAAGTATAGATGAGGCCCATAAGAGGTTAAAAGGGTAAATCGCCCAAGTAATAAAGACCTCTTCTATCCTCTACTTGGAGGTTTAAGTGGAATAACTTGCCAATGCATTATCTACAAGAAGCGTGGGAAGTCTTTTAAGCAACAAAAAAGTATATCTAAAAGAGCAAGTTAAGGCTATCACACTTGGGAGTGGGAAAAAGCTAGAAGAACCACTAGAAAGCCAAGTAGAAATCCACCTTGTAGAGGGCCAACAAAAGCGTAAAAAGGATGAAGAAAAGAATAAGGACCCTCCAAATGTTCCTCCTCCCCCTCACCTATTAAATATACCATTAATGTAAATTGATGTGGTCGCATCTTTAAAGGAGCAAAAGTAGGATGAACAGATAACATCGGCGGTAGAGGTTTAAAAGGATATAGATGTCTCTATTCGCGAAGCGGAAGAAGTAGAGGAGATGAACGTGATTGAGGAAGAAAGTGAACAGTTCACCTTCTTATCGAACAAACTGATGAATTTGATGAAAGATTCCGGGAGTTTCTATAATAGCCCGTTTTCCATACTAAGGGTTAGAACCCTAAACCATTGTACATGAGTAATAGTATTGAGGAATTTAGGAATTGCATTTCATACACGTGCATATTATTAGCATACATACATGAATTATGATTTTGTACACATTGCAAAGATAGTATATGCACTCAATTGACATATTCCGAGATATGCACGGTTTAAAATGATCATGATATGATTATGAATTTTTATGTATTGAATTTTAGTTTGATGGTTTTCAATTATTAATTTAGAATTTATTGTTATAATTAGGAGATTTATGAATTAATATGAATATTTGGACAAGGAAAATTGCCAAGTGGTCAAGACAAATTAACACATGTCAGTAGAAATCAGTGAAATGTCACATTAGGATTTAATAACAAATGGTTTAGATAATTGGGTGACAAATGGCTTAGAGATTGAGAGACAAATGGACTAATTTTTAAGAGACATTTGGAACCATAAGAAGAACACATGTGCCAAGTGAAAAGTGTCACAACACTTGCTACACACCTTAGCCCACGAAACTCATACAAGATATAAACATCTTTGTCTTTCATTTTTGCTACATGCTTTTTTCTTCTTCTTCTTTCTTCTCTCAACTCACGATACTCTCACCCAAACCAAAATTTTAAGTTTTGCTAAAATCTTTCACTTACCACTTCAACACTTTGTCATCTTCTTCTTGTTAATGAAAACCTAACCTATTCCTTCTTAAAATTATGATGATAATGTAACCTCAGAGGCTAGGTTAACTTGAGTATTTAAGGAAGCTTTTTAGCTAAACAAATATGATGTTAATCTTCATGGCTTGTTTTAATATAAACATTTATGATGATTTTTTAAGGATGGATTGATATTCAGTGTTGATGATGTATGCCGGAAGTTGATGAATACATGGATATAATAATGTTCTGTTTTTATGTAAATGATAAACAATAGTTTATGAATTGTTGTATAGATGATTTTAAGTTAGAATTGAGGTAAAAATGATGAGGAATTGAGGTCTAAATGATGAATTAGGAAGAAATTGTTTTGGATTTAGTATGTAGGGGTTAATATAAGGAAAATTGAAGGAGAATGGAGAGAAAAATTTTCAGATAACACATCCCACAATCGTAGGAATGCCTCCACAATCGTGGGAAATGCATTGAAAGTGAGATTTTCTTTTTTGTGTGATATTTGAACCAACTAAGGATAAGCTACTTTACTTTAGTGCATTTAGACTTAATTGAGGCTTAAAATGAACCCAGTTTGATGGTTGATTAATTGATTAAAGTATTTGATATGTTTAGGTTGTTAATTGATATTATAACTTAAGGAATGGATTGTTGATATCAATGTGTTTAAAATTTGGAAATTTATGAACGATATAAGAATTAAGGTGTTCTTAGGAATGCAATTGTGATCCAAAGGAATGAGTAAGGTGTATTAAGTATGAATGAATGAAAATTAGGATTTTGTGTGATTTTATAATGCTATAAAAGGATTGGTGAATATATAACTAATGAAATTAGAATAATCAAGTTTACTTGAGGTATAAGCCTAAGTGCAAACTAGATATATACAAGTTACAACTTTTGAATTATCATGACTCGTGTTTAAGAATACATACCCAGAGAAAGTCAATTAAGCATGCAATGATCATGACATATATGTGTGTGTGTGTGTGTGTGTCTTTATGTGTGTCTTTGTGTGTGCGTGTGCATGTTTGAATATTTATATGAATGATCAAATTAGTAATGTCTGTACAATGTGTGTATTGCATGATTTTAGACGTACAAGTCAAACGCCAGCTTGTTATGATTTTGATAATTCCAGATATTGATGGTCTGAGGAGTTTGATAATTGAGATTGTATTGGGAGTGCTTCAAAATCGTATATGAATATGAAAAAATGTGTACTCAACTACATATTGAATGTCAGACCTAGATTTGATGAATATCTGAAAATGATTATGCACAATGAATAAAAAATATTAATTGCATATAATGAGAATTGATGCATCCCATTACATTATGATGCATGATCAGATAAAGGAGTTGTGACCGGAGTGACCAGTGAAAAAGAGCTTAAAGCTCAAAAATGTGCACAAAGAGCCATAGACTCAATTATTAATGAGCTCGGTATCCACGAAGGATGCAGGATAGTTTATGAAATGATATTCATGTTCTGTTCTGACTGACTGAGTGAGCACATCAAGGATAGTTCACTCATTGAGTTCGCAAACTCATCAAAATTGCAATGATAAATTTTAGGTATGAGGGAGATCTAGTTCCTATGGTAAACTATTAGAAGTCTAGTTCTATCAAATTTTGGAAATTAAGAATGGCTCAAAAGTCTGATCAGCTAATACTGAGAAATTTAGATAGAATACTTTTGTTTAGTTTGTTATGTCATGTAGAACATCTTGTAAAAGAGTAGTAAACTCTCAGATGTTTTTGATACTGTAAATATATGTATTATATAGTGTAATGCTATAGTGTAAATTATGTTTGTGAATGAAATGGAAAAAGTTGATCTTTTGAATATGTATGTTTTGTATGATGCCATAATAAGTGAATGTGATGGCTCTAACATGTCATTTTCATAGGGTATATTCTTGAATATCCTTTGGATATTCAAGCATATGCTCTATCGAGTTGGGGTGTTACAGGTTTTTGGTATCAGGCATGTTTTGGCATCCATAGAGACATATAAGAACATTGAGATATGATATATAGTGAGAGACTTATAGAGTGGCCATGATTATTGTTTATTATAGGTCATCCGCTATAGGAGATCAAGTTGTAGAGTTAGCTGACCTAGAGTCTGTAGGAGCCAATACAGAGTCTCCGGTATCTCGGTCTGACCAAATGCCTTAGAGAATTCCTGA
The DNA here is from genome assembly GCA_025629805.1 of Erythroxylum baracoense. NCBI lineage: Eukaryota > Viridiplantae > Streptophyta > Magnoliopsida > Malpighiales > Erythroxylaceae > Erythroxylum > Erythroxylum baracoense. The sequence goes on from JAOTAY010000002.1 coordinate 25,143,604, forward strand.
CAGAAAAGAAAGGAGGTATGATAAACTGAGGAAGTAGGGGGCTGTAGACTTCTATGGAAGTACAAACCCTGCTTAGGCAGAAGGTTGGTTAGAGAGAATAGAAAGGGTATTTGATCAGAGAGATTGTGAGTCAGATGAAATGTTTGACTACGCAGTCTCATTACTGCAAGGTCTAGCTTATCAGTGGTGGAAGTTGTTCCCAATAATACCACCCGACCTTGTAATTTAATATGGGAAGACTTCCTGAGGGTCTTTAAAGAGAACCTTATGCCAAGTATATACTTGGATAGGAAGATGAAGGAGTTTCTAAATCTAAAGCAGGGAAGTCTCTTTGTAGTTGAATATAAGATACAATTTAATGAGTTAATAGGGTATGCTATTGCTTTGATTCCAACTTAGTAAGATAAGTGCAGGTGATTTGAGAATAGATTGAATGTGGAGATCAGAACGAGGTTAGCCAATACTAATTTAAGTAGGTTTATTGAACTGTGGACTGCCTCAATTAGGATTGAGCAATTACTGAAAGATGGACAAGGAGAGTACAGACAGAATTTCAGAATGAAGAGATATCGTGAGTATCAAGTTGATTCTGGTAGAAGATTTGATAAACGCCAAAATTGATCATTTCGACCACTGACTAGATCAAGACAGTCGAGGTTTAGACCGAGAGGTAGTTTTGTTAATAGAGGTCTAGTATCTAGAGAGCAAACACAAAAAATGCCTAGTTGTGAGCATTGTGGAAAGAAAAACGGTGGTGAATGTTGGAAGATATCATAAGCTTGCCTTCGTTGTGGCTCATTTGAACACCAGATTAGAGACTGTCTCACAACTTTCAAAGCATAGTCTTGAGTGAGAGGCGGATCAATGATTGAGACAATTGTCTAGAAGACCAGAGCTAGTGGATCAAAACAGAGAGGTAGAGGAAGAGGAAGAACAAGTTTGGCAAGTCCTAATGTTAGGACTAAGGTGTGGAGTAATCAACCACAGTCTCAGGCTAGGATCTATGCTATTACCAGACAAGAGACCCATAACTCCCTAGTTGTTGTTGTAGGTATGTTAAATGTCTTTAATTTTGAGGCATTTGCATTATTAGATCAAGGATCTGCATATTCATTCATTACACCACATCTGGCATCTAAACTGCATTATGAGAGAGAGATGTTAAACATGGCTTAGAAGTAAGTACATCGATAAGTAGTACTATAGTGATTGGAGAAGTGTGTAAAAGGTGTATGGTTTGGGTTGATCAGGCGGAGTTAAAAGCCAATCTGATAGTATTATAATTGAAAAAGATAAATCTTATCTTAGGTATGGACTGGCTTATTATACATAGGGCTGTGATGAACTGTTATACTAAGGAGGTGATCATTGAATCTCCTAATCAGCTGAGAGTAATATTTCAAGGTGTTAGTCAAGCAGTGCCAGCTAGATTGATTTCATTAATGAGTGCTTTAAGACTAATTCGAGGTGCATGTTAGGCTTATCTAGCCTATGTGATTGATAACTGAATTAAGTGGACAGTACAGGATACTCCTATTGTTAGGGATTTTTTGGTTGTGTTTTCTACTGAATTATCTGATTTATTGTAGCACCCCATTCCCGCAAGACCCGAACCCGACATCGATGGGTGATGTCTGACCTCGTGCCCTGCGAGGGTGGTGTGCTAGAGCACTCAATCACTCGGAAATCGGTATAAAATTTTTCTTTATTTTAAACCATAATCATAAAGTGCAGAAATCCATAACCATGTTCAATCAACATAATACAATAGTCAGACATTTCAATAGCCATTT
>JAOTAY010000002.1:25145496-25158905 GCA_025629805.1 Erythroxylum baracoense
TATCAATTAAATCTAACTTCCAGATTCCTCATATTCAGAACAACTTTTGACTACTTCAATTAGAATCATTCTCAACAGAGCTTATGCTTTGCTGGCCAATCAATGAGCGGTATAGCATCCTCCCATTTTCAGTTGACGAAGGCTTCAAGATTGCATCCATCTAAAAAAACACAGCCTTTTAAGTACGTGGTATAATTTAGGGAATGCTGAAAGCATTTATATTTTCCAATTCTCAGCTACAGTCAAAGAAAGACGGAACGAATTTGACTTTAGATTAACAAGTTCAAGCCTTGGAGACTCACCATGTGATATGGAGCTAAATGAAAGAAGAAGACCTTCAGATTTACCATTGTTTGATCTGAGTACGATAGCTGAGGCCACAAACAATTTCTCCCTTACTAACAAGCTTGGCCAGGGTGGATTTGGTTCAGTTTATAAGGTATAATTCAAGCCTTAAGTTTGTTTTTGTTCATACTATCGTTAGATGATTTTTCTACTTCGACGTATGCATTACAATTATCGAACTCCCTGTAAGATGGTTTCATTTCATAGGGCATCTTAGCTGACAGAAGAGAAATAGCAATCAAAAGACTGTCAAAGAATTCTGGCCAAGGGATTCAGGAGTTCAAGACCGAAGTTGCACTTATTGCAAAACTCCAACATAGAAACCTTGTGAGGATTGTTGGTTGTTGCATTCACGACAAAGAGAAGATGTTAATCTACGAGTACTTGCCAAACAAAAGTTTGGACTCCTTTATTTTTGGTACGACCATCTATATCTTTTTCACTTAATGTTTCTTTTTCAACAATTGATTCTGTGTGTGCACTGTACATGCATACTTTCGATTCAGATAAGACCAGAGGCTCACTCTTAGACTGGACAGCTCGCTTCAACATTGTTTGCGGGATTGCTCGAGGGATGTTGTATCTTCATGAAGACTCAAGACTAAGAATTATTCATCGAGATCTCAAAGCCAGCAATGTCCTACTGGATGCCTCAATGAACCCAAAAATATCAGATTTTGGCATGGCTAGAATTGTTGGAGTGGATCAGATTGAAACAAACACAAAACGCATAGTTGGAACGTAGTAAGTAACTTGAATACTAGAGAACTTATTGGAACATATAGGTTCAGTTCAGGTTGGCTTTCTTGCTGCAACTTCACTATCTAAATCCTGCTGTTTTCGTTCTTTTGAATTATACTGCTGTAGTGGTTATATGTCACCAGAGTATGCAATGCAAGGCCTATTTTCAGTGAAATCCGATGTGTACAGTTTCGGGGTTTTACTCTTGGAGATTATTACTGGCAGAAAAAACAATAGCTATTACCACGAGAGTTCCTACTCAAACATGGTTGGATATGTGAGTGATAGTGATTTTAGTCTTGATACAACTATTAATTTCTTTAATGCACAATGCCAATGCTATGGTGAACAATTGCTTTTTCAGGTTTGGCATCAATGGAAGGAAGGCAGCGGCAGCGCAATGGAGGTAGTAGACTTGTCACTCACTGAACCCTACCCCGAACATGAAGTTTTGAGATGCATTCACGTTGGGCTGTTATGTGTGCAAGATTCTGCAGTGGACCGTCCAACCATGTCTACCTCTGTGTTCTTGTTGAGTAACGACACCATTCTTCCACCTCCGAAACAACCTGCATTTATCTTCACGAAAACTTATAACAGTGGAGGTCCGTCAACCAGTGAAGGAACTCACTCCCTGAATGATGTCACTGTAACTTCGGTTCAAGCTAGATAAGGGCATACCTATACGATTCTTTTAAGTCATGCGGTACTAGAGTTTGTCCATGCATTATTAGAAATATGGGTTTTACTAGCTTTGATAGATGGATAGATAATCCAACTGCGTCTTCTTGTACAGGAATGTACATCATCAATTCTGAAAACATATTTAAACAATTTATCAACTCTCTTCTGGACAAGAGCAAGATTTCTTGAATCTGAAAATTTTGAATCTCTGTTTTCTACATTATTAGGACAAAGTCCAAAAGCGGACAGAAAGTAGAGTTTCGCTCCTTTTGAAGTTATTATTATACCACAATCTTCGAGAAAAGGTTTATACTGGATCATCGCCCGTCTGAAACAGACCACAGATAGAAACAGACAAATAGCTGACCGCAAGGGTACCTCAACTGGTACTAGGAGAAGTTGACGAGGGCAAGATTTCATGTTTGAGTCTCAGCAGCGGCACTGTAATGTGTTTTATCTAATTTGATAGCTTCTTGTGCATATCGGACAAGTAGCTCTCTCTAAAAAATTAAGTGATATTAAACTATAATTTACCACTCTATCACTCTATTAAGTTGGGGTGTGGAGCGCCTGGCGATTCTACTGTTTGAGTGCAAGAAAAATAGTAGAATTGGCTTTTTGTGCTACCTTAGCGACGGAGGATAATGATTGACAAGGTCAAGACGTTAAGATAAACCCATCTCATCGAAGGAAATTGATGAGGTCCCATATACCCGATTGATTTCACTTGAGGCATCAAAAACTATTATGTTCAGCGTTCCACCAATTAGAAAGCATGACAAAGGAGCAGTTTGCCTTATTAACTCCAAAGTTTTCAATCATTCACATGAAACACAAGAGACATGATTTGGAGCATCTGACCTGCAATTAATGAATTGGGGCATGCAAGGACAAAAGGCATAAGATTATGCGAAACACCCAAGACGAAGTACCAATGTGTTGTTTTCTTATTCGATACCTGGTACCAACCCTTTTTTCTGTTTCTAAGATGTAATATTATCCCCAGAGACAAGAGATCAACTTCATACAGTAGGACAAACAAGTCATCACTGAAGACAGTTTTACATCACGGAGAAACAAACAATAGGATTATCTCTTCCGTCATCCTAAAAATAAAAGTGTTATTTTATGCCCTACAATTAATTAGTTATTTATAATTTAGTGATATAATTATTTAAAAGTATTATTTATCATATACATATTTAGATGTATATAATAATGTTCATAGGATAAATATATATTATAATTGAAATTATGATTATAACATAATCATGACATTTATTTATATTTATAGATTATTCATAAATTGTTCTTAATCATTCACTATAACAAATAGGTGTTTCTTTACGATTTAAAATTCGTAACTAAAAGTTACTTTTTTGGCTAGAAAATTTTAAAATTGTAACCTATTGTAACAATACTTCAAACTTAAAATATTTTGTGGGTTATTTAAAACTATTAGTTACGTTTAGGATAAGCTATATTTTATATTTGTAGCTAAAAAGATTTGACAACGTTTTTCAAGTGTGAACTTTAGTTTCATAGAGAAAGGTTTTTAGTTACAAAATATTTTTCGTAGCTAATGAAATTTGGCAACGTTTTTTAAACTGTAAACTTTAGTTTCATAGCGAAAGGTTTTTAGCTACGAAATATTTTTGTAGCTAATAAGATTTGGTAACATTTTTTAACTCTGAACCTATTTTCATAGCAAAAAACCTTTCGTTACTAAACATTTTTTGTAGCTAAGACACACAAGTCCTATAATTATTAGCTACGAAAATAAACTTCGAATTTAAAGATATTTTTCATAGCAAGAATAGAAGTAGAATAAAAACAATGAAAATGACATCATTTTGATAACCTAAAGAAACTCCTTCTCTCTATTTTTTCTTCCATCTTTCTTTGTCATTCAGTGGCTCCCTCATTTTTCTTCTCTCTGATGTGTTTTCTCCATATGCAAGTTTTTTCATCTATCTTTGACTATTTCTCGGTATGTTATATACAAATCTTCTCTTTAAGCTTCCAGTCTCTCTAGCGTGTTTTAATGAATTCTGAACTGATCAATTACTAAAACCTAAGTTTTGTTATTCACTTATAATCATTTAATTGAGTTCTTTGTTGCATGATATTCTTTATTCTTTTCTAATAACAGGACAACCCGTTATTGTTATTTCTAAGGTGCTAAGTAAATAGTATTGTGTATGCAATTATCTTAAGTGAATCAATTTGTATGCCAATAACAAAGATCTGAATGATGGATTTGAGTTAGCTCTTATTAATTTGACTCGTGAAAAGAAGAAAGAAGACACATGGTGACAATGGTATGGTCCTTAAAGAAAAACTAGCAGTGGAAACTAAAGAAAGAATGTTAAGGGAGTGCATGACGAGTTAAAACAAATGCAAAAACATTATCAGACTAATATGGTCGTGGTTTTACTTTTTTCTACAAGTTTACATACAATTTCTATCACTCTTTCTTTTCCACGAACATTTTTGTCCCATCCTTTGGCTACTTAAAATATCATGGTTGTTTAGCTTGATGGAATACTCTTTCTTCACAATTAGAGCACTAGAAAACGTTGGATTTTGAATTCTTGCAAACCACAAGATGTGATAGAATTAGTGGAGTAGTTTTTGGATCAACTAGGGCTGTGAGGTCAACTCTAAGTATAAGATGCGAACATGGGCTTTTGCAAGTGCAACTTTAATAAGGCTGTGGAGAAAAACTTCCAAGAAGAATTTTCAATTTACTTAAGCTCTTCAGGTTCAAGTCTTAGTATGTATAACAACTCCTTCTATAATGAAGTTAAAGTGTTGTCATAAGTTTTAGAACTCAGTTCATTAACCACTATAAATGTTAAACTAGACATTATATGAAAATTGTATAGAGAAAGGTTGGTAGTAGGTCATGTAATACATGAGTAAAGTTGTACAAAAAACCTTGTATTCCCTATTTGAGCAATATATTATTTAATTTTTCTTTAAAAAATCTTCACTATACCTTATAAATTTTTTCATGACTCTTTTGCCTCTTCATAATCTGCCTTCTCCTTCTTTGTATCAAAAGCCTCATCTTCTTTACCATCATCAACTTCTAAATGACTTCATACCTAAAAGACCAATGGAATGTATGCCACTCAAATAGAAAAATTTAACTTTCCCTTTGCATTCTCTTGTTATCTTTTTTGCTTTTGTAAGTAAACTTCTTTTATTAGTTTAAGCACAGAGATGGATTACAATATATAGATGATTTCGCTTCTTGTAACCAACTTCCAAAATATTTAGATGTGTTTGCAATGTATTAGAACTAACATAAGATGTTGGTTATGTTTCAACGTGTTAGTTATGCTACTTTATATCAACATCCGTCATTATTGTTGGTTTATCTTGTTACTTTACCTTATTAGAGTCCTAATAGAAGTAGGAAACTTCAAATGTTTTAGTAGGAAAGTTGATTTGACTACTTATATTTTAGAGTACTTTCTAAGAAACATTAGGTAAGTTTTGGTCCTGAAAACTAATGTTTTATTCTTTTTTGTATTTAAATATTTGTTTGATATGAAAAAGGATGAAATCATTAACTTTTTGAGTATTTTTCTATTATAAGAACATATTTGAGACTTTCCTTTATTTAAGTTAGATGTTAGAATATTAGAGCTTGGATGTTTGCATATTTTGTTCAATGATTTTGAGTTTCATTAGTATCTGTTCCACACCCACTACAAACTATGACCACAAAGGCTTTTTATGTCAATAAAAATAGTCAAAGATATGAGGTGGTATAAAAAGAAATGCATTGATGATAACATTATGCGTGAGCCAACAGACTTAAAGATACGGAAAGACTTTGATGGTAAGTTTTCAGGGTTTGTAAAGGATTATCGTAATGTTCGACTTAGGTTAGCCTTTGATGGATTTAATCCATTTAGTAATATGAATATTTCTTATAGCATATGGTTGGTGATTATTGTGCCATACAATTTACCCCATAGAAGTGTATGAAGGAGCCATTTTTGTTATTGTCTTTACTTATTCGAAGACCTACTGCTCCTAGTAAGGAAATTAATGTATATAGCAACCACTAATTGATGATTTAAAACATCTCTAGGAGGATGAAGGTGAAAAATTTAGAATGCATACGGTTGTTTTGTGGACTATAAATGATTTTCCAACTTATGGCAATTTATCTAGATGAAATACTAAAGGGTATATGGTCTTTTCTGTATGTAACCATTAAACTCATTTAATGAGGGTACAAATTAAAATATATTATACGGTACATCATCATTGCTTAGAATATGGGAACAAATGGTGAAGAAGCAAATTGTTTAATGGAAAGTAGAACATAATGAAGCTCCTTTGTACTTGTCAGGTGATGATGTGCTTGATCAACTTTCACATTGGCAAGAGTGCACCTAGCAAACACATAAGTAACGGAAAGCGAAAGCAAACTTTTCTTGATTGTAATTTGAATAAAAATATACAGGTTAGGTTATTAATGGAGTTAGCTCTCACATAAAAGAGTGTAACAGTCTCCTTAGAAGCCAAAATTGTGGGATTGTTGTTGAGGGATAACATAAGGATTGTTTTATTGACTTCTACAATGTTATCTCTGAAATAATAGAGTTGCATTATATCAAGAATAAAAAGGTTGTTCTATTTTAGCGCAAATCATTTAATCTTAGTGACAAAAGGATTAACATAAAAGTGAATAGCAATATTACTAGCATTAATGTTAGCAAAACATGGTATGAAAATTAACCATCTGTGCTTGCAAGTCAAGTGAAGCAAGTATTCTATCTTACTAACACTATATTAGGCAACAATTGGAAGGCTGGGCAAAAGTTTCAACACTAAAATCATTTTAATTTTTGTGAGAAGGAAAATGGTCCAACGGGTGAAGATGGTGATGAAGTATATCAAGCGATTGATCGCAATTGAATAATGTAGCTCTTGAAATAGAAGATGGGGATATATCATCATTTCATAGGAGAGGTGTTAATCCTAAATACTATAAGCAATTGAAGTACAAGGCATCTTGTCATAGAAAGGGATGAAGAATATATTGAGGATGAATTATAGGACAATGATGATACTTTGGCCAAATATAATAGCAATGAAAATTTGAATCATAATGCAATTAATGATGATGATTTTAAAGATCTTGATTATGATGATTGAAGGTATCATACAAGTGCTATTTCTATAGTGTTATTATAATTTTAGCAACATTTATGTTGTTTATGTGATTAATGTTGATGATTAAATGTGTCTTGATTATAATGATTGAATATATCATGAAAGTGCTCTTTCTATTATCTTATTTTAATGTTAGTAACATTTATGTATTTTTTTTGTAGATATCTAACATAATGACACCTAGTAGAAACAAAGGGAAGAAGGTGGAAGCTGTCAAAATTATAGAATGAGGGATGTGCAACTTCAACTAAAACAATTAGTTAGTGCTATAAATTCAATTCCTAGCCAATAACATCATTCTACCTTAAACAACAATGAAATTAATCATGCAGGTTTTAAAATTTCTATACCTTCAAGTGAATATATATTTATATATATTCAAAAATGTATCTTTTCCTTATCATATTCATTTTTTTAACCATAGGAAATAAAACTTGTTCTAGTATATTGCCACAACAAAGCAACAATAATATTACACCTTCAATTCATACACAACTTCACTCTGCCTCAAAAGACATTGAAGCAACTATTATAGGTTTGTTAATCTTTAACACCTTCAACTAGACTTATGCTCAAATACATTTTTATATATTATAATATTCTTTTTACATCATTGATTTGTTATTAGCTTCCAACACTAGCATTAAAAAAAGAGATAGAGGTAAAACTAGAGGTTGTGAATTGCAATAAATGAATGTTGCAATAAATTGTAAGTTATCAATACAGATTGATACTCAGCAAGGTCGTCCTATAGACAAAGTTCAATATACAAAATTATCAAGTGAATTGAGATTATTGCCAGAACATAATTATCTTGAAAACATACTAAAGACTTAAAGGATAACAATTGCTTAAAAATGCTTTGGATAAAGTTACAGTAACTTTTAAAATATTTAACTATATGCAATATCGTTTTAGTGATTTTTAAGACATTTTTAGTTATTATCATAATTGAAATTAAATATTGTGGATTTTGAGAAATAAGATGTTTCAAATTGTGTTACTTCATTATTGAAACAAAGGACTAGGGATCATCATTTCAAGTTGCATAAGTATTATAAATCTTTTCCTTCTAATGCAGAGGCACAAAGACATGTTCTTGGATGAATCTTCAAAGGAAATTGGAATAGTTTGTGTGATTTTTGGGCTGACCTAAAAGTTCAAGATTGTTCTCTTTGCCTTTATATTTTCTTGCATTAATCTTGTTAGATGATTTAACAACTACGTTATGCTTTTTTTCTTGATTTAGGAAAATTGTAAGAAGGAAAAGTTTTGTAGATAAAAAATGAAAACTTCTCATAATCAAAGGTTTGAAGATCTTTGTTTGTAAGTTATACTTAAATCAATAAACACTACATTATTCATTATGCCTTATGTTCTTTTGTTTAGAAAACAGAGTGTGAAGGAACTAAATGGATGAGAGTGTGATAGGATCACACTATATAAAGTCACTCCCTTTATGGAAGGTAAAGTATGGGTGTTCTCTCTATCCTCACAAAGCCCCTTAACCAGATGGCTTCAATGTTAAGTTTTTCAAGGAAACTTGGTCCTTCACTGGTAATATGGTTTTAGAAGTTATGAAAGAGTTCTTTAGTAAAGGTACACGTCTTAAAGAGATGAATAAAAATTTTATAACTCTTAGTCCAAAGAATGGTGAGTTTAACAGCTTCTTTGATTTCAGACCAGTTGCTTATTAAAATTACTTATATATAATCATTTCTAAATTAGCTCATAAGCTTAAAGGAATTCTTCATAAGCACATTATCTACACTCAAGGTGCATATATACTTGGTATAATAATTGATGATAATTTTCTAATACTTCAATAACTTATTACCAATTACTCAAAGAGGAAAAGCAAAACCAGTTGTTGTATCAAAATTGACCTCAGGAAAGCATATGACAATGTTGATTGGAGCTTCATCACAAATATTTTACAAGTTATAGAATTTGTAGGTATTTTCGTATGGTGGATTAAAAATTTTTTGATAACTTCTTCATGTAGCTTTTTAGTGAATGAACAACCTACAAAGTACCAAAGGGTTTAGATGAGGTGATCCTTTATCTCCATACATCTTTCCCTTGGTGATGCAAACTCTCCATAGGAACATTAAGAATATAGTGGCGAGGATAAAGGAATTTAGATATCATTCAAAGTGTGGCAAATTTAAACTAACCAATCTTTATTTTGCAAATGATTTGATTCTACTCTTAAAAGCTAATGCCATCTATATTTCCACCTTAATTAAAGCTCTAAGGATGTTTCAATGAGTCTTATGACTGCAAGTAAATTGTTCTAATTAATATATTTCTATCCAAGAGTGCCTTGGATCTTCAACAACTGATTTCAACCTTAACTTGTTATCAGTTATAAGAATTCATAATGAAATACTTAGGAATCCCACCTCTCCATACATAATGCAATCAAGGGATTAAATTGAACTGCTTAATAAAATACAAACTAGAATTTCAACCTAGAGCTCTAAATACCTTTCTAGAGTAGGTACAATACAACTTATTAACTTGATTCTCAACTCCATTAACAGTTAATGGGTTGCCACTTAGCTTTTCCAGGTTTAATCTTGAAGGCTATTCGTAGTCTATTTAGTAACTTCTTATAGACAGAAAGCAAGGAGAAAAGCTACAAAACTATGGTGAAATGGAAAGAAAAATGCACACCTAGGAATCAAGGTGATTTGAGGATTTGTTCTAGTAAAACTGTGACCTCAATCTTGCTAACAAAAAGGCTTCTGATACTAATGGATGACAAGTAATCTTTATGGTGCAAATGGATCCATAGCTACTTCATCAAGAATAAGAGTATCTAGGCAATAGACTGTGCACACTTTCCCTCTACTACTCTTAAAACCATTCTAAAACTAAGGTATAAGTATAAGACTGACCTCATTATGCTGATAAGTAATGGGAAGTCCATTAATTTTTAGTATGATAATTGGTTTTTTGTGGGACCAGTGATTAATTCCAACATAGTTGACTCCCTAAAGACCTCAATTCCCTTAGAAGCTTCAGTTTCTATAGCATTACGATATAAGGAAAAATTTCGAAACACAACACTATCTAACTCACTTGCTAACAAAATCTGTAGAACTTATTGTAATGAAAAAACTAACATATACATTTGGAGACACTCGAATGATGGAAAATTCTCAAATTCTTTTTGTAAGAAATTTTGAATAACTTCATAAGCTATTATAAACCAAATCCATCTGGTCAAGTTATTTTCAACCTCAAAACAGTGTTCACTCTATGGATTGCTACGAAAGATAGGTTAAGAACAGTCAATAAGAATGCTAAATGCACACAACTCACCAACTGGTATTGTTTATGTAGAGAAGCGAAGGAAACTAATGAACATTTATTCTTTACATGTCACTACATTAGAGAAATATTGAGGGAGATACATAACAAATGCATGTTAATTATTGAATTGATAATTTGTTAGCATCCAAACTTTACATTTGAACTTCAAAAATAGCACTACTAGTAAACGCTTTTAAATAGCCTTATATTTGACAATCATAGCTACATCGGTAGAGATAAATTTCAGAACCTTTCATGAGAAAAACACTCATTAGGATTTGTTCAATAAAAAACTAGCACAATATATTACGCTCCAAATTAGGTTACAACGACAAAAATTCTCGAATAAGCAATACCTACTTTTCTATTGGAATGTGTGATTTCTAACACTCTGTTGTGTTCCTTAATTAACATTTTTGTAATCCTTAACTGTCATTAAGATGAGATGACAAGTAGTTGTATTGTCAGAAACACTTTTGAGTTTCCTTTAAGGCTTAATATATTCATTTTTTTAAAAGGATGGATGTTAGAAGAAGCAAGAGATAACTACTAATTATAAAATTTTGTTCATTTATTAATGTAGTAGTAAGTTGTAATTTTTGGATTGAATATTGATTTTCTTTTTTAATTATAATATAAAATGTGAAAGTTATTAGAGAATCTTTGTTAGAGGGGAATGGGTTCAATGCAAAAGAATTTATGATATAGTACTTGCTACATGTTTTGGCTATGTGAAAGGTCTTGGCTATCACCCTAAGGCAAATATTTCAACCTCAATATATAAAACAATCATTGAGCAACTTCAAAAGGAAAACAATAAGCTTAAGGCTACATTAGATGCTGAAGTAATAAGAGGATAAGAAACTCAAGCAAAATATATTTTATTCAAAAGATTACTTGGCTTAGATTATGACAGAAATGAAGAGGAAAGTGAAGGTTATTAATTCTATCTCCTATACATTTTTCTTTCACTTCCTGTATATACTATAATTTAAATTGGTGTTCTACATATTTTTTAATTATTTTTTATAGTTATTTCATGATCTTTTCATGTTTGTTAAATTTTATATATGATAGTGATGAGATCTCCTCATTAATTACCCTTGCAATTTAATTACGAGACTGAAAGGACATTATGAAGATAGAAAAGGGAAACCAAAACAACTATAGGAATATGATAGGGAATTGAGTTTGAAGAAGCCATGGCCAATATAAAAAATGTAGGAGATTGACTGCCTTAAACTTAACTTAAAGATCCTTATCGATTACTTTCCCAAATTTTGTTGAACACATTACTTTTAAGCTTAAATCTAGCTTAATCCATCTTTTGCCTAACTTTCATTGGCTTGCAGGTGAGGATGCTCATAAGCATCTCAAGGAGTTCAATGTGGTTTGTTCTAGTATGAAATCTCCAGGGGTGACAAAATAGCAGATTATCTTGAGAGCCTTTCCATTTTCATTAAAGGATGCTGTAAAAAATTGGCTTTTTTATTTGATTACAAGGAGTATGAGCTTATGGATTAAAACGAAAAGGTTATTTTTGAAGTACTTTCTAGCATCAAAGACAATAAGTATAAAGAAAGAGATTTAAAGGATAAAGTTCTATCATAAAGAATCCCTTTAGGAAATTGGAAGAGCTTCAAAAAGTCATATGCTAGCTGCCCTCACCATAATATCATGAAAAAATCCTTATCTAATACTTTTATGAAGGATTATTGCCTATAGATAGGAGCTTGGTAGATGTAGCAAGTGGTGGAGCTATTGGGTTAGCCATGGTTGCATGCATCACATGTATGTGGATGTAGAGGAAGTGTCAGAATCAAGATTCCGATACCATAACAATCCTGAAACCACAGAATCTCACATGCATGCAAGGATATGTAAAGAACATGAAATAACAAAATGTTTTACCTTTTGTATCTCCTCCTTTCTTGTTTCTTTTCCTTTTTTGAGTTGTTGCAAACATGAAACCCTTCTTTGATCACCCAACAACACACAAAGAAGGAAGATGAAACAATGTGTAAGGGTTTTAAAACACCAAACTTGATGAATTCAAGTAGATGTTCAATATGATATAAGATAGGTCAAGGTTATCTTACATGTATGTTGATTTATACAACATTTGCATAAATTGCAAGAAGATATCTCAAGAACTCTTCTCACTCTCTCTAGAACACTTCTAGAACCCTTTCTTTATCACTTATGTGTGCAAGAAGTGAAAGTTGTTTGTATACATAAATGAAGAACTCACTTATATATCATTTCGGGGCCTCTGTCACGATTGTGGCCTTGCTGCCCACGATTGTGGTATGTCTCTTCTTAGGCCACGATCATGGCCCTATGATGCATGATCGTGGCCTGCTTAAAATAGGCCATACACACTTGTTTTTCATCCGATCTTTTATGCGTGTGACCCTTAGGTTCTCAGCTATTTTAGGTAGTTAAATTAACTCTTAATTGAAACACATCATAATGCCTATTTGCTGGAATATAAGTGGATTATCACAAAAACTCTTTGATAGTTAATTATCTAACTTATGAACCTTTTCATAGAAAATTATAGTGCAATTCGTCCTTTCATCATACTATACCCTACTTGGTTCGAAGTATGGGATATGTGTCAACTCCTAGTAGACTAACTACGTCACATCTTATCCAAGTGATGTTAGTTCTTGTTTTGGGATCTCATTACTCATATGTGTCATTGAAGACCCTCTTCATGACAAATACCTGCTTTAGCCAGAGACTCCCGAGTAATGACCCTAATAAGAGGCCATGGGTATCCTCTCCTTCTATCAGGAGTGGTGAATCCTTTATTGGCTACCTAATTACTTCAAACATAAATAGTTGTACCCAATCACCACCTTAAAAGCGACCTCGTCTTGAGGTAACAAGGAATGGTGTCAAAGAATAGGATTTATATCCAAGATATCATTAAATACCTCAAGTCTAAGGATATTTGCACCATTGCTATGATGAGATTACTCATTGAAATTTGATAGATCATCCATATGATAATCTCATAGCAGGTCATCTGATGTGCTTACTACCCTTAGTAAGCATCCACATATTAACTCTAAACATCTCATGCTTACAGTTTATGAGATCCACTGCTTGAT
>JAOTAY010000002.1:25186166-25209198 GCA_025629805.1 Erythroxylum baracoense
TAGAAGAGTTAGGCTTCGGGTAAACTTGGGTCTGGGCAACTTAGACCCTAATTTAATTAAAAAAATAAATTATTCTATATTTTTAATTTTAAAAAAACTTCACGGGAGTTGGCCCATGGGCCAGCCCACTGCCATCCCTATGCTTATCTTTGCAAACATTGAAGGTTTAGACTAGAGCGATCCACGAAGCCAATCCTTTTTACACTGTTCAACATAATGTTGCTTTTTTTTAATATTAGTAATGCAAGTTCCTAATTCTATAGTTGAGATTCTTGTTTTTTTATTTGAATATAAAATTCATCTTTTGTCGCCTGCATCAGATATTCTTTTAATTCGGACCTTAGCACTTCATACTACATATAAAACCAATGAAGATTTCACACATAAGCCGCATAAATATGTTTCAGAGAATGTGTTTGAAGTCAAACGTTTATAGTGTAATGATCGAGGTTGCATCGGCCTTTGTACTATCGTCCAGATTCACCGGAGTATATGATTCTTTTCAGATTTAGTGAAGAATGACATTTTAGTGTGCGAAATCAAATCTTATATCATATAAAACTGGGAACGAGAGGAGGAGTGTAAACATTTGACAGGCTAGTATTAGTAGAAAGGCTGAACAAATCCAAGGTTTTCTTCAAAGTAATAGAGTCCTTAAAATAGTATTTTTTTCATTTTATCCAAAATCAAAATTATTCTGGTTAATCCATATATAATTTTTTTCTAAAAATAAGAAATTATGATATAACTATATGTAGAACTGTTATAAGATTTTCAAATTAAAGAGTTCATTATATTTCTGTATGTGTATATTTATTCATAATGAGGCACTTTATAAAACAATGATACCTATTCTTCTAAATTATGAGAAGAATGGGGTATTACTCAAAAATGGGTAATCAAAGTAATAACTCTATAATCATACTCCTTTATCAAATTCAATCTTTCATTCTATACATATTCCTCTTTCTTCATAACCACTAAACAAGCACACCCTTAGTTTTTTGTATTGTAACTTTACTGAAGTTTTGTTGAGTCCTTTAATGAGCATTTTAGCTCCAACCTTAGAGTAAGATAACTATCTTTTATACTCCTTCAGCAAAGTTAAGCATATTCTTAATTCGTTTCCTACTTGAAGATGTATTTTGAAGATTTAAGATAGAAATTGTGAATTGTATTGCAAAAAAGAAACCTTATTTTATAATAGAGGAAATTATAGAGATGAGATACATATATAATGTTATATGCCCCTTCTACTACCTTAGAGATTGTATGTATACAGGCAGACCTGAAATTCAAATTTTAACTTAACAAAACTTACAATGTCAAGCCCAAATCAAAGATTTGTTAGATATTACTAGTTTTAATTTGATACCTAAGGGGGTTGCAGAGCTACTTCTTTCATTTTGTCATATATGACAAGCAAGATAAACATTATAATTATTTGGAACAAAAACTTTATAGCCTGGTGGTTAACAAGGCTAAGATAGTGTTAAATCAAGGATTATGATTACGATTTTGATGACAATTTTATAATATTTCAAAATTCAATTTGGATTTATTTCCTGTATAATTAACGGTCTTATTCACAAAAGGAAATAAAATCATAAAAATACGCTTTCTTTTTTGTAAGAATCTTCGTTATGAACTTACTTTGTTAGAAATGATTTATCTGAAAGGATCCTACAAATTATGAAGGTCATATATTAACCTTATGATTATTGAAAGATTTTTGGCAAAGATAAATAGAAGTTATTTAGATTTAAATATATCCAGCTGACTAAGGATACAACATGAAGCAACAGCTAGTTGAAGAAATTGATTATTTAAGAAAGAGCAATAGTACTTGTGAAGCAATGAACATACACAGACTTTCGAAACATTGGATCAACGTCTATATTCTTGAGAGTCATGTCATTTTTATTGTGCCTTAGAAAGTGAAATCACTCTATCAAGAGAGAAATTGTTATTATATGAATTGTTAGAAGCTTATTATGCAATTCGAGTGTGAAAGGTTGAAGAATCTTGAAAAATATGTGCTCGTGACTTTGGAAAGGCTCATCAAATTTAATACTCAGATTTTTATAGTGAAACAATCAAGTTGGATACTTCGAAACTGGACGTAGGCTTGGGTTATAAGCCGAATCAGTATAAATCGATTGTGTCCTTCTTTTCTCTCTCCTTATTTTTTTATATTTCCGCATTATATTATGTGTGTGTTCGTTTCAACAAGAGATTCCTTCACTTTTATAATAGGTCCCTTCCATTTTCAACTTGTTGACGGTTCCTTTTATTTTTAATATACGTCTTTTATTTTTAAATTATTTTAACAGGATTCATCATTCAGTAAGCACCTTTTGTTTAAGCAGGGTCATATTCCACAAAAGGCTCCTATCACCAAATAAGCTCCTATCGTTTAAAAAAGCTTTATCGTCTAACAGGCTCCTACTATTTTTATTCATTAACTAAGAACCATTTTTATACGAATTGAAAGTAACTTGCCAAAAAAATTTTAAGTCACATAAAATTCACCCCCCTCTTGCGTGTGTTTACTTTATCATTTAGTATCAGATCGAGGTTTCACTTTTTTTGTATTTTACAGCACATAATAGATCATGGCAAACACCTTGAGAAGTTTTGAAGGACAATTTATCTGAAAGCCTCCATACTTCAATAGAAACAACTACTCAAAGAGAAAATGACCATATATCTCCAATTTGTAGATATCAAAGTATGGCAAGCAATTAGAGCTGGAGCTACAAAATGCACAACTAAACGTTAAATCAGAACATCACTTGATATGTACGTTGTCTGCAGAAGAATATGAAAAGATATCCTACTGCTCTACAATAAAAGAAATGTGGGACAAACTACAAGTCACGTTTGAAGGAACAAATGAGGTAACGAAGTATATAATAAGTCTTTTAGTGCATCAATACAAAACTATTGGCATGAAACATAGAGAGACCATAAATGAATTCTTCAGACGCTTCAATAACTTCATCACAACCTTAAAGAACTTGGGAAAGATATATCCCAATGACGAGCTCGTAATAAAGATTATGAGGTCACTAACAAAGGAATGGAGACCTAAGGTGACAGCTCTAGAAATGGCAAAGGATTTAGACACTATTTCACTTGATTGGCTACAAGAAAATCTGATGATCCATAAAGCCGAACTTAGACGAGATGAAGGATCCTCTTACATAAAAGGAATGGCACTAAAAGCAACTATCGAATCAAAAGATGATGAAAGTGGCATTGAGTTACAAATAGATGGAGATGACGAGTTTAATTTTATGGTTAGAAAATATGCCCGCTTTTATTAAATGAAGCTGATGAAGAAAAAATAAGGAAATAAGAAAGATGGAAACAACAAGTTCCTATCAAAAGGCAGTAGCAACAATAGCAATACATAAATCAATCAAATCATATGCAATCACTACAAGAAGCCTGGACACACAAGAGTAGAATGCTCTCTTCTTCAAAAGGACAAGTCAAAGAACTAAAAATTCAGAAAGCAAGCGATGACTACAACTTGGTCAAATGAGGATTCTGAAAACTTTGAAGAAGAAGAACCAGAAGAAATCAGCACTGTTTGCTTTATGGCTAAATCAGGAGACAATGAGATATATTATTCAGAATTTTTTATTGAAGTTGATGAATTGAAAAATGCATATCATGAATTATATGATCAATACAAAAGGTTAACAGTGAAGTATTTCAAAGAAGTTGCGAAGTCCAAGAGCAATGATGCATCTCTGAAGAGTAAGATTAAATCATTGGAATCTACGAATGAGAATTTGGCGACCAGGAATATGTCTCTTGAGGTTGACTATAAGCAAAAGGTTTCTAAAAAGGAAGTTCTGGAAGAAAGAGTAGCTAAGTTTGAAAATACGCTGCTCAAAAATGAATCTGATAAGGTAAGACATTTAGAAGAAAAAAGTCACTGTCTTAGAACTTGAAAAAGAGAAAAGTACTGGAAAGATCTTATCTCTAGAAAAAGATCTGAAAATTTTTGTTAATGGAAGGAAGAATCTTGATGCAATGCTTGGTAATGGTAAATGCATTTTTGGTAAGGCAGGAATAGGATACAAAGAAAATAACAATATTAGGCCATACAAAAACTTCTCTTTTAAATTCAGCAACAATTATAACTAAGACAGCAGGAACCTGCTAAATGGCAAAAATCATAACAACTATCATTAATCTGTTTTGTGCGATTATTATGGTAAACATGGTCATATTAGTCATTCTTGTAATTTTCGTAAAAAGAAATTATCTTAGATGTATGTTTGGAGACCGAAAGGTCAAACTACTAACTTGAAAGGACCCAGAAAAATTTGGGTACCTAAAATGAGATAATGCTTTCTACAGATATGTTTCAAAATGGAGACAAGGGAGAATCAATGGATAGTTGATAGTGATTGTTCGAGACACATGACAGTTGAAATATCACAATTCAACTACATTGAAAGAAAAGACGGAGGTAATGTTGTCTATGTAGACAAAAATAAAACAAAGGTCACAAGAATTGGTAAAATTGGTAATTTTGACTCTACCTCTATTGGTAATGTTCTCTTTATTGATGGTTTGAAACATAACCTGTTGAGTGTAAGTCAATTATGTGACATACAAAGGCATTTTCTATACATCTCATTGTGGAATTGTTGATATTCATAATGATAATATTGTGTTTGGTGGTCCTAGAAATCAAAATAAATATTGTGCTCAACTAGAAGACATGTCATCATAAAGCGTTAAGTGTTTCGTTTCTCTAGAAAAGGATTTGTTTATCTGACACAAAAGATTTGGACATGCTAGCATGGGCAGTCTATCAAAATTGTCCAAAAGTGAGTTAGTAAGAGGACTAACGACCTTAAAGTTCGAAAGCCATCAGGTTTGTGAAGCTTGTCTAAAAGGTAAACAAGTCAGAATAGCTTTCCTCCTAAAAATATTATGTCTACGAACCAACCAATTGAACTTGTGCACATGGATTTTTTCAGTCCCACTAGGACTTAGAGTTTTGGTGGTAAACATTATGGTTTTGTTCTAATAGATGAATACTCCAGATTTACATGGGTTTATTTCTTATCAAATAAGGATGATGTTTTTGAAGTGTTTGAGAAGTTTTGCAAAAAATTTCATATAGAAAAAGGATACTACATCATCCTTATTTGATAACATTCGGAATGATCATAGAAGAGAATTTGATAACATAAAGTTTGAAGAATTATGTGACAACAATGGTATAAGTCATAACTTCTCTTATCCGAGGACACCTTAGTAAAATGGAGTTGTAGAGAGAAAGAACATAACTTTAGTTGATATGGCCAGGACCATGAAGTGTGAAAGTGGACTACCTTATGGATATTAGGTAGAAGTAGTATCCATAACATGTTATGTACTTAACAGATGTCTTATAATACATATTTAAAAAAAGACCTCCTATGAGTTACGAAAAGGAAGAAAACCAAATGTTGCTTACTTTCGAGCATTTGGCTGCAAATGTTTCATACTAAACAATGAAAAAGACAACTTTGGAAAGTTCAATGCGAGATCAGACGAAGCTATTTTCTTGGGTTACAGTACTGCTAGTAAAGGATTCAGAGTATATAATAAAATAACAAAGAAGATATAAGAATCGATACATGTGGTATTTGATGAAGCACTACCTTTGACAATAGCAACTGACTCAGATGATGAAAAGCATCCTTTGATTCCTAAAAATACATTAGAGAATCAAACTACACCTATAATATCTTTATAATCACAAGATCAAAAATGCCCCCTTGAAGTTATAATAGAGCAGGCTCCTTCATCTCAGCAGGAGCCTATAAAGTGAAAAACGTTGAGAGAATGGAGAGGTCTTAATATATATCAAGAACAACTTTGTGGCTCTTATCTCACAAATAGAACCAAAGACCATTGAAGAGGCTCTTATTGACGAAAACTGTGTCTCATCTATTAAAGACAAGCTAAGTATGTTGACCAGAACAAAGTATGGAATTTGGTGCCTTGTTCACAAAACAAGTTAGTTATTGGAACTCGGTGGGTTTTTCGAAACAAACTTATCAAAAATGGTAAGGTGGTTAGAAACAAATCTATACTTGTAGCTCAAGGTTATAATCAATAGAAAGGAATTGATTTTGATGAAACTTATGCGCTTGTTGCTAGATTGGAATCAATTAGAATTTTACTTGCTTTTGCATATTATAGAAACTTTAAGTTGCTCCAAATGGATGTTAAAAGTGCATTCCTAAATGGTTACATTAATGAAGAAGTAATCGTTAAGCAACCCCTAGGTTTTAAAGATGAAAATCATTCGGATTACATGATGAAGTTATTCAAAGCTTTGTATGGTTTAAATTAGGCTCCTTGAGCATGGTATGAGAGGTTAAGTAACTTTCTGCTTGAGAATAACTTTGAAAGAGAAAAGGTCGATAAAACCTTATGTATTAAAAGAAAGGAAAATGATTTACTCATAGTGCAAATATATGCTGATGACATAATATTTGGTGCTACTAATCCATACTTTTGTGAAGAATTCTCAGTATTAATATAGGGGGAGTTTGAAATAAGCATGATAGGAAAATTATCATTCTTTCTCATATTACAAATCAGACAAACAGAAAAAGGAATCTTCATCAGCCAAGACAAATACACAAAGGAACTTATCAAGAAATATCATCTTGATAATGCCAAACCAATGCATACTCCAATGTATACTGGAACTAAAATTGATAAAGAAAAAGAAGGCAAAGCTACAAATGAGACCAAACATAGAGGAATGATTGGATCACTACTATATCTTACAAGCTCAAGACTAGACATTATGCTTAGTGTGTCCTTTTGCATGATTTCAATCAAATCCAAAAGAAAGTCATCTTCAAGCAATCAGAATAATCTTTCCATATCTCCATGGAATTATGGATTTTGGACAATGGTATCGAAAAACTGATTCATTTGATATAGTGGGCTATTATAATGTAGATTATGCAGGTTGACAAAGTTGATTGAAAAACCACAAGTGGTCACCGTCAAGTTTTTAGAGGATATCTAGTATCTTGGTCCTGCAAGAAGCAAAATTAAACAACGCTTTCGACGATTGAAGCTAAATAATAGCATTTGTTAGCTGTTCTGCTCAAATCTTATAAATAAAGCATCAATTATAAGATTTTTCTCTAAACTTTTCTCATATTCCTATATTATGTGATAATACAAGTGCTATAAATCTTTCTAAAAATCATGTGTATCATTCTAGGACTAAGTATATAGAAATCAAACATCATTTTCTTAAAGATCATGTTTTATAAGGAACCATTGATCTTTTGCATGTTAATACTAAGAATCAAGTAGCTGACATTTTCACCAAGCCACTCTCAGAAGATAGATTTTACGTGTTAAGAAAAGAGCTTGGTATGTGTAAACTTTATGATATTATTTCCACATGAATATTCTTGCTAATTGTCTTTGCATTTCGTTTAGTGGGCTCCTTCTATTCTGATTCCTTATAAACTCTTTCTTGGTTTGCTAGGCCCTTTAGAGTTTAAAATTCCCCCTTCGCTTTAAAAAGCTCCTCTTGGTTTAATAGATTACACATATACTAAAAAGGTAATTTCCTTTGTTTTGCCATTACAGCATTTAAAGACGTGCGTGAAGTTTTGACAAGCGACGATATGGATCTATTAGAAGATACGCAAACGATCACACTTCCTGTATTAGCGTATGATCATCTTCACACGAGATCAACGCTCAAGAAATGCCTAATATACCAAAAACATACTTCTCTCCTCTACTCACCCTTATTGTTCTTCGAAGCGCCGCTCTAGACTCTCTACATTCCAACTCTCTATTTTCATCTCAAATCTTCTAAGCCTCATCCATCGCTCTTACAATGGCATGAACCAAATCAAAAGGACAAAAGAAAACTCCATCTTCTATTGGTATTCATAGTGAAGCTTATGTTACTAAACTTATCTCCTCTAAGCCCCAAGTATCAAAAGTGCACCGGGTTATAAATGATGATGACTCAAATGAAGAACATTCTCAGTTAATTAGACTACCACGAACCAAAAGAAGTCTTATAAAGCAAGCAGAGAAAATTTCTGAACAAAAAGAAACCTTGATGTCGAAAAGAAAGAGGAAGAAGAATCTACAAAAAGAAAAAGGGAAGAAATAAAGAAGGGAAAGAGTATATGATTAAAGAAACTATTGATAAGATTTTTCATGAAGAGATGATTCTTAAAGAAAAAACGGAAAAGAAGATAAAATAGTTGCACAAAAAGGAAAGACATCAATACCACCAAAAATGTTTCATTCAATAGTACAAGAAAAGAAAGGTGGTTGCTAGGCAGATCTTGTCTCCCATGATATTTGATAACATAGATATACCTATCTCTCATTACTTTATGTCATTGGTTAGGAAAATTTCTGAAATTAAATGAGACAGCAATCGATGAGCTAGTCAGAATATTCTACACATACATAAAAAAGGATGAAATTAATGGAAAACTAGTCATTGTCTCATAGGTGCATGAATGTGATATTTTAATTTCTGAGAAAATCTTAGGAGATGCATTAGAAGTAGCTCCTATAGGGAGAACTAATTTTTCCTAGTATAAGTGGGATGTTCATGAATTGGAGTTAGTCAAAGTTTTCAAATCCATCTGCTTTCATGCTGAAAACACCTAAGACTGGAGACTGTGGAGCAGACAATTGGACTTAATACCATGACGCCTTACATCTCTTTCAACTACTTTAATTTTTCCCAGGAGTAGCTTAGTTGAAAGGTGTAGTTTGTTGGACACTTATGTGGTGTATAATTTGCTAAAAAGGAACATAATGAATCTTCCAGCTATGATCTTGAGTTTCATGGTGGATAAAGGGAATTATAAGAATACAATCGGTTGCCTACGCTTACCAAGATTTTCAACCATTATGGAGTTCCTTTTGCAAATCTGAATTGATATAGATTGCAAAACAATGTTTGGGTAGACAAAAGATCTGAAAGAGTAGTAGAAAACTTAGATCCTGCTTTAGACTAATAAACTCATATCCCTCTTTAGGATGAAAATAGTGCAAATCTTCAACAACAGTTGAAGGATATTCAAGCCAATCACGAAAAAATGCGAGAACAAGTAGATAGCATACATAATCAATTTCTTGACATGCAGATTTTTCTCAAACAAATCCTTGAATCTCTTAAATAACTTTGTTGCTATTTGCTTTCTACTTGGCTTATTTATAGTAATGATTCTGTCTGATTCATTATTTACTCTTTCCCTTTATTTCATTCTTTTTATTTCAGTTCCTCCTATACTTTATTATTTTTGATAATGAAAAAGGGGGAGAGTTTATATGGATATATTGTTTTGCAATTTTTTGCATATATGATGATATATTTCTTAATGCATATTTCTTAATGCTGCCTCGACTATATATATGATTGATTCTGTTGTTAAAATCTATAATATATAAACAATAAGTTCCTTTCTTAAGAGACAGGCTCCTTCTAATTATATCTGAATATATAAAAGTCACAGGTATCTTTCGAAATCATCTATTATCTTCAAAATTTGAAAAATATACTTATTATTGCTTGTCATCATCAAAAAGGAAAAAATTGTTAGCTCAAGGATTATGATTAACGATTTTGATGATAACTGTATAATATTTCAAAATTCAAATTGAATTTATGTCCTTGTATAATTAACGGTCTTATTCTCAAAAGGAAATAAAATCATAATAAATACACTTTCTTTCTTGTAGAACCTTCATTATGAACTTGCCTTATTAGAAATGGTTTATCCGAAAGGATCTTACAAATTATGAAGGTCATATATTAGCCCCGTGATTACTGACAGATTTTTGGCAAAGATGAAATAGAAGTTATTTAAATTTAAATTTATCCAGTTGACTAAGGAGACAAGATGAAGCAACAACTAGTTGAAGAAATTGACTATTTAAGAAAGAACAACAATACTTATGAAGCAACGAACATACATAGACATTCAAAACATTTGATCAAAATTTATATTCTTGAGAGTCATATCATTCTTATTGTGCCTTAGAAAGTGAAATCACTCTATCAAGAGAGAAATTGTTGTTTTATTTTTCTGTGAGTTGTTAGAAGCTTTTTATATACTTCAAGTGTGGAAGGTTAGATAACTTTGAAAAATATGTACTCGTGACCTTGGAGAGACTCGTCAAATTTAATACTCGTATTTTTATAGTGAAACACTCAAGTTGGATACTTGGGCACTGGACGTAGGCTTGGGTTGTAAGTCGAATCAGTATAAATTGACTGCGTCCTTCTTTTCTCTCTCTCTTTATCTTTTGTATTTTTGTATTATATTGTGTGTGTGTTCATTTTAGAAAGAGGCTCCTTCACTTTTGTAATAGATCCCTTCTATTTTTAACTTGTTAATGGTTCCTTTCTGTTTTAACAGGTGTCTTCTATTTTTAAATGATTTTTACAGGATTCATCATTCTGTAGGCTCTTTTCATTTAAATAGGGTCCTATCCTACAAAAGGCTCTTATCGCCTAACAGGCTTCTATCGTTTAAAAAGCTTTATCATTTAATAGTCTCCTACTGTTTTTATTAGTTAACTAGGATCCGTTTTTTATACGAATTGAAAGTAACTTACAAAAAAATTTTTAAGTCACACACAATTTACCCCTCTCTTGTATGTGTTTTCTTTATCAGATAGTTGAAGATTTATTATCTATAGGATCTTCTTCCCTTATAAAGGAAACTGCTAGTCAGCAGATTCAGCCTTATAAAGTTACTCTTGATAATATTTCTCTAAGGCCTGATAACACTCACAAATTGACAGTAGAGAGAATATCAAGATTGATAATGTTCTAAGGAGTCATCATGTTGTTTATGCACATTATGAAGTAATGAGAGATTTATATGCTTTATAAAATAGCAATACTTGTTATATTGATTTTTCTGGGATATATCCTAGATTGAATTTTTTACAAGGAGCTTATCCTCAAGCTATTAGAGATTGGAATTTTTTGGAATAGTAAATGTTATATACTTGACCAATCCAGAGTTTCCTGAGATATCATTACTTCTCAGATGGATTTAAGAAGGGGATAAGGATTATTATCTAGATAACTCTACAATGACCCTTGAAGATACCTTAGTATCAAAGATAATATCTACTGGTCCAAATTTTTATGAAGATGAACGATATGATGTCTATCATTTCATCACTTCAGGAAAGATAGAACTCTTTGTCATTAATGTGGATACTAACTTTAAAAAAATGAATTTTCTAGAGACACTGAAAATGATGCTCATTACAGAAGAGGAATCAGCATGAGAAATGTTATTTCTAGCATGGAGGTAGCATTTAAGAAAAGATTTCAAAACTATGTCAGGAAAAGTAATTTTTTCTCTTTAATAATAGCTCCAACTAAGAAGACATCATTAGCCGTAAAAAATTTTATAAAAATAAAGATAAACATGATTGAAAGAGGAAAAATAAGATTAAATCTTGAGGCATAAAAAGGTTTTATCATCTGCGAAAACATGCAAAAATATCTATCTTTCCTGTATAAGTGGCTAGAGAACCTTGAAAGGAAAAGATAATACTGAAGCATCAAGACTATCTACATACAATGATGATTTAAAGTCAAAAAGATAAGAATATAATATGGAAATCCCTCCAACCACTCAGATAAAAGAAAAAATCTATTAACAAGATATAATCTACTTTCTAAAAAGTTGATGTGATGTAATTTTTGTTAAGTTAAAATCTAAACTTCGAGTCCGTTTGTATAAATAAAACCCCAAAGGTAGTAGAAGGGGCATCTAGTATTCTCTATATATTTCATCTCTGTAATTTTCTTTACTGTGAAATAATTTTTTTTTGTAGATACAGTTCATAATTTCTATTTTAAACCTTATTCTTCTCTTAACTCTTTAGTATATGCCTTAAAGTAAGAGACAAATTAAGGTTATGCTGAACTTTGTTGAAGGAGGGAAAAGGTAGTTACCTTACTCTAAGGTTGGAGCTAGAATGTTCATTAAAAGACTTGACAAAAAATTGATAAAGTTACGGTTAAAAAAACTAAAGATATAGGTACAGAAACATAATGGACCCTTTAATTTGAAAATTTTGAAACTGTTTTGCATATATTTATATCATTACTTCTTATTTTCTAAAAAAAATTATATGTGGATTATTGGGAATAGATTTAGATTTAGATTCCTCATAATCTATAAATGAGATGATTACATCCCTCTTTCAATAATTCACTGATATTATAACAAATAATGATAAATTAAAGGATGATGATTTGCTTCGAATCTCTTTAATTTTTGATTTTATTAGTAGCTTAGATATGATAAAAGCTTTTATTTCCTCGATCGATCAATTTGATTTTCGATCTTCCCTCTAAAAATTGGTAAGAGAGCCATGTTTGTTTAGTGTATAACTTGTGAAGATATCCGTTAATATATTTACAAAAATAGATATTTAATAACTACCAATAATAGATATATATGAGAAATAAAAAATCATTATTTACAACTAAGAAATTGCATCACAGTTTTATTAGGTACTATACTTGATTTTAAAGTAAGAATTTTCTAATATCAACTAGAAAATCAACAGTATAAAGATGAGCAAAAGAGTTACAACTTAGACTTTTTGATTATGTCTAGATAAAGGTTACTAGAGATGATTTGTCATATATATTGTTAACTATGAGTGATTGTCCTTACTGTGATCATTTACTTTTTGAAATAAATAAATTTGATACACTACAAGAAGCCTAGATTGAATTAAATCATCATAAAAATAGACGTAATTGTATATTATTTACAAATTGTCATAAAAATGCTATAAAAGTAGTTAAAGTAATTGTGGAAGAATCAGATAGAATATACTAGAGATGTAAAAGACTGGAGATAGAAGCTCATATAGAAATTACTAGACATTTTAGAAATTATCATCTAAATGGTGGAAGATAAGTATCAAAAATTAAATTCTGAAGGATTAAAAATAAATAGTGATTTTGCAAAAGGTAAAAAATGATAGAATATTATGGAAATAACATTTTTTTCTATATAGAAAAACTTCAAAAACAAATCATAGATGTGCAAGCTATGATGGAAAAAATAAATAGATTTGATATATAGAATAAACCTTATAAAATCCTATGAAAAACCAAATATTTGATCTAATTTTAACAATAAAAATACCTCCTCATTACAAATAAAATGAATAGTTTTTTACAAGCTTCTAATTTAGAAATTGAAGAATTAAATGAAAAGATAGAAAATTTACCTTGAAACTTTAACACATATAATACCAGATTTAATTAGACAAAAAATTCACTGGAATCCTAATATTGGTAAAATACCTAGTACTTCTAGAAATCCACCTTCTAGATATCCTTCACAAAGTTTTAATAGACCTAATTTAGGATATGCTGGAACTCATATAAGAACTAACGATAAATATGTTTTAACACCTATAGATAAAATAAGACAATGCTTTTGGAATATATTTAGATATATTTTATCCAAAATATAGAAGAAGCTATAGATAAATGGGAAATAGTTCTAAAAGCAGTTGTTCCCATTAATAAAATGGATTACGAAATGTCAAACAAATTTTAGAAAAAAAACTATAGTCAACAACTCCCTCAAATTCTAGAAAAAAGTTGGATGAAAACTTAAAAAATTATGTATTTAATTCTAATAATGATATATCAAATCTAATAATTAAAGTTGTTGAACTTTTTTATTAGATTTTATTGGAGAAGGAAATATTTTAAAAGATACAACTACTATAAGAAAATAGACTATGGCATTACAAATATTGCAATTATATGATATGTGTGAAATCAATAGATTTATCTATATTTTCTTAGAATATTATTACCATATTTATAATCAAATCAATAATACACAAATTTATTTAAATATATTTTATTCAAAGATCCCTGATCCTTAGGATAGTAAACTAGAGGCAACCCACAATCTTAGTCTTGTAGATAGCTTAAGAAAAAGAACTTCAAGTGAATGGTGAGATGAAGCTATGTTATTGAAGAAAACTAAAGGAATAAAGAAAAACTCTTCATTAGGTTGTTATAAGTTAAAAATGCAAACTATGATAGCGTGTACTACAATAAAATAAAAAAGAAACATAAAAAGAAGAAATATTTTTGGAAAAGATATTTCAAGAAATGTAAAGCAAAATATTATCAAAAAAAGGATACAAACCTAGAAAACCTATGTTTATAAGAAATAAGAAAAGAAATAAAAAGATAATTAAAAGTGCTATTATTGTAAAGGAAAAGGACACTAAGCTAATGAATGTCCTAAAAGATTTAATAAAAAGAAAATAGAAATCTATCACGAAAAAAATTAAACGAAAAAATGAAGATTTTATTAAAATTGATAATTTTGAAGATTGCTCTTTTGAAGAAAATATTTTTACAATAACAGATAAAGAATATGAAAAAACTTCAAGTTCAAAAATAAATGAATGAAATAGGAGAATCTTTTAACAGTCAAAATGATAATCAACTAATAGATACCATAACAGAAACATATGAACAATATGGAGATTGCAATTAAGAAACTCTTATTGAAAGAAAAAACGCTTAAAAGATTCAGAATAATATGTATTCGATACATTCTTATAGTGGATTTAATATGACAATACTAGAAAAATAGGATTAAAACCTAAAAAACATCATATGTTTATGGTATTAATCTTAAGGAAAAAGCCTTAAATATTACTTTAACTTCTAATAAAGTAATGATTTCTCTGTTATCTAAAAAAGATTTTTCTCAAAAAATCACATTCCTAAAGAAATTAGGAACAAAATAGGATCGGTGTGTACAAGATCCATATAAATGATAGTTAGATCTGCTTTCAGAGAAGGAATAGATAGTTTTATAAATTTATTAATATTAGATGATCGAATTCGTAACAGAAAATAAGCTTGTATGAGAATTTTGAGAGGCAATCTTTTTTATACCCAAAACTTTTGTTTAATATCTATCTTAAGATGGCTGGTAATATACAAGATAAAGATTTTGATTGGACACTCTCTTTAATCCAAGACTTTAAAAGAAAAGATTTAATTAGAAATGTGAAATAAAGTATATTCTATTACCTACATGATATCTTATGCTTTATCTAATACTCATCATTCAAAATGTTTTCCAGGTAAAGATATTATTGATTTTTCAAAATTAGTATCCGAAGTTGAAAGAATATATCTTCCTTATATAGCACATATAAAAGAGATAGAAGATGGTTTTTCATTAGATTTACAACGACTAACCTAAATGAATTCTCACAATAAATTATTGTCGAGATTATCTTATTTAGAAATTAGAGTTTTGAGTAGTGAATGATATGCTAATACTTTGATAAGAGCTGATAGAAAGATAAGTTCTAATTATAAAGTTAAAGGAGAATATTTTGATGGTATAAATTATATTCCCTGTAGTATTTTAGTCGATACAATAGCTAATGGAAATTACATTAATCATTTTCTAATACATAATTTGATAAGTTTCCAACTAAATGAACCTTATTAATATATAAATTTCAATGGTGAAATACATCAGATAGATATTGTCATATAAATCATTATTAAGATAGGAGACAATAAAATATCTAAAAGATTATTAGTTGAAAATGAAGGATTCAATTTATAGATAATGCTGGGAACTAGTTTTCTTGAATAAGTCAAACCTTATGAGATAACTCAATATGGAATACAAATATTCTATAATAACAATGCAATATATATTCCTAGATCATGACTAGTCACACCAGTATTTATATTCCAATCGGAATAACTTATAAAGAAAATACTTTGCTACCTATATAGACAATGGAACTAAATCTAAGGATGGCAATAGGCCAGGTCCAAGCTAAGGTCGAGCCTAAGGCAGTGGGTCTGAATCTAAGCCCAAGTTGACTTGACTCGATTTTTAAAATAAAAATAAAAAATGACGTCATTTTCAACAAAATAATATCATTTGGCTTATAAAAGTTAAGCCTCGGGCCAAGCCAGGCCTGAGTTGCCTAAACCTGAGACCGACTTGAGGCTCAAATTTTTAAGAAAGGTTGGGTTGGAGGCTTTATCAACCCAGGTCTGGTCCGTTAACTTTAAGTCAGGCCTAGGGCTATTTGTCATCCCTAGTTAGGTCTTGCTTACGTAAAGCAAGTTATTTTCCTTTATAATGTCATGAAACCTTAAAAAATATAATAAGATTAGATATTTCTAACAACAAGATACATTTATCAAAGGTGCCAATCAACCTCAAATACTATTAGGATTGTTTTTAATAAAATGTCCACTATTATGCTTTTATGATACCGGAGCTGATATTCTTTTAGGAAATAAAATTTGTCCAATTATTTCATAAAATACTATTCGATAATATTAAACAACAAATACATTTCAAAACTCTTTGTGGTCATTGGATCATAGTTAATAGAATTAAACATGCCTATACTCGAAATACATCAATCACATTTAAACCTCACATAGCTCAGCATGATGTAGGGTATAAAGAAAGATGATCATTCCAAAAGGAAAACCTTGACAAAAAATATAGTTATAGAGAACAAGTATCAACAGATAAAAACTATCAAAAATGGACTAGAATTAGTAAAACAAAAGATAAAGAAAAAAACTCTGATAATCTATTACAATTTTGGGATAAAAATAGAGAAGAAGCAAACTTAGAAATGATAGACAAACAAAAAATCATTAGAGTTGCTGCTATGATATATAATTTAGAATATCAAGAGGAATTTAGAAAACAACTTCTTTAATTAGAAAATCTGGATATAATTAGGTCTAGTAAATCCCCTCATTCTTCCCTAGCTTTTATGGTTAGAAACCATACAAAAATAATTATAAATAAAGCTAGAATGGTAATAAATTATAAAAAATAAACTGCTAATACGATATTTGATGGATAATTCTTAGCCCATAAAGAAACATTAAAACTTAATTAGAGAAAAACAATTCTTCTTTAAATTTGACTATAAGAGTGAATTTTGATAGATAAAAACGAATAAAAATAGTATTTATCTACTCTACAAGGTCATTACGAATAGCTAGTGATGACTTTTGGTTTAAAAATACCCCACAAATATTTCAAAAGGAAAATGGATAATATCTTTAAGTATCATAATTTTATACATGATTATGTAGATGATATTTTAATAGCTACTAATAATATTGCTTATAATGTTATACATCTAAAATTCAACCTTGTATCCCAAAAAAAAAATCTCATAATTTTCTTATAAGTATAGATAAAAAAATAAGTTCAAAATTTTTTAGGAGAATTAAATTATACTTCAGATTTATCAAATTTTAGCCGAGATGAAAAAGCATTTTCAAATGCTTTTAAAGAAAGATCAAAGATCTGAATTTTTATCCTATTTGATTAAACATGCAAAGAAAATCAAGATTTTGTTTACTACATTGCTAAAAAAAAATTTTACCGTCTGATGATGACAACGATTTAATTTTTAAAATTGATGCTTCTGATCATATATAGAGTGACATATTAAAAAAATAAATCATGATAATTCTAATATTAAGATTAATCTCACTTTCTAGAGCTTAAAAGATTACGAGATACTATAAAAGAAATAAAACAAAGATAGACTTGAAACACCTGCAAGGCTTGTAATCAAATTAGAAACAACAAGGCAATTTCCAATCAGTTTTAGAGGCCTGAAGTAGAAATGCAGGAAGGTTTTGAATCGTATCAAATGCAACTCAAAAATTTGAAACGGAACTACTAGGTAAGAAGGTGGGAAATGAAGATAAAAATAAATCAAATTCGCGACCTCAATCTCAATGCATACGTTTGGCTGACAATTACCTTTGACTTAAAAATAAATGACAACTGAATATGATAGTTCTCATTTCATAAGCAGAAATCACCCCTAATTCTGGTTTAAAGGGGAGAAACTGCAATGGTTGATAAATAGTGATAACAACTCAATGTATCCATAAACAATTTTTATTTTTATTTTTAATAAATTGAAATAAAATTTGACCTAAAGCTTATAAGAATTTTTTAAAATATTTTCATTCGATTAATTATTTTCCTCAAAGTCGCTTCTTACCTATGTTCAACTAGTTATTTTTATTTATTTATTTATGACTGCAGCTTACGAAAAGGATGTTACTGGGCTAGACGAAAATTGGTTCACAATTGCTAAACCACATTTTATTGGGTGTCATTTCACAGTATGAATTGATGATGCGGATGACATCAACAGCTCCCAAATCACAGGTTGAAGAAGTAGATGACCGAAAGAATTGATGTAGTCCAGATTTTCAATTAACAAATGAAAGCCAAGCCACTTTATTTTTTACCCTCGACAAGTTGAGAGTTAAGTACTTGAAAATACTTTACACGAACGCTACCTCAAATCAATATATTAGTATTACTGTACATGGACAGCTTATTGTGACATCCTACTTAATATTTGGATATAAATCAACCCTCCTCCTCCCTCTTCTGTCTGTATCAAAGCTTACAACTTTTCCTTTTTCTAGACACGGTTTGCACTCAAAACCTTACAGAGAGACACGCTTTATCCATGGCCAGCAAAGTGTATATTGTGTAAGCATTGCAATTCTCTCTTTTTATCTCTGCTTCTGGGTCTTTCTTTGTCCTTGCTTTCTTCTCTTGATTTTCAGATTATCATTGTGGGCTAGTCTCTCTCTTTCTCTCTGTTTTTTTATTTTATATCGTTTCATGTTTGTTTCGTCAACTCATTGATGGGATTGTCTGTTTGTGTAGTCTTAAATTTTCATATATTCTGGGGACTATTCTTTGTTGACAGTGGCGCTCCATTCCAGTGTGCTTGTTTCTCATAAACTTTGTTGTTGTTATAGTTTCTGAGAAACTTTGTTCATTGAAACTCTAAAAAGATTCAATATGGATCTTCGTGATGGGACTGCAATTTAGAATTGATTAAATATTTTATCATTTGTTCTTAGTTAGTGCAGGGGATCCAATTCTGCGCCTCTAGAAGTGGTAGAATTCTTTTTTGTTTCTTGTTTCTCCTGGTAGGAAACACTGGAGATGTTTAAGCGCCCTCTAGACCAATTCGATGTTGTTATTAAACAACTCCTTATATATTGTCATGCACTTGGTCAAAGGATTTAGAAGATTTCGCAGGCTAAATTTTCTTGTTTAATTTAACCAGAATGGTTGTTTCTTTCCCTTATGTTCTTATTTAGAACTCTCGCAATTAAAGAATAGCGGTGTGATAGAGTGATGGAGTAATAAAAATGGAGACTGAAGCAAAATAATTACTTTCTCTTTTTCCATTTTGGAGGAGCTCTGTAAGATCATGAAACTTGGTACCTGAACAGACATTTATGATTCATGTTTTATTTGTCATATTTCCTTTTTCATTTGTTTACTGTCTTAATCAACGGGGGAGCTGTTTCAGATGGAACATAAGTGCAGAAAACTTGCTTTTCGATGTTTGCCACTCCTTGGTGATAGACAACAATACTTGCCCATTACTCCATACATAATTTTGTTCAATCAGTGGAGCAAGAAATGCGAACAATAAGATTGGGAAAAAAGTTTTGTGGACGTTACACATTAAGTAGGTACTAAAGAGGAAAAAGTAATTCTGAAACTGGACCTACCTTTTGGAATTATAATTGGGACAAGAATTCGAGCTCCATGCTTTTGAAGCAAGTGGTCCCAGCACTTATTGTTGTTGAAGCCAGTTATCATTTACAAATGCTATCATTTTTATCGCCTGGATTGGGGCGACCTGTAGAACTGATTTTCTATTTTATATCTTTATATGGGTTTTAAATGATTTCTAGGAAAATGATGGCATGATACCCTATCAGAAATGAAATATATGCGCATCACCTTGTACCCTGGCAAGGTTAGTGCTAGAGTGTGCACCTAAATTAATGCATATGCCTCTCTTGACGTTGGTCCCTGTAACTATTTTCTTTGAGATTAATTGCTATGTATATACATGCTTGTATCTCCTGTAAAGCTTCCTTTTTGTTTCTTTCCCTGTCACTATCTAGGATTGACACATTTGTCAACAAACTCAAGACCTTTCTTGGAAATTCACTTTTGACAATCATGTGTTGAGAGATCAACTTGATGATTATGGTCTCCAAACAAAATGAGAAATTTCTTGATGGAAAAATTTAAAACGAGAAATATAATTTGCATAATACCATTAAGGGAGGAATCTCTTTGTGCATTGCATCAGAATGTAAGCGATGATTGCTGAGTTTATGATGGTTGCTGCAGTTATTATTCCATGTATGGACATGTTGCAAGACTGGCTGAAGAAGTGAAGAAAGGAGCTGCATCTGTTGAAGGAGTGGAAGTGAAGCTATGGCAGGTTTGAAATGCTGTGAGATTGTGCTTCTGAATATTTTGATCTAAAGTCAGAATAACAGAGAAGGCATGCATAAAATATCACTTAAATCTTTCCTGCCTGAGGATAGGGGTAGACAAGTGGGGAACTCCCTAACCAAAGACAAAGGTCTTAAGTTTGAATCTGAACATATTATCCCAAATATCCTCACTGCAGGCTTCATTTTGTTTTCGATTAGAACAAGCTCTCTCCCTTTATGAGTGAAGCGAATTAGTTTCTGGTAAATTCAGTTGGATGACACATTGAGAAGTTTGAAAAGATTTTCTCCGAATCAGACTGTAATTACAGGACTAGATTTTGCAGGGATTAAGGTTTTTAAGCTTTAAGCTGTTGCAATTTTCATCTTATCATGAAGAGACGCTGCATTTAGCTTTGCTTTTCTGTGGTCCTAACTTATTCCAAGACAAGAAACTCAGAGCAGAAAAGTGTTAGGCCACTTTTTTGACTTTGTCCATAATGCTTTTCAGAAACTTCACAGCTTTTGCACTTTCGAGCTAGTCACAGATATCCTACGAATTTGCGACATAGAATTAGTTCTTCACAATCTGAAAATAGTGTATCAAAATGAAGTTCCATTATTTTTAGTGTACTTGGTTTCTATCCTGAAAGGGAAACAAAAGATTTAGCTGATCTTGCATATATTGGTGCTTGAGAAAGGTACCTGAAACCCTGCCAGAAGAGGTTCTTGGCAAGATGGGTGCTCCACCGAAGAGAGACGTGCCTGTCATTACACCAGCTGAGCTTCCCGAGGCTGATGGAGTCCTTTTTGGTTTCCCCACTAGATTTGGTATGATGGCTGCACAATTTAAGGCATTTATGGATGCTACTGGAGGCTTATGGAGAACTCAGGCACTAGCTGGTAAGCCGGCAGGGATTTTCTACAGCACTGGATCACAGGGAGGTGGACAGGAGACAACCCCGTAAGTTTAATTTGCAAAATTTCCTTCTGTTATGATCCATTATATTAATTTCAGTAAGAAGATAATATCAGGCCTCAATTGAAAAGGTTCCTTTATGATTCCTTCCTCTTATCTTAAATGTTACTGTTGCTGTCGTTATGCTCATTTTTTCTTGACTCCTTTCCGAAAATTCGTGCAGCTTAACTTCCATCACTCAACTTGTGCACCATGGAATGATCTTTGTGCCCATTGGTTACACATTTGGAGCTGGAATGTTTGAGATGGAGAAGGTGAAGGGAGGGACACCTTATGGTGCAGGAACGTTTGCTGGAGATGGCTCAAGGCAGCCCACTGAGCTGGAGCTGGAGCTAGCTTTCCACCAAGGACAGCACTTTGCTGCCATTGTAAAGAAATTCAAGTGAACTGCTTAATTTCTTCCCATCTATGCCACTCTAAAAGTTTTTAGTTTATTGTTTCCACGAACAATAATATGTAATTTTCTCTCGTCATTTTTCTATTGCAAGCCTAGATTTGTTTATTCAGAACAAAGGCCTCTTTCTATGATCCTTTAGAAGAATTCTGATGCTATTAATTTCCCAATCTTGCTTCTTGGCAAAAATGACGAGTAGCATAAGTGAAAAACCACTATTGGTAACCAAGAAAAAGATGCCGTGGATGCATGCATTAGCCAGCTGTAACCTATTGGCTTCTCTGTATAAGAGAAGCAGGGAAAGAGTGAGCCTAGAGGGCGAGAGAAAAGGGGAGAGAGTTGCACCAAGAGGGAGAAACTAGCAAGGAGAAATTTCGGAGAAAGATAGAAATTCTCTCAAATTGTCTTTGGTTTTGTATTTTTCCAATTTTTTCTCTTCCTATGAAGAGTGTGTGAGTTTGGGTTAATTTGGGTGATTAAGAAATTGAGTGATAAACACTATTGTATGTTCTCATTGGTTATAGTGAAATACTCAGTTGTTTGCAAACTGGACGTAGGCATTATTGAATCAGTATAAAAATCTTGGTGTTCTTGTTGTTGTTTTATTTTTTCACTCCAAATTTATTAGCGTTTCCGCACAACAAGTGGTATCAGAGCTCAAGTTTTTTAACTGGGGTATTGTAGGGGTGAAAATTTGTCGGAACTATTGTTCGTGAATAGTGTCGGTGCTACAGTACTTGTGAATAGTGTCGGTGCTACAGTTCGGTGAACAGTGTTGTGCTACAGTACTTGTGAATAGTTCGGAGCTACAGTTGTGAACAGTCGTCGTTGCTACAATACGTGAACAGTGCTTTGCTATAGTCTTGGGAATAGTATTGGTGCTATAGTCGTGTGAACAGTGACTGTGAACAATACGTATTTGTGAATCAGGCAAGTAGATGGCTGGAGATAAAGACGAGCCCGTTAAGAAGTAATCGATATCGTCATCGTCAACACCTACATCCAATAGACGTCCAATCGCTACTACGAGGTTAGAGGTTGATAAATTCAATGGCTCTAATAATTTTGGTATGTGGCAATGTAAAGTTATGGATGTGCTGTATCAACAAAAGTTGGATATGGTTCTGGAAGATAAACCTAAAGATAAGGATGACAAGCAGTGGACGCGAATTAATCTCCATGCTTGTGCCTCTATTCGATCATTCCTTGATAAGGAGCTGAAATACCCTTATATGAAGGAAACTTCTGC
>JAOTAY010000002.1:25216552-25226564 GCA_025629805.1 Erythroxylum baracoense
TACATTCCATTCCATCCATCATCCAAACAACATTTCATTACATTACATTATGAACCCTTCCATCCCTCCCAAACAACATATCACTATATTACATTCCATTCCATTATAAATCATTCACTTCCGTTTCATTAATTAACATCCAACCGAACAGGGCCTAAGAGAAAATATAAGCTGCCACCTGCATTATAAATAAAGGGAAGAGTAATTATGTGAGCCACTAACAATAATTAGAAAATTAACTAAATTTTTTATACCAAGCACGAGGTACAAGATTAATATTTACAAAAAATACAAAGAATAATCTCTAATCTGAATAAATTAACAACAACATTAATAAATGCATATCTGTCACAACTAATATTATCTAATACCTTCTAATCTTCATATGCAAAATTTTTTCTGTAAAAAACCATTTTTCAATGCTTTTAAATTTTTTATTTGAAGAAAAATTGCAAAAAGAAAGCTTGAAAAAGAATGCATCTGTTTTTCCTAATTATGGATAATCAATAGTGGATCTGTGGATATACGACAAACTGTGTAAAAACAAAAACAAACCAGAGTTTAGAGACTTTTTGAGATGTGAAATGTTCACATGATTTCGTTTCAGAAAGAACAAGAGAGCAATGACAATGGGGATAAGACGGCACTAATTATGGCAATGCTTGAAGCACATTCATGCTGGAAAAAGATGTATAGAATTATTATCCCTTCTATTATTCTAGACAACATTTTCCCTACATGTTAAGTCAATACCCAAAATAAATGATTAGGAAGAAATTGCCGTTTAACTTGTATTTTCGCAGCCATTAAGAATACCGTTTGAGGTACAAAAGAAACCAAAAACCATGTAGTTTTTTCTTTTCATGCATATATACAGAGAGAGGGAGAGATGGTCAATTTAGGTTAGTATATACATTGTTTTTATACTCTTTTTCCTTCTAACGGGGATTTGACTTCGATTCAGAACGTCGGTATACCAGAGGGAATATCCATATCATAGGTTAAGGTTGTCTCTACAAATTATCTGATATATGGCGAAAAAAAGAAAGAAAAGAAATTTAACAGTTATAACGAAAACCCGATATCTGAACATTGAGGTTGTCTATGTATTGGATATGTCTTCTTCATCTGGCTTGACGCATTTTTAGCATTAAAGTTGGATATTGCATACGTACACATATAAGAAAGGAGAAGATGCGCGATGATGATAATCTATAATGCGCGTGCTATGAACGCGTGCATGTCCTTTCTTAATCTCTCTCAGTCTCAGAAAGACGCATAAGCCCTAAAAGTAGGAACAGTGGGCCGCCCTCTGACTTCCACTACCACCTTCCAAATATATAAACAAATGTCGGAAGAGCTGTAAAAACCACTGAAATGAGATCCACTCATTCCTCGTTCTGAAATAACAATCCAATTCATGAGTACAATATATGTTTTTTTTATTTCTTTCTTTTCGTTTTTCTTTCTTAAACAACAGTAAAAAAAAACGATGCTGTCAAGCTAGCTCTTTACATATCCATTCTAGAGCAACAGGAACAAAGGTTGTTTAATCAACCCATCTGCTAAATTCAGCTGCTAACTACAGCAGAAAATTAACTTCAGGACGCATTTTATACTTAGTTTCTGCCGAATTTAGCACTTGTTCCTGTCCCCGATTTCACCTTTTTGAAATTTCAAACTATGAGTACAGAGCAATACTCCTTTGGGTTATTACAGCTGATAGAATTAAAACCTAGCTCTCTTCTCCAGCGGTTCCTAATCATTTGCTAGCCTATATCATTCTGCTTGTAGCTGGCCCCCGCACTCTCTCTTCATCTTGGTAGTTTCTTTTTTCCCTTACTTTCCTTTGTTTTCTTTAGCTTTTCTCTCAAGCTGGTACAGCTAGCACGGCAGGACAGCTCCTAATCTGCTTTATATATTCAGCTTATCATTCGCCATCTTGGTTGGTTTGACAATACATTAAGTTTTTTTTTTTCTTTTTGTAGGATCAGTTCCTTTGGACAAAAACCGTTTCTAACTTTCAAACACCTGATCCATCCCTACTTTACCTGAAAGTGGCCCCAAAAGATGGCGTCCAGAAGTCAGTTGTACTCTCATGAGCAACTGGAAATGTGCTTGAGACGGGCACTAAACATAGCCCTCGGCTTCTTAGATCTTGTTTTATCCCCTTCGAATCCATATTATTCTCGACAACCTATATTATCAAAATCAATGTTTAATATTGCCAGTTTGTAGATTGCAAAGTTGATGTATGTGCACTACAAAATTAAAGAAAACAACGGAAAGATAAATTGTCTTGTATATACCTGCTGGTGTTGGATAGCTTCGTTATTTTTCATGTAAGGAGTGCTTAAAACCTGCATAAGAAAAAGAGAATATGTATCAGAAATAAAAAAAATTGGCCTCATTTTCCAATTGAATGCTTAATCTATAAGAAAATAACGGGACATACACTAACTTGGTCATGAAGAAACTTGATGTACTCGATAGCCTCGTGGAGGACCGATGCAGTATCAGTCTGTTAAAAAATAAAGGAAAAACAGATACGAAATAAAGATTCAGTTTATAGTAAAGTAAAAGCTTTTAATTGAACAACAAAAGGTAGATTTATACACTATTACGGTCATTGTTACTTTTTGCAAAACCGTAAAAGAAAAATACAAGAAGTAACCTTTCCGAAAGGCGAAACCAATTGTTGAAGGGCAGTTATTCGGTCCCCAAGCTTCTCTTTCCTGACCTGATAACGATAACGAATCTTCACTTCTCTTGTTTCACAGAAACCAAATAATTATTATGGAAAAACTCTACAATACAGAAAGGTGTCAAGTTTAGTCGAATACACATACCTTAAAGGTTGGCAATGGCGTTGGCGCTTCGATTCGAGGCCTTTTGAATGCTGGTTCACTTCCTTTCTTAACCACCGATCCCGAGTCTCCAACTGCTTCATTGTTAACCTAAAAATATTTATACACGTTAAAAGGGTTAGTTACTAATCTGAATTCACGACCCTAGTCATCCAACAACAAACTGATTATAGGTATCCTCATGGTTCAAAGATTTTCATTTACCTTTATACTCAGGTTGGGACAATTTGGTTTATCCTCAAGAGTTGGCATAAGAAACTGAGGGTTAGAAGAGGCTATAAAAGTGGCTCCAATATCAGCTATAGAAGTTGTTGAGGCATTCCAGAAAGGAGTGTTGCTAGAAACCTGCAAACCATGACTGTATTCTTGCTTTGGCAATGAGGGTTTCATGAAAGGAGAAATCTTTGTCCAAGACGGTGGTAATTCATTTAAGTTGCTCCCATAATTTGCATAGTTCATGGACCGGTTGTCGAAAAGTTGCTGTGGTTGAGGAGAACCAGGCTCAAACAAACTTTGTATCAACAATGAAGGGTACCCATAAGATGCTGATGAGGAACCCATCGAAAGACCTGTTGATGATAAGCCCTGGCAAGTTGTGGTAGAGTTGGCCGAGCTGTTCACCGGATTTAACCGTTGTTGTTCTAAACAAAAGTCTTGGTTGATAGCTTTAAAAGCATTAACTGATGAGTCGTCACTTGTGCTTGTAAAGCTCTTTGGACTCCAATCTTTTTGCATCAGAGAAGAATTTAAGCCTGTGTTCACGTCTTCCTGTTGGGGCATGGAATTGTAACCATTCTCAGCTCTTCCGTTTCCTAAACTGCAAAAAAAAAAAAAAAAAGGAATCATCAGTTAATTGATATAAGGAAATCATCAGTACTTTAAAATTATTTAATATGATTTTGCTTGGCTTGATCAGCTTTACCAATAAGAGCAACAAAAGTCATCAGGATTCCTGTTCTATCTTGTGGTTGAAGATTTCAACTTTTTTTAAGGTCTAGTGGTCTAACAAAAACCATGAATTTCTAATTTGAAGTAGAACTTTACCTACGTGTCTTTATCATGGAGTTGAGTAGTTCAGTACAGTAACTTACGCTAAAGTTTGGCTCCAGTCCGATGATGACGACGAAGAAGATAGCCCGAAACCCACCATTTGCAAGGTGGAATCCATCAAAATAGTGCTATCACCACTCTCAGAATTGGCCTGCTGTTGAGGCTTCTGTGAGTTCTGAAAAATCATGGAATTTTCTGATACAGAGTCAACATTACACGACCTAGGCTTCAAGTCCACAAAGCAAGGTCCAAACCCCATATCAGTGGTAACCCCAAAAGCACAAGGCGGTGAGCCGCCCATGAACGCGCTTCTCGATGAATTCCACCAGCTCCCGCCGCAAATCCGGCCCCGAAAGTCCTCTGCCATGGCCACTAAATACAGAAAACTATTTCTTTGCGTGACGACTTATAGACTTCTCTCTCTATAATGTGTATGACAAAGGAGGTATAATAATATTGGAGCTTAGGCTAATTTATATATGCGACCCCTGATGGGTTCAGTCAATGAAAATCACCAAAAATTTTTGGATTGACATATCAATGAGATGATTGGACAGATGAGAGGAGGCATTTTGCATAGAATTTTCTTTATATGTCCTTTTGACTTTAGGATTGATTTTATTGATCTTGTAGTTTTCTTTGTAGTGCTCAAATTCACTTAAGATATTATATAACATTTCATGATGTCTATTCTCCGCTCTTAATTCTAGGGTTATATTTTTCATTATTAATAGCAAATAAATTCAAATTACTTAGATTATCTATTAAAATTTTTTATTTTAAGTATTTGCCTAAAGGGAAATAATTTGTATCCTCTTGTCATAAGAAGCCTCTTCTATGTTTTATCTAGGGGAAAAAGTATTGTTCCTTACAAGTGAAGGGACTGATGTGGTTTGATGACGATGATTACGGTGGTGGGTTTCGATCGAAATGCCAAATCAAGAATAGCATACTCCTCTTTAATCAAATCAAAAGGCCCATAAATTTTGGGTGTCCATAATATTCCATAAAAAGTTGGATAAACCAGACAATAAGGACCCTATATGGTGGCCTGAGGTTCCAAGTATAAGATGGTAGGGAAAGTGTAGGGTACAGTAGTAGGTGTATATAGTTTCTTAAATTCTTATCCATGGCGCGTGAAAGCACTAGTGAATTGGAAAGCTAACTGAATATAACTAAAGTCTGTCTTAGAAACACTATCCAGCCAATTTTATGCACCCAAAGAGGTTGTATTATTCCATATCAAATAGTCATTAACAAACTAAAAACACATCAACCAATTCGATAATTATTGACTAGGCTAGAAATCAAGTGGTAGGAATAACTCACAAAGTGTATAAAAAGAAATTTAAAGAAATGTTTGTCTATTGATACCCTCCGATTACAATTAGCAGCACCTGCTTAATACGAATCAAATGATATATAGTTATTGGTATATTGGTGGTATTATTACCATCATCTATTATTGCAAGACAAGGGTGGCATTATTCCATCACTAGTGTATGTTAACTAATTTGTTCTTCTGCGTGGACTATTCATCTCGCAATTAATCATTATTTCAACAATAATCAATTATGATGTGTTCGGATATTTCCTACCGATCTCATTAAAGAGTGGTGACATAATAATCTAGAGCAATTTCCTGTCGTTTTAAAGCCATGAAACTTATGATGTCTTTTTTCCATTGTTTTTGTAAATGGAGCTTAAGGTATCCGTACGTTCAAGATCCAAGCCAGTTATCTATTCCAAAAGAATTAAAATATTGATCAGGTTGATTTTAATTTGGGAGCCAGTATAATTAACTCCACTTCAATATTTTTTGTGCATTTATTCTCTATCTCTTTTTTCAATCCACTAATTCTATTCCTTAGGGACGAACGAACCTAAGAAAAGGACAACTGTTTATGGAATTCCGAGACATCATATTACATATATACCATAGGTTCCGAAGGCAACTACAACCACTTCTCGTAGGCTTGA
The DNA here is from genome assembly GCA_025629805.1 of Erythroxylum baracoense. Classification (NCBI taxonomy): domain Eukaryota; kingdom Viridiplantae; phylum Streptophyta; class Magnoliopsida; order Malpighiales; family Erythroxylaceae; genus Erythroxylum; species Erythroxylum baracoense. The sequence continues at coordinate 25,222,450 of JAOTAY010000002.1, forward strand.
ACATAAATACTATTATATACCAAAAAGGGAAAGTGAGGAACTTCTCATAAAATTTATTATTTATAGGCAAAGGGGAAAAAAAAAGGAAATCGCAATGCACCTGCCACCTTCGTTTTAATGTAGTATTAAACTGAGACCTTTTAATTTTGAGGAAGAAATAGAAAGAGCCAAGTTATTTATAGCATATGAAATCATCAAAAAATAGAAAATTTGAGGAATTTATTTTATTTTTTATTATTTTAAATATGAGATGAAAGAGGGACAGCTTACAGCCTATCGTTCCTCCTCTCCAATGTCAATAAGAACAAAACGATAGCATGTTCAACAAAATATGTTGTATGTACGTAGAAAAGAAAAATGCAAAGATGTATGCATGGAAACTATCCCGTAGTAGTTGCAGAATAACCAATCCCATCAATTCAGTGGCACAGTTGACCCAACGATTTGCTTCCAATTTTTATAATTACAAGTCGTATAGAATGAAATCATCATCATATTTCCCATATCAAACCCAAATACCGAATCTTGCTAATGACAGAAGTCATCAAATTTGTCACTTATCATACATATACAAAACAACCTGATGAATGACAATTTGTCAAACTAATGTAATCGGACCTTCAAGCCTCCATGAATACATAAACTCTGTTGCTTCTGCTTGTCTGCTGTTACTTTACACATACCCATGGAAATATAAGTACCTCATGTAGGCACTTTCTAATTTGTCTAATGGAAAAGAGTAGAAAATGACATTAAAGATTGCCTCGACAAATTAGTAAGAGAGGGCAAAACCCAAGTAGGGAAGTTAGGCCAGATCCATATCATATAATTCTATGCAAATTTTCGTGAATCTAACCAATTCAACAAGCTTGACACTGATACATTTTTGGAGTCAAGGTATGCCAGTAGAATCAACTTTTAAAAAAAAAACAAAAGATGTTGTGTCAACGACACACATGAATAATAAATTTCGGGTCCGAATATTCTTATGATATAATTAAATTCCACTGGGGCAACATTTGTTGACGACTATTTTTATTGATCATTTTCTCGACTGCTACTTAATAATGGCTCCAATATGATGGATTTAAGCAAATAAAGTTTTTTTTTCCATTTTTTGAAAAAAAAACTCTCTCCTAATTAGAGGATCTCATCAAATTTCACATTTTAAGAAGATTTTTATTAGGTGTTGTTGTTATAATATTATTGTAAAGTTTCTTTCTATTTCATTTTTCTTTTCCCAAAATTTGGAAAACATTAGGCTTCAAAAACGTATCTAAGACTGTGAGATTAAGTAATTGCTAATATTTCAATACTCCTTTTCTTTAATTTAATAAAATGAATGTCTTGGTACCATCCAACTGAATACTTAGTTATTCTTCTAAATTCACCAATTACTGAGATTTTATTATGGATTAGGTTTTGGTCAATTTGTAATATAATATGGTAACTATTACGACTTGAGACGTAGAGCTTACGACTTGAGACGAAAATGTGAACTTCTACGGTTGGTGAGAGAGTCAACGAAGGACCCACGAGGCAGGCGCGCGTGCGACCGCACCTGGGGCCTCTTGGAAACAAACATAGTAGTCAAACTCCCACGGTCACAACCAACCAACGCGTGGGACTGAGGAGTTGGATATGTGGCTGTGCGATCTTAACCTCCCTACAAATTCATCGTTACTCTTTAGCTTTGGATGTCTCGAAAGGATTCAAAAATTTTATGCCATTTTTTTATGTCCTTTGTTTTAATAATATTTCACTCATTTAATTTATTTAATGATTATATGATTAGATGTTATTTGACACATATGTTGATAGAAAAAATAGTACAAAAGATTTGAATTAGACGGAAAATGGTTTATAACGAGGCGCGTGGGAGTAAGGTAGTTAATGTGAGAAACTGGAATGACTTAACTCTTGGCTAACTGACCCATATCTTACATTTGTAAAAGAACTGGCAGTCACTTTATTTGTATATGATGCCAAATGTTATTAGGTCGCCACCCATTCGCCCTTTTGGATTTTTCTGCTTGTCCTCGTTTGGCACGTGGAATGCTCTTTCTTTGCTTAAAATGACAATTTTGTCCCTTCTTGTTTTTGCTCATGTCATGGCTTATGACACATTGGCATTTGCAGAAGTTGTAATTTAATGTGTAACGAACGTTACATTAAAAAATTTGCAACATAGAAGTAATGGCTGAAATGCAAATTACTTCCGTTTTGCACATCTTAATCCTTTGTTTTTGAATTTGAACCCCACATTTTGCTTTATGTAATAGCCATTGTTACTAATAATTTCAAAGTGTCGAGCATATCTCTTTCTCTGCCAGGCAATTAATCTTCATGAAATAATTCAATTAACTCCATACAATTTAATTTTTTTAATGTGAAATCAAATTAATAATTTATTATAATTATTTTAAGTTTATTAATTTATATTAAATTTAATTGATTATGGTCAAATTTAAGATAAACATCAAGAGGATCATTCTAACAACAGCTCTTTTGTACTATCAAAGGCTGCTTGGAAGTATAATTAGACTAAAGCAGGGGAAACAAGATCAGCCAGCGTTGTCCGATTACGTACACAGTTTGAAGTCAAACTCTTATCACATAGAAGTCAATATGGGTTCCGTCCAAGAAACTAGAATCCAGTGGGAGGTTAAGCTGCTCCTATGTCCTGTTACTTAAGAGATAACGAACGCGTCATATCTTCACGCAATAATCTGATTCATCTTAGAAGATTTACGGATTAATTGAAGTAATGATGTGATTGGGTTTTAAGCTTTTTGTTGGAGGTCAATGTATAAATTAGTAAGAGTCAACGAGTTCCACATGAATTTTCGGGCTAATGGACACATCAAGGGGTTAGCGCTTTTACAACACCAACTGCACAAGTCAAAAATCTGACCAAAGGTCACTCAAACGAAACGTCAACAGGAAACTCTTTTACGTAATTAGTCTGTTTAGCCCCAAGAAAATTAGCAATTGGAGTGTGAAAATCTCATCCAACCTGCAAGTGACACGTCTCTAATAGTCTAAACCTATTGGTTTAGATTAATATAATCTTTAAATAAAAAAAGTATTGCTCTCCAGAAATCCGTCCTGAATCATACTATAGTTAGTTGGGCCTTTGGGTTTTGCTTGCCTGGCGAAGTTTAATGGAGTAATACGCGTGCAACTTGGCGTTTCGTATAAGAATGCAAGTGCGTGTGTGTATATATATATATATAGTTAAAAAGAGTATTTTTAAGATTATCAACATAAAATTTCTGATAACCATGAATCTTGAACTGGACATATACGTTGAAGAGATTTGGCTTCACTAAAAGGAAACAGGTTTATATTAAAGTGATAATGTAATGGAAGATTTTGGTCAAAGGATTGTCGTAAAACGTGAACAAGTCTCCAGAGTTACGACAAGTGAGAGATGATGGACTCCTTGTTGGATTCTTTTGTTTTCCATGCACCTAATCATTTAATTATTCACAAGAGAGAATCGTACATATTGTACTTGTACACGGTTAGCTCTTAATGTAACTCTAACTACGCACCTTGTAACATCCAATTATTATAGGATACATACTCAAACTTTCATAAACATAACCTATGATAATGGTATGTTAGAGTAAAACAATTCCAACTTATACATGTCATCAACTAACATCATTTAAAAGTCAGCAAATTTTAAAAATCATTCATTGCATTAATCCACAAATTTTACATTATTTCCTTTAGATAATTACTTACATAACCTCATACAGGGTCTAACAAAAACAAAAAAAATACACAATACTTCTAGAGCCAGCTGACAGACCTGTGAGCTATAACAAAATCCAAAAGGATCCTTTAGTCCTGTCTAAGAACTAGGTCTCCTGTCTCGTACCTGAAAAATTACATTGCAATTTTTTTTAGTTTTGCGAACTCAATGAGTGAACCATTATCGATAATTTCACTGGATCACATACACTTAATACATATTTTACAGACACTCATTCAGATCATAAACACATTCCAGATGTTCACACAACATGAGATATCATAAGATCACACAATTCACATTGCTAAGTATAGCAAAACAAATCACATCAATTTATCACTCATTCAGCTTT
>JAOTAY010000002.1:25267189-25287503 GCA_025629805.1 Erythroxylum baracoense
CCAGGATGATACTCAATTGTACAATCATAGTCTTTTAACAATTCTATCCACCTCCTCTGTCTCATATTTAACTCCTTCTGGCCCAACAGATATTTCAAACTTTTATGGTCAGTGTACACTTGAAAAGTTTCTCCATACAGGTAGTGTCTCCAAATTTTCAAAGCAAATACTCTGCAACAAGCTCCAGATCATGAACTGGATAACTAAATTCATAGGACCTCAATTGTCTCGATGCATAAGTTACGACTTTACCATACTGCATTAATACACATCCTAAACCCTGATGCAACGCATCACTATACACAACATAACCTCCAGAACCCAACGGGATAGCTAACAATCATCACTCCATCTAAAAGCCACATTCTTTCTCAGAAGTTTTGTCAAAGGGGCCGAAATCAATGAAAACCCCTCAACAAACCTTCTATAATACCCAGCTAATCCAAGGAAACTCCAGATCTCAGACACATCCTTCAGAGCCTCCCATTTCATTACAACTTCTATTTTCTTTTGGTCCATCTGAATGCCCTGTCCAGACACGATGCGACCTAGAAATACTACTTGATCAAGCCAAAATTTGCATTTGCTGAACTTGGCATATAACTGTTTCTCCCTCATTATCTGAAGAACCATTCTCAGATGTGCCATATGATCTTCTCTACACTTCGAGTACATAAAAATTTCATCAATAAAGATAATTACAAATTGATCTAAATAAGGTTGAAATACCTTATTCATCAATGTCATAAAAGCTGCCGGAGTATTAGTCAATCCAAATGGCATTACCAAAAACTCGAAGTGCCTATATCTGGTTCTAAATGCACTCTTGGGAACATCCGTCTTAGCTATCTTCAGCTGGTAATATCCTGATCTCAAGTCTAACTTTGTGAACACCTGAGCTCCTTGTAACTGATCAAACAAATCATCAATCCTCGACAATGGATATTTATTTTTAACCGTTATCCGATTCAACTGCCGGTAATCAATACACAATCTTAAGGTGCTATCCTTCGTCTTTACAAACAATACCAAAGCTTCCCAAGGTGACACACTAGGCCTGATGAAACCCTTGTCTAACAATTCCTGCAACTGGGTTTTCAGTTCCTTCAGTTCAACAGGTGTCGTCCTATATGGAGGAATTGATATAGGAGCGGCACCTAGGACAATATCAATAGTGAACTCCATCTCCCTATCTGGGGGTAATCCAGGTAGGTCAGTCGGAAACACATCCAGAAATTTCCTAACAACTGGAATGTCCTGAATGGTTTGTTCATGCCGAGTATCTACCACGTGGGCCAGATAAGCCTCACATCCACTTCGGATCAATCTCAAAGCACTCAGAAATGAAATTAGTCAGGATGGCACTGCCTGACTAATTCCTCGAAACACCACTCTCGGCTGATATATTTAGGGTTCTAATTTTTATTGATTATTCTGTGAGTTGGTCAATTATTGTAATAACTACAAGTGCATGGTGTAATTGTAGCTAGTATCGACAAGTATGGGTGGATTCTACGAAGACGATGAATATTAATACTGACCCTTTTTCTATTGTCTAGCCTAAGGATTGATTTTAGATTTTAATTAAAAGCAACTAAAACTAAGACTAATAAAATAAAATAGGAAACAATAATGAACACAAAGATAGTGGAATTCACTTAGAAAACTATCATTATCAGAAATTAGTATTTAGTATGATGTATTGGACTGTGGAGACTCCTATGATATGCTAATAGCTGACCTTGAGTCTACTAATAACTAATCCTAAAGTCTCTAACCGAGTTACTCAGGTTAAATCTTATAGGATTGTGTTATCGATTTATGAGTCCCTCTATTATGTTAGAATCATGTTACCGATTTATAAGTCCTTCTATTAGGTTTAACCATAATCTGTAAGATTTATGTCATCCTATCTCTAGTGTTGCAATCAACTTCTTCTAATTACGGTAGATCTATTCACACTAGGATTTCTCAATCTTTATGTATCAAATCAGATTATGATATAATATTCTCTGGTTATTAGAACCTAAATAAAAAGCATAATCAGATCACAATATATCAAACAATCAACTATAATAATAAAAGAATCAAATCATATCAAAGTATTAATATAAGGTTGATCTAAACTAAATACTAATTAGACATTCGGTTACATATGGTCAAACACGAATTCTATAACATACCACTCCAATGGAGCATATTCTTGAGCATGTTAGAGGAGATTTGGGGCTATGCTCTATTGAAAAGATATGTTAGAAAACAATTCAAAATATTTTTTCCAAAGGACTTTACACACAGAATCATATAGCACAGAGGCATTTTAATCAACAAATTGACAAAGTTGGTCCTTACTTTCAAAAAAATACCTTCCATATTATTACAATTTACAAAATATTCAAAAGAAATAAAGAAAATATGATATTAACAGGATAATGTGACAATGTTATTCGTAATGCAAATAACTAGAGACATCTACAAGTACAACTGATCCCGCCACTAACTCATGTCTAAATGTAGAGGTTATACTCCAACTAGGTTAGCTAGATCTCTCTTGAACCTTAAAAATAACGTTGCAATTTTGATGAGTTTGTGAACTCAATGAGTGAACCATCATCGATGTTTTCAAGTCATATCACAAAAACAAGTATATCATAACATCCAGTATTGAATTCCACATCACATTTCATCATACCTTAACAGGTACATCATATAAGCTAGCATTGCATATCTTAACACATCCTTATTTACTTCAACTATATTTCACTATTTCAAAACAATTCAATAATTCATTTCAATTCATTCATATGATACATGTAGTGATGTATATGCAAATGCACACGTGTTTCTATTCTCATTTTTGTTGGGTTTGCCATAAACATATGCATCACATGCATGGGAATGTAGCAGAAGTGTTAGGATCTTAATTCTGATACCATGACAACCCAGAAAAGCCAGAATTACACATGCATGCATAGACATATAAAAGAACATGAAATATAAAACTTTTATCTTTTGTTTCTCCTCCTTTCTTATTTCTTCTCCTTATTTGGGTTGTTGTAAACACACCCTTCCTTGATTACCTAAGAACACGTAAAGATGAAGAAGAAACAATGTGTAAGGGTGATTTGAGCACTAAACTAGATGAGTTCAAGTAGATGCTCAAAATGAAAAGAAAGATCAAGACTGTTGTTTATGCACTTTGATTCATGCAAAAATTGCAAAAATTGTATGAACAAGACTCAAGACACCTCTCTCTCACTCTAGAACTCTTCTAGAGCCCTTATCTTCTCTCCTAAGTGTGTAAAAACTAGTTAGACTCCTTATAAACAAGTGAAGGACTCACTTATGTACCTAAGTCGAGCCTTTGGTCATGATCGTGGCCTATGAGCCACAATCATGGCCTACTTAAAATTTAGCCTTGCTTTCGGTTAAGATCGTGGCCTATGAGTCATAATCATTTCAGATGCCATGTTTTCATTTCAGTATGTACTCATGTTGTATATCAAGCTCCTCGGAAGAAGCACATATAATTGAGTTTACACATCTAAGTTAACTCACAATATGCTCCAGAAAAGCTATTGCCTTGATATTCCGACAATGCCTGGATGTTGACGATTACTTTGTGCGTTTTATTGTAAACCTATGGTAAGAGTTCTAGTATGCATTAATTGAGAGTTTTGATATTTTTCACCCAAAACACTTGAGTCCATTGAGTGAAATCTTGGTGAGGGTATAAAGATATATGCTTTTGATTTCAATGAGATTGTTGGTGTGATTACTACTAATGTTGTTTAGAATGTTAATTTTAGGACAACTTAACTCTAATTGTATGTTAGTTTGATTCAAGAGGATATAATGACGTATAGTATGAATGGATATATTGAGATTGATGATGGATTGATGTTGTAAATGTTATAATTTTGATTATGGTTTGTTTGAAGATAAACAAGATTTAAGTATAGGGATGTTTAATAGATGGATATTTGACTATATTTTACCACCCATATTGACGTATTTTGGTTGATATTTTATACTTTTATCATATATTTGGTATTTAATTCGCTTTAAGTGTGTATATAGACGATAATTGCCTTCATGGATTTAAAGGAGAAGAATTCAGATGAAAATAGGGCATAAAACAAAGAATAGACAAATATGAAGGAATGCACAGCTGTGCATCTGCCCGTGTACTTCTTCGAGGCCATGCACTTTCACAATATTTAGATAATTTTGATTATGCACAGTCTGATGCACTACCGTGCATCTCTTTAAAACCCTAAATTCCATATAAAGAGATGTTTTGGGAGGTAAAAGAGGAGGCAATTGGTAGGAGTCAAAGAGTAGACTCTTATAGGTGATTCCATATATAAAGTTCATCCATAAGGGACGATTTTGATCCATAGAAGTGAAAAATACGAAGAAATCATCGATAGATCCATAAAAAAAAAGATCATACCTATATATTACAAGAATACTTGATAAAATACAATCTAGGAGATTTATAATTATGAACTCATTGTTCTCTATTTGTTTTTCTTTCAATGTATACTTAATTTTGTGCTTGATTATGTGTAATTAAATGTTCAGCTAGTATTTAGGTTAGATGAACCATATTTCGATGCCTTAACATGTGTTGATTTTTCTATTAATGCAATTGATTGATTGATTTGTTTCGATCCAATTACTTGTTTTTATTTATGTTATAATGTATATTAGACCATAATCTGATTTAATACGTAGCGATTGAGATATCCTAGGTTTAAATAAATCCATGGTAATTAGAAAAAGTTGATTGCAACTCTAGAGATAAGATGACATAAATCTTCTTGACTAGACTTAAACCTAATAGAGAGATTCATAAAACTATAATGCAATCCTATAAGATTTAACCTGAGTAATTCGGTTAGAAATCTTATGATTAGTTGTTAGTAGACTCAAGTGCAGTTATTAGCATACCATAGAAGTCCTCACGATCTAATTTATCAACAACTCAATTGCATATAAGGGTCTAGGGAGATTTGAAGCCTAGATACTAATTAATTGATTTCGGTGATTAATTCAGTGATTCACTAATTCTTTGCTTAAATCATGCTGCTTGTTTATTTTATTTGCTTACTTTAGTTTCTTTAATCTAACCATAATCAAATCTTAGGCTAGATAATAGGGGAACGGTAATTATTAGTATTCATCGTCTTCGTGGGATTGACTTGTACTTATCGGTACTAGCTATAGCTACGCCGTGTACTTGCGATTATTATAATATTGACTAACTCACAAAATAGGTTAATCAAAACATATCTAAAAATTATGTAACTAATATAAGCATATAAGGCAAACATGCTTTTGAGGTAGGTAACTATGTTGGTAGAGTGACATAACTTACTTGAAATACAAAAGTAAATAAATGAGAGAGAGAGATAAAGAGTGGGAGAGAGAGTGAAAAGAGTGGGGCATAAAAAGATAGGGAGAGGGAGAGAGACGTAAAGAAATAAAGGATGAGAAAGAGAAAGAAACAAAGGAGTTATAAATATTAAAAGAGGGATAGAGAGAAGAAAAGAGGAAGACACGTAGAAGAAGAGAGAAAGAGATGGAGAGATAAAACGAGAACGATAATGTTAACCAATAACCCTAATTTCTAAAATATTCAAATTGATTTCTTCGTCTACTTTATTCCAGCAACTTCTTCGTTGTTTTTTAGCTTGCATTTTTGCAATTGCAATACTACAAAAACACCAACAATCATATTAATGTGCAAAATTAGAAGAGAGTAAACAAAAGCTTTTTTAGATCACTTAATAACTAATCGACTAGGTCGAGTCCTTCATATGTGACACCTTTAAGAAAAAGGATAATTAGAATAGGTGGATTCTTAGAAAAAGGAGAAGACAACTTATAATTCAAGTTTAAATAGATACCAAATCGATGAGTTGTTATTCAAGCTTCTAAGTTACTTTCTTTCAGTCCTTAAAAACATAGGTCAACCAACCTTGAAAATTTCTTCATCATCACTTCACACCCCAGAGGTCATCATAAGATAAAGGTCTAAGAAAATTAGATTTTGGTTTCCAATCCTATGGCTCCTCAAACATATTTTGAGATGTACCTGCTAAAAGTCTCAACTTTTGTCCATAAATGACTTCAATTTGCATTAATCAATGATTAAAAAAATCAACCATTTCAAACAGTTCAATCTTCAAAACTTTGAACCGGCCAATTTTCAGTTTGATTTTCAACTTTTTGATTCAATTTATTTTAATAACTCTTGTTGTTAAAAACTGATCAATTAATTAAATAGTCGATTGATTTTCATAAATTAATAGTTCTTATAAACTAAAATAAATCAATTATTTTTATTTTATAATCTCTTTTTTAATTAAACTTCAAATGCTTAGATAGATAAAGGACAATCTCTTTCAATCATATTTTAAATTCTTTAATTTTATTCAATTTTCAGCTAATATTATAATAGTCTAACATTTTAAAATTTAAATCCCTCGTCTTATTGATTCGATTTCTATTCTAATTTTTAAAATATTAACTTTAATGATATGCTAATTTGAGACAAGCTTCAATGCATTCAGTCCAATACTGATAAGGACGAGCAAGTATATGGATTAGTGTGCAAGTGGTGGCTTTACTTGTAGAACGCTGAAAGGAAGAAACTTGCTACTTGTGTTGGGTCCCATACGCTTAAGAAGACGTCATCGTTAAACTCCACCTCTCAGGTGGCCATCATCGGCGACAATATCTATCCCACCGAAAGTCTCGTCTACGAGAATTTAGATAATGAATTTTCAATTAACAATGAAAGATTCAAGGAAGGAGCTATATACAATGCATGTTAATAAAATGGTCGCGGAGTTTCTTAATTAGTATTCTTACAAGACTCCTAGGATTTAATTGCGAATAGGAGCTAGTACACTACGCCTATTGTATTACTTTTGTAGTGAAAAAGGAGGGGGAGGACACACAAATGAAGTAGATGGAAACTCAATTTAAAAATTTAGAAATTAGGATTATTTATTAAAATTAGGTTAATTAGGATTGAGTTAGATTATTTTATTTAATTAACATTATTATTTTTAAATAGAGCTCATTATATATAGTTAAAATAAAATTTAATAAATTAAAATTTATGTATCCCACGAAATCACGTGTATGTTATGTGACATTAAGAACCATACTACTAATAAAAATAAAATATTTAGGGTTTAAACTAATCGATTTACAAACTTTAAATTGGAATATTTCAAAAAATTATAATCTAATTTGTATTCTGGTGAAAAATATTAAAGTTAAAATCAATATTTTTAATAACTGAATCAAAAATTAAACCAATAAGATAAGATATTTAAAATTTAAACTGTTTAAAATTAGCTAAAGATTAAATTCTAAAATTTGAATATAATTCAAAGAGATTGTCTTTACTCATACAAGAATTTAAAGTTTAGCTAAAAAAGATTGTTAAATAAAAATTATTTAATTTATTTTTGTTTATAAGAACTTATTTATTTACAAAAATATATCTATTAATTAATAAATTGATCGATTTTAACAATAAGAGTTATTAAAATAAATCGGACAGAAATGTTGACTATTTTAAGTTTTTATGATTAAACCGATCGAATTAGTTGAATTTTTTAATCTTCAGTTAAAATTAACTATCATTTTATAACCTAAAAAATATATTAATATATCTCAGTATAACACTTTAGTAATAAAACTTATTTATGTTTAAATGAACTTCACCTTCATATTAAGAATATTTTGAAGAGGCTCTGCAAAATTCAGCAAATTTTGGTGTGTTTTTTGCTTTTATAATTTTCAACTTTTATAAAATTATCAAATAATTTTTTATTTTTATCAACAGTATATTAAATTATTATTAGCAGCCCGCACAAATTTTCTCACAAAATTCTAAGTATGAATGTTTTAAAATATAACAACCCAATAGAATTAAGTTCTCTCCTTAACTAGAGTATAAAGTATACATATTTTTTATGCGTTATTAAAAAATAAAAACAGAATGAAGCATGCCATTATTCTGTTTCCATTTATCAATTTCTATCGGTCACCCTTAAAATAAAAGGCTGCTTCAACCCGACTTTTACGGTCGTGCTGTTACATTGATGGATCTCTATTTTCCATGGTACGCCATAGTCATACTCCATTTGAGAGCGTTGCATATCTGTAATGACCAAAAGCTAGACCCGATACTCTAGATATTTTGAGTAACCTTATCTGATATTTGGATGGAAGCCGGAACAGGATGGGCACGAAGAGACGAGAATCCCATCTAAAATTTTAAAATATTCTGTTTAATTTTATTTATGTTTTTTTATTTTTTATTTATAAAATTTTTAAATTTAGTAAAAATTAATTTGTTTGAGTTTTTAACTTTTTTAGTTTTAATTCTTAAATTTTTTGAAATTTGTGAAAATCCCTAAAAAGTGATTTTTATTTTTTACAATCTCACTAACTATCAATATATATAATTAATTATTAATAAAAATTATGAATAATTACATTTAATTAACTAAAATTGAATAATTTATGTTTAAATTAAATTAATAAATATAATTAAAATTTAAATATCTTCAAAATATATAAATTTTAAATAGAATTTTTATTTAATAATTAAAATATATTTAAATAAATATTAATTTTTAAATAAAATTTAAAATTTAAAAACTTTATTTTAACAAAATAAAATAATTTTTATTCATAACTTATTGATAGAAATTATATAAAAAATTAATAAAATAAAATAATTTTTATTGATAATTTATTAATAAATAATTTAAGTAAAATTTTAATTTTAATATTTTGATAAAATAAAATAATTTTTGTTGATAATTTATTAATAAATATTATATATGGTGAATTAGAAATGTTACGCGAAGGTTGAAATTAATTTGCATAAAAAATGAAAAGCCCCCTAAAACACTAAAAACCGTTATATTTCAGTAATCATTTGTACTCACCGTCAGCTTTTGATCGTAGAATCACCCCATTGATGTATCGGAATGTCTTCGCTTTCTCGTTTCATACGCCGCGCTTTCTCCACATCTACCGAACCCGCCACCACTCTTGAAACCGGCAAGACTATTGGTGCCAAATCGCTTTGTAAGATCCTCAACAAAGAGCGCAATCTCAAGCGTGCCGTTAAGTTGTTCAAAAATGCCTCCGAAAATGACCGCTTCCGCACCAAAACTGGTATCTACGAATCCACCGTTCGCCGCCTTGCTACTGCCCAACGCTTTCGATGGATCGAGGAGATTCTTGAGGACCAAAAGAAGTATAGAGACATCTCCAGAGAAGGTTTCAACGCCCGATTGATTAGTCTTTATGGGAAATCTGGGATGGCCGAGAGTGCTCAGAAAGTGTTCGATGAAATGCCCGGGAGAAACTGCAAGAGAACCGTTTTGTCTTTCAATGCGCTTTTGGCTGCTTATGCTAGTTCAAAGAAGTTTGATAAGGTTGACGGGTTGTTCAAGGAGTTGCCGGAGAAGTTGAATGTTGAACCGGATTTGGTTTCTTATAATACGGTTATTAAGGCATTTTGTGATATGGGTTCGTTGGATTCGGGGCTCTCGTTACTTAATGAGATGGAGAAGAAAGGCGTCGAGCCCGATTTGTATACTTTTAATTTTCTTTTGAAAGGGTTTTATGGAAATGGTCAGTTTGAGAATGGGGAAAGTATTTGGGCCCGGATGCTGTCGAAGAATCTTCTTCCTGATGTAAGGAGTTATAATGCAAAATTGGATGGATTGGCATTGGAGAAGAGAACGAAGGATGCCGTTGAATTGCTTGAGCAAATGAAGAAGAAGGGTATAAAACCTGATCTATATAGTTTTAACGCTTTGATTAAAGGATTTGTTAGCGAGGACATGTTAGATGAAGCAAAGCATTGGTATCGAGAGATGTGGAATAATGATTGTAAACCAAAGAAATCAACTTTTGCTACATTTATTCCTTTTGTATGTGAGAAAGGTGATTTCAAGTTTGCCTTTGAGCTGTCGAAGGATGCGTTTAGAAGGAAACGTCTCGTTGATGAGAGAGTCTTGCAGCGTGTGGTGGACGGATTGATTAAGGAGTCGATGGTTAGGGAGGCAGAGGAGCTTGTACAACTTGGGAAAACTAATGGTTACTATGGCTTTAATTTGACAATACGATCTGCTAAGTAATGCAATAACCTGGGTGAGTAATGCAATAGCCTGGATTTTGTGTGGTAAACCCTTTTCTGGTCTTACTTGTATGGTGACTTTGTCGAGCCGTCGAGAGAGTCTAGAATTAACAAGTGTCTTCAGTTTCAGGCCAAGGATACTTTGAATAGATATTGTAATAAAGGCCTTTTTATTTTTAATCTAATACTATATCTTTCACTCTGTCATGTGAAGTAATCCCGTAAATTCCATGGGACACCATTTTCATGTTCCTGCTTCAACTTTTTGAAATGTTTCCACAATCGTAATTTTAAAGTTAATTTCATATTAATCTTTTAATCATCGGGTTGATAGCTGTGAATCAATCTGTGAAGGTGCAAAATTGATGAATTAATCTGTGAGTGATTGGCCAGGGCATTGTTGGATGGATTGACATCTTAAATTAGATACCATCTCTAGTTGAAGTTCCATTATGCGGAACGGATTCAAAATTGTAACCATCTATCTCGATTGGTTCTATGCCTGATTCATAAGTAACTCTGGCCCTTTGTTTTATCCATATGCATATTACTGTAAGAAGTTCCCTGAAAGGAAAACACGATTCTTATTGGACAGGTGTATGGACTGGGCAATGATATATGATGGGTATAAAGCCTCTTTTATTGATTCAATTACCATTTGATGATAATGAAGTGTTACTAGGACGTATAAAGGTTATTGCAATTAAGCACTTCTTTAATTTGATCTAGCAACCGAAGATGACATTTGTACAAGAAGGTATGATGCAATTGATATCGCACAATTTTTTCATAATTCATTTGCTTGTTTATCGTATATTGGTGAGTCTTTTTGTATTAAGCTTTTTTTATTTACAAAATATTGCTGTATAACTATTTTTTAATAACAATACAATAATGAGTAAAGTATTGATCCTTTAGACAACGATAAAAATTAGTAAAATACCATTTTATTACTTAATTAAATAATTAAGAGAATGAGTGTTGATTGAGACTTTAAAAAAGAAAATAAATCAAACAACTAGAATTAAATCAAACCACGTAATCAAGAGATGAAAGCAAGATGTAATATTCATTTAGACGTAACAATCTATATTTCTCAAATATAAAAGTTTTATATTTATATCTTTGTATTGATTGCTACTAATTTATTTATAAATTAAACTTTTATGTTTGATAATGATTAGGGTCCCCTCTTATCTAAACATATTAAATAATTAGTATATCATCATATTGTTTAACCCCGCAAACATAATTAACATAATAAAAATTAAAAAGTAGATGATAAGTCTAGATGATCTCGATTTACAACGGTGATTTGCTTAAATTGGAATGAAATTAAGTTCCTCATCTCTTGAAAATATCCTCTTAGTGTCTCTCTAGGGTCTTGTTCTTTTCTCAGAGGCTAACCCTAATCTAAAATATAAAAGAAATGGTAAAATTCTTCTTAATCTAGGGTTCCCAAGTGTATTTATAAGAAAATTTAGCAACATATATGGTCTGGTATACGAGACTGTTTCTTAGATTGAGTTTCTCATTACTTCTCATTTGAAAGATTACATGATCATAAACATGCCCATGTTTTTAAGTGTTTCTTTATAGCACATGGACATGATGAGCACCAACATGCTCATAAAGTTAGCCACATTTCCCAATGTTTCTTAATTCTAATTTTAGGTAAATACACAAGCATAAACATGTACATATCCATGCCATTTTTATAATGTTTCTTTAGCTTTATGCAATATAATTTCCATCCATCTATGTATTTAGTTATGTTTGAACTCTTAATTTCCAAAAAGAACATGGGCTTGCATATGGGTGTATACCAGACATACTTTTTTTTCCCACATAAAGATTTCCTCTTGATTTTCGTTGCAAAACTCTTTGATTCTTGACAAAGTTCATCAAAAAGCAACATCTTTAATAATTATCTAAGGAAAAAATGATTAAACAAATGTAATTTACATAGAAAACATTGCAAAACACCTAGTGACATATCTATATATCTTACGCACAACATATATCTATAAAGAAATAGTGTAATAAGAATAGAGTGAAAGAAACGAACCAGGACACAGGAAGCTTTAATCATATTCAGCCAATTTCTGAGTTTACATCCTTAAGAGCAAGAGCAGTTGTGATGGGAATCACGTTGACTTTGATCCTTTGAGTTTTTTAAATAGAACAATTATGTGAACAAAGAAGAAAAAAAGCTTCAAAATGTGCTTAATATGGTGGTAAGAGAAGTATAATCAAAATAAATTAAAGGATGAGCATTAGTTAGCTTGATTCAAGCTAAGGTTAGAGAAGACTTGGATATGAAAAATAATCTAACATGTGCATGTATCAATTTATATAACTTACTAGGAAGCACAGTCCTGAGATTCGGTCTACACGATCTCTAACACATGTCTGGCCTATACAATTTCTATCTTCAAAAGTTACAAATAGATCTTTAGTCTCCAGTCACAAGCATGGCCAAAACTGTGTACTTATTCACAAAGTTATAATGAGATCCACAGTCTCTAGCCACAACTATATCTTAAATGGTGCGTAACTTCCCAAAGATACATAATGATACGTAGTCTCAAAACACATATGTTTCTCAGATTGTGCCAAATAGTATTAAATATTCATAATCAATATGTTCTAGCTCAAAATGGTGATCTACTCCATGTCTAATCGAATCCTAAATTTTTATTTAATTTTTAAAACTCTATTGTTGTGTTTAATATATTTTTTTTAATTTATAGGGACAACTTAGATCATTAATACAACTTTGAGAGTTTTCTCTTTGGTTCTTTAAAGAAAATTTTGAACATATTAAGTATCTTACTTGTGGCATTCAAATCATCTTATAATTTTAATTCTAATTCTTCATGGTAACGATCAAGATTTTTCTTATATCTTTATTTCATGATTTTGTATATCATTCTTCTATCTTAAAATATGATTTTAGCTTCCTTAGTACTTCATTACGAATTAAGTGTTTTAGGTTTCAATGTTTTATCCTTGGCGTTTACATTAGTTCAGTATCAAAGCTTTGATTTTAAAATCAATTTATATCTGACTTTTATTTACTTCCTATTCCATTCATGTTCTTGTATCCATTGATTCCTTGTTTATGTCCTACCTAAATTCTATTTGTCTCTTTATTTTTGTTAAATATCTTTTAGAGTCCATAGCAAGGGAACAAAGACTGTTCCTGTGATAAAAAAAGAAAAAGAGAATTGAATCGATAAAAAATTATTAGCAAAAGAATATTTCTATTGTTAAACTTTCCTAACCTAAATTTAAATTTCATGATATTATCCAAGTACAACTTAGATTAGACTTTGTACTCCAATGCTATTACTCATAATCTTTTAAATTCTTTTAATTTTTTTATTATTGACTTCTTACTTACCTCCATTAAGATTTGAAATTGATTAAACATTGTGGTTTATTCTTTGGTTTATTTTGGTTAGTTAAATAAAGAATCAAAAGGGAAAATAAGTAGTAAAAGGTAAGAGTTCATGAGTAACACTTTAAATAAAAATAAAATTTTAAAGTAAAAAAATGATTGAATCGATGTGGCGAGGTTCTTTATGACATTTTTTAAACTTTAAAACATATCTAACTAAGACAAAGTTGAACAAAGTAAGAAGGATGATGTGTCTATGTTATAAGCTATGAAACAACATCTTGAACATATAAATGTTATGTTTAGCGATATTAAAGACCACTTAAGTTGCAAGATACTTCTTTATCCAATTTATAAAGGGGAAATCACCATAAATTCCTATGCATGTTAGCTACAAAGATTAGCGCTTCAAGATGATTTTGATGATGAAAAATAGGTACTGACCATAAAAATAGGACATACTTGCATATTAATGTGATTGGCAAGAAAAAGGTTATAGAAGGGAACCTAAGCAAGATGGCAATATTGGCAACACTAAAATGAAGATTCTTTCATTTCAAAGGAGGAATGAACATGAGGCCTACTTAGGGTGGAAAAGAAGATGGAATTAATTTTAGGCTACCACCATTACACCAAAGAGGAAAAAAATGTAAATCTCATTATTATTTGATTTTACTAACTATGTCATTACTTCATGGGATTAGTTTGAAATAAATGGATGAAGGAACCATAAGAGGCCTATTAACATTTGGGAGGATATGAAGGTAGTTTATCCCTAATAACTACTAAAATGATTTGTTCCAAAAATTGTATCTCACTCAAAGGTCAAAGAACGTTGAGTAAAATAAGATATAGGCTGATTTGTACAAATGTAGAGGATGATTAAGAAAACACCATGGCTAGATTTTTGGATGGCTTGAATCATGAAATTACTAGTACGATAGAATAGTAACATTACATGAAGCTATGAGATGTGGTTCATATGTCCATAAAGGTGGAAAGGCATATAAAATGATAGACTAGTGACTCATAATAGAATTTTGGTTCGTCCTCGTAGAAATTGAGTTAAAAAGAAGGATGAAAAATGATATACATGAAATATGCACATGTCTTATTATTTTTCTGGTTTTTATTGCTAAATCACCTTATTTTACCTTTTAAAAATATTTTTAGTTGATTATTGGTGTTGGAACTTGGGATGATATTATTTAATAACTAGAGGTCATTTCAGGAAAAAACATGAAGAAATTTACAATTCTTAGAAGTTTAAAGGTGAAGGAAGATTTCAAAAAGTCATTTCATTTAGTTGCTACTACCAGAGCAATTCAATCTTTATGCCTATTCCACAAGGCCAATCATATAGGCAAGTTGTAAACATCTGATACCCAAAACTCATCGATGTATGGTAGATTAATGCGAGTGTCACGTCAATTTGCTAAATAAGAGAACCTAGGCTAGCCTATATTTATGTGCCATTCCCTATCCTAGAACGATCAAATGAAAAAAGTGAAACTACTTAAGCAAAAAATGTGTAAGAGATTGTATGTAAGTCATAAAAGGAATAATGTGATCTAATAGTTTAGAGATGCAACTGTATTAATGGTCATGTATTAATCTGGAAGAAAGAGGAAGATTTATAACTTGGTGGCATATCCATGCCAAAGGCTATGTCTATTATATAGAGAAGTCACTAAGGCTTACTATCATGTCCTAGGCAAAGAAAAATGTACTTAAAGGTAGAAATCCTAATTTTTATAGTACTAGCTATCTTTTATAAAACACACATCTTATAAATATTTTTTCCTCAAAAGCTAAAGTTACCAATTGAGAGGTCCAATCCTTACGTAATTGATTTTAAGATATTTTTCACTAAAGAATTAAGATACATGCATCATCTTAATGAATCAAATTGTTTTTAAAATTAGGGAGAGCATCTAGATTTACTTCATTATTTTTGTATTCTGAATTTGATGTTTGGAATATTTTTATCGTTAAACACTTCTTCTATATTTCTATTGGAAAAATCTAATGGTTACTTTTTTATAGATTGAACTAATTTAATTTATGATATGGGATATACTTCTATAAGTTATCTTTAAAAGGTTTTAATGTTGATTTACTCATGTCAGCATCTAAATTTTGATCTCAATTCATATGTAGACAACTCGAGAGAGCTTGCTTATGAGTAGACTGTGACTTAGGTAAAGGGGTTGAATGAGTTGCTTAAAGGAAACCTATGTGATCTTCCTATTAGGGCTAAACCTTTCATGGGCTTTTGTAGAGTGTAATGCATTCAAAGGTGTGATAGTAATGATAAAGATATGAGTTAACTAACCAAAAAATTATATGGATTGAGAGAGTGTAACTTCAGTGTCAATGTAGCTGCTAGTCTAAATAATATATCCAATATAAGATAATTAAATCATGAATTCAAAAGTGTTATTTGGGAAAATATTCATCTAAACATAACCATTTGATTGCATTCTCTTTCGATCAATTGTTTTATCATTATTTCTTTAATTATTGTCTAAGTAAGTTAGGTTTAGTTTTGTTTTATATTTCATTATCCAAAAATCATAAAATCATATTTTTATTTCTTATCCTTAAACTAGTTAATAGTGATAGGATTTTTATCCGCATTGCTTATTTATGGGATTCAACTTCTACTTACTATTATATTGCTTACTAATTATAGGTGCATTTTAGTAAGTGATAGATTTGTAATGGGGAAAATTTTGGTAGCATTGACATAAGAGTACATATGAAAACAAAACTCATTAAGTTTTTAGTGCCACTGGTAGGAAAATAAATGACTTTACAAAACTTATTAACTTTGTTTTCTAGTCTTATATAATTGCTTTCTCGTTTTATTTTTAGATTTCTTTTTATTAGTTTTCTTTTTGTAAGTTTTCGTTATATTTTAATGTAGTTTTTTATTTGTTTTTGTTTACTCTAATTTTAAGAGTGATTATTGTGTATGATAAGAAGTCAATAATCTGTATTTCTCAAAGAAGATCTAAAAGTTCAAAGAACCTTACATCGAAATTGAAAGGAATGGACAAATAATTAAGATCTTAGAGATACATCAAATTACAACTTGGAAATATATAAGAAGAAAGGAGAATAATGATGGATTATGATAAAACATCTCCTACAGGAACATAATCGAACATTAAATGCTAGAGATAAATGCTCACTATTTTGAGATTAAGCCCAATATAATCAGAACAATTTAATAAAAATATCATTTGATGGATTACCTAACAAGAATCCTAATGCATATATCACTAACTTCTTAGAGATATGTGACACATTCAAAATCAATATATGATTAAAGATGTCATTAAGTTGAGGCTATTCTCATTCATACTGAGGGATTGAGTGAAGTAGTGACTTAAAGCATTATTAGCTAGATCAACTACCACTTAAGAGAGTCTTACAGAGAACTTCTTTGCCAATTACTTTCCACCATCTAAGAAATTAAAGCTAAGGAAAGATATCTCTTGCTTCTAGAAATTTGATAATAAAACTGTATATAAAAAATTTAAGAGATATAAGAATTTTCAAAGTTCCTATATGTGGCCTTACAATATAGATACAATTGTAGACATTATATAATGATTTAGTGAACTCTATAAGGAATATGATAATTGTTATAGCAGGTTGGACATTGAATAATAAGACTATGAAATCTACTTTAGAGCTAATAGAAGAGATTTTAATAAACAAATTACCAATGGAAGTTAGGAAGGGAGAGAGTAAGAAAATTCACTGGGATTCATAATATAAATGTCATAAATATACTAATAATTTAGATTGAGGTATAATGAGAAAATTACGTGAGCTCTCTATAAAAAATATAACAAGTTATGGGTTACAAATATTTTGAGGAGGAAATCAAGTAAAGGAGTTCCAAATTGGGAATCATATGGTTGAATTAGTAGAGCTAGTGTGTTTTACAAGGAGTTTTTATATCCATAATAACACCTACAATAAGATTTATAAATTAGGGTGAAAAATCAACCGAATTTCTCTTAAATTAATCAATAAGCTCTAAGACAACCTCTACTAGGCTTTTAAAAATATTTTCAAAAATAGAATCAATCGAGTCTAAAAGATTTAAGGATAGACTTCATGTAAGAGATTTCTTATTGATTCTAGAATCATAAAGCTTTGATAAAGAATCTTAAATTTTAGTTTGGTCAACTAACTTAGGTAGTTGTAAAATGACCATAAGGCACTATACCTGGTGACACTATACACAATTCTAGGGAATATGTGAAGAAGGATATCCTAAAAGAAGATAAATTAAATAATATTAAGGAGGAAGAAGATAGGAAGTAAGGAAAACATAAAAGGAAATACAAATCAAGAACCCTAAACCCTACTAGATTATTTCAAGAAATTAATAAAGGAAGGACTAGTACTTAAGAAAAGTGTCAAGAATATATTAAAGAAGAAAATTAAAAAGAGGACTACAACGACGAAATTTTTTTTGAGTCAAAATTTTACGAAGGCAATATCGAAGTCCCCTAAAACATTATACTACTAGAATTGGGTGACCCAAGGGATCTAAAATTTCATGTATAATTGGTGATATTTACAATAACAAGGTATTAGAAAACTTAAGGGCAATCATTAATGTAATATCTTATGCTATGTTAAAAAAATGTGATTAGGTCAAGGGAAACCCACTTGGAAAGTTGTGTATCTTATTCATAACTCAATAAAAAATCTTAGAGGTATTGAATTGAATGTAATGGTAAAAATTGATATGTTCTATTTCCAATATATTTCCATATTCTAGATATTGATGAGGAAGAGAAAAAGTTGCTAATCCTGGGAAGAACATTTCTAACAGTAACAGAAGTAATAATTAATGTTAGGATGGTGAATTGATACTTAGTATTAGAAATAAAGAACTTATGTACTTAAATGATGAGATGCCATTTACTTTTATAAAAGACTTGGGACAAACTAATTATTCTAATAGTTTATAAAAAATCACTATGAAAGAAGTAGAAGGACTAAGACAAGTAAAGATGAAGTAAGAGTAAAGAATAAATTTTAAATGAGAGATTAAATCCTTTATATGACACTCTTTGTATCGACAAATAAGGGAGCAGTCATATTGTTGTGATAAATTATCAAGTTTAAGAAGATAGTCTAGCTAAAAGACTCATAAAAAGCACTTGCTAGGAGGTAACCAAACCATAAATTTAATTTCTTTTTAAGTTTAACTAAATTTATTTTGATCATTATAGACTAATTATTTAGACTTCTATTTGACAATTGATTTTAATTATTTTGATTAGTGTTGAATAAGTTTACATCCTACTTTATTTGTTTTTTAGGTATTTTTTCCTTTTCTTTTATGATTTTGTAGTTAAGAATACAGTGGAAGGCATATATAAGCTTAAGGAGAAACAATATTTGAGATGGAAGATCCAAGAAATAGGCCAATGAAAAGATAAAAAATCAGGTATATGCTGAATCATATTATTGAACACGATATAAGGCATAAATTTGCAACTTTTTTCAGGAGGATCCATGGCTCTGGTGTCTTTGATAATCTAAAGATAGGAGGATCCATAAATTTGGGACATGTTTGTGCCCTTATCTATGTATTAACAACATTTTTTCTAATATGTGGTGTGGTTTAAGACACATCCGTGTAATAGATCATGCCTTATTTTTTTTGAAACTTATATTTGTACACACTCTTCATCATAACCATTTTGTAAAATATGTACCTTAAATTTTAAAACCTAGGGGGTCATACTAGACCTCCCATTTTTAGACTTCTCTTTAATTTCTTACATCCACTTCCTAAATTTTTTCGCTAACAATTCCCATTAGATTTTAAACATTATCCTCTAGTTTCACTAAGATTTAATAATTAATTCTTCTTTAAGTCCATATTTTGAGAAGCTAAGGCTTCAAAATTCAACTATTGTGAACAATCCTTCACCATATTTTGATTTCCATATATACCGATATACGTACTCATAAGTTCCTGTCCATCCACAAGCAAAAGAAAGAAAGGATAAGCAATTTGAGATTTTCATAAGAGAAAGCACATAAAAATGATAAGGGTCCATCCCAAAATGGACACCATATGCTTACATTTAAGAAGAAAGACCATCTTAAATGGTATGCTTTCTTGAAACTTAGACCTTATAAAGAAAATGTAAGCATAGATTAGAATGGTTAGAAAGTTTTAGTTGGTAAATAAAGTGAGGAGTTATATAAATAATGAATGGTGGAAATTGACTTTTGAGTTGATTAAAATGTGTATCAAGTGGCACTTTGAAAACTTTAAATATGTTCAATGTGATTAGGCATACTAAATGCGATAAAATTCAAGTTGGGGATAAACGGGTCCATTTGTAATTTATTGACAACTAAGAGAACCCAAATTATCTTTCTTTCCTTTAAATACCTATGTAAGTCAATAACCTATTAAGTTTTAGGGAAAAATGAGAGAGCTTGAGTAGCCATACGTAGGGATTTGTTCAACTTGTAGTGCGTAGTTAGGAAAAGGGCCATGTTACTTAGGTAAACGTTTTAAAATATATCTAGAGCTTATGGGAAATAAAAATCTTGGTGTAATATGTGGAGTTATAATATTTCTATGGTTTTTTAGATCTTTTGTTGGACCCCGATTTTCTTCTTACTATATGTTGGGGATAAATTTTATTATTTTGTTGCGATTAGGTATAAAT
>JAOTAY010000002.1:25291915-25314557 GCA_025629805.1 Erythroxylum baracoense
TTTCTCCTTCTCTCCTTCTAGTCTCTTCCACGACACTCTCCTTCTTTTCTTTCCTTAACACACACGACTCCTCCTCTTTTGTCTTATTAATTTAAGACAAAATTTTTTATTTTTCAATTTTGCCCTTCCTTATAAAAGAATTTTCCTACTAACTCCTTCACTTTATTTATTTATTTTTAATTCTTTCTTTTAATTCATACCACCATATAAAATTTATAATATACCAAATTAAACTCCAAAAATTTCTAATTCATAAATTCTAATTTATTTTCATGCTTGATAATTTAATGAAATAAATAAAATAAAATATAAATATAAAAATCCAAAAAAAGGGAATCCAACAAGAAAAGCTACAAAACAACAATACAATGAGTTTCATTATCAGTGTACAATTCAGCACAATTTGAGTTTACAAGAGTACCTTAAAAAAAAGAAAAAAGATAAGAGTTACAACATCTAAGTACTCTTCTTCTTCTTCTTTCTAGACAAACATTTCTTGCTCATCTTCTTCAATTACCTCCTCCTGCTCATTTACTTCCTCTTTATAGACAGAGATTGCCTCTTCTTCATTATCTTCGTCTAGAAGCTTGTTTTGGAATGTCACTCCATTCATGAAGCCAACCTCTGTCTTTTATTCACTCTCAAATTCACATCAAGTAACTTTCATTTCAGCAAGGAGTTTCATTAAGTTACTCTTCTCCTTCTACTAGGAACTCTTTTTTTGCTACTAAAGATGATTGCCAATCCACATTTTTGTAGGGTCTATTTTAGTAGCACTAGGCAAACTCCCTTGCAACTTGTCAGATAATATCTTTGCCAGCTGGTCCATCCAATTCATCATATTTTGTATACGAGCCTCTGTTTCTTGATGCCTTATGATTGATTCTTAAATGAAATCGTCCATCATATCCTATAGCATTGGTTCATTAACTTGAGGTGCTTGGTGTTGTAAACTTTCAGTGGGAGCGTAATCTTTCCATCTATAGTTGTAAGTGTCTTCATTCTAAACTTTGATTATTCCTGTATAGTGCACCTTGAGGTTGATTATACTTGCTCGATTGCTCCTATATATAAGTTGGTGCTTGACATTCATATTTTTAAAATTTACTCCTACCAATGTCACAACAAGGTCTGGATATCTGTTGAGATTCCAAAAAACATATGAGAACACATCTTTCTCCTATATAGTGATGTTACAGATTAGGAAGACATATTTTGGCCCCTATAAAGTACTGTCCTCTCCATCATTCCATTATAAGTTGTGGATATGACAATAAATCTTAAATCCTAAAATAAACCACAAACTTAAAATTAAGTAGAGAAATTCAAAAGATAATTAAATGAATAAGCCACAAATACAACAAGATACAATAAAATACAAAAAATACAAAAAAATGACTAGAGTAGTTGTATTAAGGTTTTCCTAATATCAACGTCCTTGATAATGTTGTCAAAAACTTGATTGACGTAAACTAGTGTGTCACAAACTTAAATGCACGACGTAGCTATAGCTAGTACCAGTAAGCACAGGTTAATCCCACGGAGGCAATAAATACAAGTAGTTACCATTGTCCTATATCTAATATAGGAATTTGATTTTAATTTTTAATTAAATAAAATAAAATAGGCAACAATAAATAGCAGAGAATTAAGAAATCACAGAGAAACTTATAGATAACAAAAATTAGTGTCTAGGCTTCGAGTCACCCTAGATACCAATAATTGATTGATCTTTTATTATGTAATTGTTTTATTGATTTATTGGACCATGAAGATGCTTACCGTATGCTAATAGCTCACTCTTGAGTCTAATAACAACTAATGCTAAGGTTATCAACCAAACTACTCAAGTTAAAGTTTATATAATTGCTTTATATATTTGTGAATCCCGCTAGTAGGTTTGACACTAATCAAAAGGATTTATGTCATCCTATTTCTAGGGTTGCAATTAACTCCTTCCAATTACGGTAGATTTATTCGTACATAGGATATCTCAATCTCTATGTTATGAAATCATATTATGCACTAATATTTTGGATTTATTAAAACATATATGAAACATGTAATTGAATCTCAATATATCAATCCAAACAATTGCATTAAATAAATGAATCAAAATATGTTATTTCATAAAACTAAGGTTTATGTAACCTAGACACTAAGGAAATTTAGTTAGGTATGATAGATCATGAAATCAAACATAAACAGAAAGAAAAACGAATTGAAATCATAATTATAAATCTTCCTAATTGTCTTCTATTGAATATCCTTACAAGGTAGAGTTTTGATCATGTATTTAGATGGATATTTTGATGATATCTTTTTGTTTTCCATTTAGCTGAATCAAAATCCCCCCTTCCGAATGATCTCAACCTCTATAATCACCTCTTAATGCCTGTACTCCTCTTTTGCCTCCGAATAGGTCTTTTATAGTAAATTTTAAGGTTTTAAGTGATGCATAGTTTGATACACGAATGTGTATAGACCAAAATACCAAAAATTGATGATTCTGCATGGCGAGGGAAGTACAAGGGATAATACATGAGCGTGTTTCCCTTCTTTGCTTCACATCTTCATTTTATGCTGCCTTTTTTATCTGAATTCTTCTCCTTTTTGTCCATGTAGGTAATTATAACCTATAAATATACTTGTAGCAAATTAAGTACCAAATATATGATAAAAGGATAAAATATCAACAAAAAATACATCAAATATGAGGTATAAATATGATCAAATATGCATCTATTAGGACTCTTTAGATTTTTAAGACCGTGTGAGACTAAAAGGCAGCTTTTGCATTATACAGGAATTAAAAAAATTAGAGCGTCTTGAGATAAGAAGAAAGAAAATTTGGAGAGAAAAGATTGGATTTCCATCAATATTCAACTAAAGAAAATCTCGATTTTAAGTTATATGAGAATAAGTTTTTTTAATGTTCTTTCTTAATTATTGTTAGTTTTCTTTATCTTAGTATGAAATAAAATACACTAGATTTAAACAGGATGATCCCTAGAACTATTTGTTTGGATTAATAATTTGATTTAATGAAAGACCCAAGTTTACTGCAAAATATTATGATTACTTATTGTGTTTAAATTGAAAGTTGCTAGCATTTTAATTCAATTTTAAATTTCATATTCAAAGATTAATAGATAATATGTATGAATAGATAATGATATAAATAGTAAGAGTTGTATGATTTCAAGATGGGACCACATAAATCATTTGATTTAGATTCAAATATATAAAGGAAATTCATAAAATGAGTTAATACATTTTTAGGATCTCACGAGGACTATTATTCATTTACTAAATATCAAAAAACTTAATAAGTTATACTAGCGACAATGATTGACTAAAGAATGAAAAAAATAAACAAATTTAAATAACAAAATAAGGCAATGATCAAGATATAATTCAATCTATGAATAAACTAGATTTAGGTAAAGTTTCCCCTAAGTTTTTTTCTTTATTCCATTTCATTATAACTTAATGAATGATTCTAGTTTCTTGGATCGATAATGATTCCTAAATTAGATTATATCCTCTCTCAAAACATACAAATTTTATTTTTAGATTAATCAAATGAAATCCTTTTAAAATCAAGATAACCTAAGAATGCATTAACTTATTCTATGAAGTCTCTTGATAGGTTCTACCCTAACCTAAGATCTTGTGATTTTTTCTTAAAAACTCACGCTAAACTATCTTTATCCATGTTATGATCTAAATACACATCTCACATCTTGAATCTCAATGCATGAATCAAGTAATCGAATCTTTCACTTTCAGTCCTTTAATTTAATTAGTTATGCAAACATGGATAAATCATAAGAAAACTAAATATTTACTAAATCAAAGAATCAATCAAAACATAATTACGTCCTAGTGTTCATCCTAACTAAATCTATATCCTAATTTAGTTTATAATAAAAAAGAATAATAAATAAAAATAATAAAGAAAATAAGATAAAGAGATCATTGCTCTTGAATCTTAAATCCTTAACGAATTATTGTTAAAATCTTTTCTAACGTCCAAGAATGATGTAATCTTGATAAAAAACAATTGTAAAATAGCTTCCAATTTACTTCCCACTACTTTTCCATTATTTCTTGTCCAAAAAGCTCTTTTTTTGTTCCTTCTTTTCTTAAAAACCAAAAATCCTAGCTTCTTAATTAGCTACACGGTCTCAATATAGGTATATGTAAAAATCTT
Source organism: Erythroxylum baracoense (assembly GCA_025629805.1). NCBI lineage: Eukaryota > Viridiplantae > Streptophyta > Magnoliopsida > Malpighiales > Erythroxylaceae > Erythroxylum > Erythroxylum baracoense. The sequence goes on from JAOTAY010000002.1 coordinate 25,296,132, forward strand.
TGCTTCTTATGTCAGCATCGGTAACTGTTTTTTTAAAAAAATAACGTCGCAAACTAAGCATTTGTTTGCCCTCAAGCAAACTAATTCCATCGTTCAAAATCAAATAGAAAATATCTCCAGGTCTCGATACTTTGCATCCTCGACATCCTTCCTCTCCGTTTGGTTTGTCAAGCTCTTGGGCCGCATCTGGCACTTCTACTTCATAAGTGAAAATATAAGTTTTAGCATTATAAATAGATAAACATAGAGTACAGCGTTACCAAAAGAAGATATGAATAATGCACAACTAAACGATGCATTAACCTAAGAGAATAGTGTTACCAAAAGAAGATACAAAATAATGCACGACTAAACGATGCATTTACCTAACGTATATTATTCCCATATTTGTATTTTAGTTATTTTAGTTATTTTTATTTGGTAAGGTTCCAATTTAATATCGATTATTAATCAAGTCATAATACAATTTTTATTCAAAGATCCCAATATATATTTAAGTACTTTTTCTTAATTATAATAATAATCGGGATAAAGTTTTTTGTAAGATTTAAGCAACTATTTACAAAAGAGGATATTATAGAATTTTAGAAGTAAATCACTATCTCATTATTAGTATGATCGTTATAAGATGATATGTCATAAGATGCTTATGCGGTTAGTATAGTGCAAATAGGAGATTATTAATTTATGCCCTATAATTAGGGATGACAATGGGTTGGGTGAGCCAGACCGGCCCTTCCCGTCTACACTATTTAAAAAAAAACTTTGACAAAACGATTGGACATTAATAGAGTAGAAAGACTAATACACATTTTGTTTCTTCTTTAAGAAAGAAGTAGTCAATGTTATAGATTAAAGTATAGAGATTTTTAAATAAACATACAAGTGCTTATTAGAAAATATGTTTACTATTTAAATCGTCACAACTTATTATTAGACGTCAATCTTGATATATAATTATAAATTATTTAATTAGATAATTAAAAATAAATCAAAAGATATTTTAATTTATTCAATTCTAATTATGAATTCTAATTAAGAATCTAATGGAATACATAAAAAGAGTACTTAAAAAGAAAAATAATTTAAATTGAATTAGACTTAATATTGAAGTTGATGAGATTTCATAGATTAAATATGATATATTTGATTTTATTAAGATTAAACTATAATTATAATTAAATTAGACTTTAGTTATAATTAATAGTTAATTTTAATTAGAAAGAAACCGTACTGTATTTTTCCATAAATAGAAAAAGCATATCAAGGAGCTACCTCAATTGTCTTTTTCTCTCTAAAACAGAGTTTTTCTTTTTTGCTTTGTGGATATAATTAGATTTTAAATATCTGAATACATCCTAGTTGGCAGTTTAAAAAGAAATTTATAGAATTTTGAAACTCGTATGTTTTAACTTTTTTATTTATAATTATATATATTAAAATTATTTACTTAAAAAGATTCTTTAAGAAATAGTATAATTTTTTTATTACGTATGTGATTTGATTATGATTGAATTTTCAATAAATAAAACTTTAAATAGAAACATGTTCTTAGCTGAATCTTGAAAACCTTGAAAGTCTCCTGGGCGTTCATATAAACAAAAGTAAGTAAATAAGAATACAGTGTTAAATGTAAGCACTGAATGAAAGCTATTTGGTTGAGTTATGAAACAAAAGTATATATTCAGTTCAGGCGTCAGTACATGAATTTAGTCACTGTAAAAGGGTTAGATTTAGATATGAAAAACATTATATATTTGAAGTTAGAGATTTGGAATGTGTTCTGTCCATCGTTTTAACACAGAACTCGTTCGGTGCCATTTGATCCTTTTACAGGATCTATCGGAAATTTGTTTCCCCAAATTTAATATATAACGTTGTTCGTTTGCTTCCCTTTGAAAAAAAAAAAAGAAGTTAGAGATTTGGAATTTGTAAATTGGGCCGTCATAGACACTCAGTAGAGCTCAGGGAACTTGATATGGCAACAACCTGTCGCCGCCTCCGTGGTTTCTTCATCTCCAACTCCAAAATCCCGCATAACTTCTCCAAACTGGAGAGCCTGGTGAAACGATTCAAGAAGAAATCCGAGTCAGCCCACTTCCGCTCTCGCCGAGACGTCTACTTCTTAGCCGTGGAGCGCCTGTCTAAATACAAAAGCTATTCTATGATCGAAGAAATCATTGAACACCAGAAGAAGTTCGAAGATATCACTAACGAGTCCTTCACAGGCCGTCTTATAAGTCTGTATGGAAACGCAGGCATGGCTGAGCACGCTCGCAAGTTGTTCGACGAAATGCCCCAACTAAATTGCCCGCGCACTGTTTACTCGTTTAATATACTGTTATCATCATACATTCGCGCGGGCAAGCCTGAAATGGTGATTGAACTTGTAAAAGACTCGCAAGAGAAACTGGGCGTAACGCTCGATTTGATTTCGTATAACAATGTCTTGAACGCTTTGTGTGAAATGGGTGATCTGGATTTTGCTTTATCATTGCTTGATGAGATGGACAGTAAAGGTTTGGAACCATGTCTGGTGACGTATAACACCCTTCTAAACGGGTTTTATATGAACAAAAGATTTGCAGATGGGGAGAAGATCTGGGGTATAATGCAGAGCAAGAATATTGTTCCTGATGTTAGGAGTTATAATTCAAGGTTGCGAGGATTGGTGTCAGAAAAATGGGTGAAAAAAGCAGTGGAATTGCTTGAAGAAATGAAGAGCAAAGGAATCAAACCAAATGTCATAAGTTATAATGCAGTGATCAGAGGGTTCTGTGACGAGGGGAGTGTAGATGAAGCAAAATGGTGGTATGCCAAACTAAAAGAAGATTTCTCAATGCCTGATGTGGTGACCTATGTTACCCTTGTTCCATTTCTTTGCAAGGAGGGTGATTTTGACAAGGCTTGTGAGTTGTCTACTGAGATTGCCAACAGGGGATTGATTGTTAGGGCGGCATTGGTCCAGCCAGTAGTGAATGGGTTGGTTAAGCAGTCCAAATTGGCGGAAGCAAAGCACCTTATAGAACTATGGAATTCAAATCGGCCTTCCTCTTATAAGTTAACTTCGCCAACAAAACTATATTCTTCAAATTTTATTTTGTAGAAATTCTCAGTTGCGCGTAAATTGTTAAAAGTTAACCTGGAACCTCTAAAAGGAAATCAGTTGACTCAGTTCATCTCCTTGAGCTCTACTATAGCTACTGGGTACATTTATTGCATGGTATTCAAACATCAGCCCTTTGAAATTACTTGGGGAGCGACTCGAACATAATCTTTTAATTCGTAGATGTTTAGGGTTCGGCCATGTGCTTTCAGATAATTGGAAAATTAACTTAGCACGGTTTGTTCATTGTTAAAGGAGCTCGATGAAGGGGAACAGACTTTTAGATTTGAACTTGTAACAACCTGAGTTATTGTAATGGCTTGACATTTTAGAGATGTCTGTGAATTAGGTACATATAAAGTTTTAGAGGTGTCTAAAGGAGAAAGTCCTCATTGTTCAAAGTTAAAGGGTCTAAAATTAAGCTAAAAGAAGAAATAATGAAAAGTTAGATAGGCAATCAAAGAAAATTAAAAAAGAAACCAAAAGAGGAGAAAAGAGTGGGAAAATGAGGGTCGAAGTCCCGGAGGAAAGAAACTACTAGAAGGAAGAGCATATAGAAAAGAGGAGAATAAGAAATCCCACTAAACATAATAAAAAGAAAGGAAAAATTTATAGAGTGGTCAATAGATTAAGGATGGAAGTGTAAGAATGGGATGATTTAAAAAGTACTACAGAAAGAACACTAGAAAAGAGGGTACAGATCATCTGTACCCCTTATTCTGTACCCTCTGTCTCTTTCTGATCTCAACCATTCAATTTATTACATTGGATGGTTGAGATCAAATGGGTACTGGGTAGGTACAGAATAAAGGGGACAGAAGATCTGTCCCCTAGAAAAGAAGAGAATGAATAAAAGGAAGGGAGAAACAGAAAACCACAAGAAATAAAACTAGAAAAGTGGGAGTAAAAGAAGGCAAGAATCAAAAGAAGAGTTGAGGGTGAGGAACCACTGTGCATGTCATATAATGTTTAGAGAGAAGCTCTCTCTGGTTTATCTCTCTACTCTATTTCAATAAGTATTACAATTCCATTAAAATGTTAAGCTTTAATAAAGTGGGTTTAAACTTGATTGAACTTAGGTTAACTCAAAAAGTTTGAATTTCATTAAGTTTTAAGTCAACCAAAAAATTTCATTTCCATCTAAGTAAAAGGGATAAAATTTTAGGTTAAGGTTGGATTGGTCAAATATCTCAAATTTAAAGCATGGTACAAGCCTAATGTTTTTATATTAAGCATAAACTTAAGTCTAAATTCAATTTAATCTAACTTTATTCGTTGACTTTAGATCACATTTGACTTTTTTTCTTAAACTACTATAGACTCTTTTTTTAGATTACAAACAATATGTTTCCTTTTATCTAAAATAATTATAGAATAATTATGTTAATTATTATAATACTCATTTTAGTTGTTCCACTTATTTATAAACATTTTCATAAGTGTGGTGTAACATTCCTATTTTACATATCTTATTTTTACATAAAATGGCAAAAGATTTAGCTAATTTAAACTCATAAATTATTTTCAGTAGTCTTCATGATGAACTTAATTTTATTTACAATCAGAATAACACATTGTTAAATGAATTCGTTATGTTATGAAGAAGATTATCCTTACAACGCATGAAAATGGGATGTAGTGCAAATTGCAAAAATCATATTCAAACTTACATATATATATATGTGTGTGTGTGTGTGTTAATTACATATAGGGTATCGATCAATCCACTTTGAAATAGTAAATATGTGGTTAGAGGATCTGCTTCAAATAGGACGATAGCCTTAGGTCCAAATCTTCCTCTACTTTGTGAATAGAAATGGAAAATCTCATGTTCTTCACTCCATGCATTGATGTTTTAAAAACATTCAAGAAACATCTATATATATATATATATATATACTATTTTCAGTAGTCTTCATGAATTAAAAACAAAAATATAAAGTTTCGATAGCTTCTCCCTTAACTCTATCACTGATAGGGTATGCTATTTTGTTGTTTTTCAAGGTGGGCTTTGGTCAATCACCATCATGATGATAGCAGTAATGTTATATTAGAGAGTGCGATGATGGTTTCATTGGATCCAAGAAGTGACAAATAAGTGATAAAAGAAGAGGACCAAGTTCATTATATAATTGTCAACTTGGCTTATAAATATCACTATAAAGTGTTTGGGCTGAATCGAATTTGCAAATAATAATTGTTAAGTCTTCATATAATGTTGTAAAAGATAAACTAACTCTTGCTCCGAATTGTACAAATGGACGATATATTATCTGCATGTCATTCGAATTGGTTGATCTAAAAAAAAATTGATTAAGCCATTTCCAGTATGCTTGCTAAATTCGCATAATGTTTAATTGAAGAAAATGGATACAGCAAAAAAGTGGACGTTGGTAGTGGAGTTGAGGTGATGGTTATTAGACGCGCTGGTGCGGTTGCGGCAGATTGGGTTTAGGGTTATAAAGAGTGGGATATACTAGGAGGGAAGTTCAAGAAATTTTTATTTTTTACTTTTTAATTTAATAATTTGACATCTCTCTTAATTGTCACGCATTTTCCACGTGTCAATGTCACATTATGCTAGAACTGTTAATATCGGGTTTTGCAATAAATAAAAATTTTGAATATTTTATTATTACTTTTAATAGTTCCAACTAATATTATAAAATTAGATAAACTTTGAAATTTTTTATAATCAAATCATACTTAAAATTATAATAGCTCCTATATAAAATTCAGCTTGCTATTATAAAATTTATGCTTTAAATTGTACTTATGTGAAATTCTTTTGGAATATTAATATCAACAACAATTTGAATTGAATTACACAAATTATAATTTTATTATTATTTAATATTAAGTAGTCAAATAATTTTAATTTATTTAATATAATTAGAATATAAAATTAAAATACAAAACTAAAATTACTACATACTTTATAAAAGGAATAAATTAGATAATTTTTATTAAATTTAAAATGAAAATATAAATTAAAAAAGATAGTCCTCCATAGTTACATTCTTATTTTATTATATTTTTATTATACCAAGATTAAATGGGTTAATTAACAAAAAAATCTCAGACTTTTGTCAATTTTTCAATTATAACCCGAACTTTAAAAGTAGCAATAAAATGCCTAAACTTTTAATTTTTTCAAACTTCAAAAAGTGAAAATAAAATGCTCAAACTTTAAATTTTCTTCAATTCTAGCCCGACGTTATATGTTGTTCTCCTGATGCCCTTAGCCATTTGTTTTCTATTTGTTCTTCTGACACTCCAAATTACTATCCCATTACAACGTACTGCATCAATAAGCTCTTCGTGTTTAGTTCATTCTCCTAATGCCATTAGTGTGAAGTCGTCAGGGTTGCATAATCTAAAAATTAAATGATGAGCGCGTCGAGAGAACAAACTAAAAATGAAGGAAAAATTGAAATCAAAGCGTAAGGTCATCAGAGTTGCGTAATCTGATTTAAGTCATTTTTAAAAAACTAAGTTGTTTTAATTATGTGATTAAACAATGACATTTCATTAATCTTCATTTGTTATATTAATTTTGGCTTACGTGTATTAATAGTTCATTAGGTTTCTGAAATATGCGGCAAGCCACGTCAACAAACTTAACATAAATACTAACGTCATACTATAATTGAAAAAAAAAATTTGAGCATTTTATTGCTACTTTTTGAAGTTCAGGCTAGAATTGAAAAAATTATAAGTTTGAGCATTTGATTGCTATTTTTTAAATTCGGGCTATAATTAAAAAATTGACGAAAGTTTGATATTTTTTTAGTAATTAACCCAGATTAAATATACATGCCTAAGTTACATAATTAAAGTAGAGGATAAAAAATAAACAAGAAAAAGCTTAAAATAAATTAAATATTCATTTTAGATTTAAAAAGGAAATATAAAAATAATATTTAAAGGATTACTAAGCATTTAATATAGTGATTGAATTAAAAACAAAGTTGCAAATACAATTTGTTCTTGTTTGATACAATACACTATAGGTACCTGTTAATATGGAATATTGTTTCAGATTATCTTTTAAAATTATAAAATATTTTCAATTTCTATATAATCAAAATTTATTATCCTATTTTTTAAAAATTGAAAATTTATTTTAAATTTTGATTCAATAATTATATTTATTCTAATTAATATAAAAATATTTATTTTTGATATAATAACTACCTTAAAAGCATTTAAACATAAAATTATATATTTTTAATTTAACCCTTTAATTTTTAATTTATAAATTTAATTCAATATTCTAATATTTTAGTATTAGCAGTATAACTTGGCACAATAATTTAATACGATAAAAATATAAAAAAATTTTTGACTGATACTACTAATACCAGTTGGTACTGTACAATATTCATATTATTAATGTAGTGTGAGTAGAAGAAAATTAGGCATATTTAAGCAAAATCTATTAGTTTATTAATATGTTTTTTTAACTTTTAATCATATAGATGTTTGAAAATAAAGTTATCAAAACAATAATACTAACCACAATACTTTTTGTGGTTCCAAAAATTGTCCATATTCTATTGAAAGGTATGCGCGCGTGACCTTATTTTCATCAAGCTGAACACTGTATTAGTACGAGGATGACATATAGAGACAAAGAAATTATCTAATATAATTAGACATGACAAATTTTTAATGACTCAATCCGAATTGAAATTAATAAGTTAAATTTGAGTTGATTGGGTTTCAAGTATACGGTGAATTGAGATAATATATGTTATTTGATGGCTATTTAGTTAATCAGACACGTCATTTGCTTTCATATACTTTGTCATATTGTTTAGAGAACTCACATAATGTTAGATAAGTCTTTTTGGTTTAGAGATAATTTTTAGGTAGTTGACATATAACTACAAAATTATCTATAAATGTTAGTTTATGTATTTTAAATATACTAAGGATGTAGGACACATTTTGTTAACCACTCTTTTTGTACGTAAACCGTAATCCCACAATTGTTCATGTTTTATGTTACTTCATTTTTGTTTCAAAAGGCATCTTTAAAATGTATTTGATGGATTATGCCCTATAGCTAATTAATTTGGTTATAGTTGAGTGACAAATTTCTTTATTTTGTACTGCTTAGATGTATATGATAAAATTTATAGGATAATTATACATTGCAATGAAATTATAATGAGATTATAATAATAAAATTCATATTGCATTTTTATATTATCCCTAAATTGTTTCTAGTCACTATTATATTAAGACTGGACATTAATAACGTAAAAAAACTAGCTCACGTTATGTTTTTCTTTATGAAGAAAGTAGTCGATCTCATAGGCTAAAGTATGAAAATACTTAAATAAACATGTAAGTGCTTGTTATAAAACAAGTTTACTAAACAAAACTAACATGAGAAATCTATATGAAACATTACTTATATGTCAATGAAATTCTCATTGTAATGATTGTATAAATGATCTGATCCTTTGATTTGGGGTCTCTAAAGTTATCTTGTATAGGGATTGTTTTTGATACTACTTATGACCTATTTAATTATGAGTCATTCAATCGATAGTTATTGGATATAATATGAACTATATGGAGGTAGTTGTATGATCAAAATAAGATTCATCACCCCAAAATTAATTAGGGAAAATGTTTCATTGTTCTCAATTAGTGTTGATTTGAAAAATCTTGGCCAAGGTGAAAAGATGTTTTGTAAATATTTTTCAAATGTATTAATTGAATTAATAGTCAATGGCAAAGAACTAATGTGGTTGAACTCCAAATAGATTAGCCATTAATTTTATACCGTATGTCTAATCAGAACATTATATAACGAAACTCGTAAAGCATGGAAAGAGTTTGTGAAACTCAAACGTGGAAGTAGAGGGTGCAGAGGAGGCGACGATGGAGACCTTCGGTGATGTGGAAGCACCGGCTTGAAGAATACAGTTGGGAAGCTGGAAAACACTGGTGAGGACAAACAACTGGTGGCGGCGGGCAAGAGAGGAAAACCAAGTTCAAAGAAAACCTTGGGGCACGTGTATCAAGCGTATGTTTCAAACACACACGCCAATCAATCAGTCTTGTCACGCGCCTGACAAAAAGAATTTTCCCACTCGTTTTTAATATGCTTTTTATTTTTTAATTTCAATTAAATTAGTTTAATTAAGATTAAATTAGTTTAAGTCCTTAATAAATTTAGAAAAGTTTTTTCTAATTGTTTAAAATTGTTTTCAAAGGTTGTTTTTATTAGGTATACTTTGGAATTTAGTTTAATTTTTCAAATAGATGAATTGTTAAATTAAATAAATTATCAAATCAATAATTAGAATCAAGCAAACATTTAAAAGAGTTGTCTCTCATAAATAAATTATGTTAGATAACCAATATAATAAGATTATGTTAATTAAGATGAGATCTTAATTTCGAAAATAAAGTAATTATTTTTCTTAATGTGATTAGGACTTATGATTATATTTATTCTGAATTAATTTTGAAAAAGTAGTTTCTAAAATTAGACTTAATTAATTTCTATTAGATTGAAATTATATAGTGAGACTCCATAAAATTAAGAATTTTATGATTAAGTATTTTCTTAATGATTAAGAAAGGCGTTTCTTAACTAAATTTATTTATTTTAATTTGATTGAGATAAATTAAATATATGAATTTAATTATTTAGAGAATTATTATGTAATTTATTTAGAAATTGTTTCTTTATTTATAAATAATAAGTTTCTTATTTTTTAGAAAATTATTTTTCTTAGATAAATTTTTAAAAAGTTTATTTATTAATTAAGAAAATGAGCTTTCTTTAATATTTTTGAAAATAGTTTTGTAACTTATTAAAGAAAGATTTTCTAATTAATTAAGAAATAAATCTCTAAATAAATAATATAAAGGACTTTCTTAATTAAATATGAAAGGTGTTTTATTTAATTTTAAAAGTAGTTTCCTTTTAATATTAGAAAATATTTTATAATAAATGAAAAATAATTTCTAATGAGATTAGAAATAGTTTTCTAATTAGATTAGAAAGTGTTCCTTTTATAATTTTGAAAAAGGAGATATTGTAAATTATAATAAGTAGAATAATTTGTTGAAAGTTATTTTCAATTAAATTTTATTAAAGGAGGCAAGATAAATTGGAAATAGTTTCAAATGGATTTCAAAATTGTTTTCAAATTAAACCAAATTTCTTGTAATATATTTAGGAATCAATGAGTTTAATCTAATTTAATTTTTCTAAAGAGTTGAAAATATTATTTTAGATTATGAAGACCAATAACTTGAATCAAACGAAACTTGATGTTTTATGCATATAATTTGATTATTAGTGCATAATTTGCATGCTTTATTTATATATTTGATATATATATATATATATATTGGATACATGTTAAATTATATGTTTTATACGTATGATATTTTACATGCAATTTTATGTTTAACAAGACAAACAAAATTAAATCCCTCATTAAAATATAAGGTACACGTTGAGAATGTAATTGTTGTGTTCCATTGTTATAAGAATAAATTAAAGTTTTGTTTATTATAAGCTCGTTGAGCAAACTCAAAGTCATTTTAACTCGAGTATGTTTAGTCTTATGATAGTGAGTTCTACTTAACTAAATTTGTGAGATTTGGATGAGCAAACTCATGATCGGATGAATTTAAAGGCAAGGTTTGGAATAACATATAAGAGATGTTTTAGCAAGAGTTGTCACCTAATGGATCTAGGAGTCACATGAAATGTAATTGATAAATTATTATCTACCTAATTTAAGTTTAGTTGATTTGTTGAGCAAACTTGAAATCAATTATATTTGAATAGGATACTAGCCTACTAGAAAGATTAAAGTAATCTTTCTAAATAGTAGTGAGAGCTATTATTTCGAATAAAATAGTGTGAATAACCAAATGCATGATTAAAGTCCTAATCCTATTTAGTAGTCATGGCATATAATTGATAACTTGTTTTCTTACATTTATTTTGTTCTGAGTAGAATTTATGCTGTTTAGTATAGTTAATACTAAGAATTAATGAACCAAATTTCTTAGACATAAATTATGATTGAGAATAGTTCGTAAAATTAGATAGAAAATTGTTTGCCCATTCTACAATTTTGCTATAATCTTATTAAGCATTCGGTGACAAAGTTTTAGAGATATGTAAAATCATATAGATGACAAAATATATTGACATTTTGAGTTGATTAATGTTTCATAAACTTTGATGACAATTTGTAAGATATATGTCAACATCAAGATAGCAAGATGCAAGAGGTTGCATGGAGTAGAACTAAAAGGTATAGTACTTTGATAGAATTGTTTCACTTAATTTAACATACTAAAATCATAAATATGGACAACAATTAAAAGATTTGTTACAATATGATAACAGTTGTCATAAGAAGAAAATGATTGTATGAATTTTCTTGCCTATACATGATATGATAGAGATTGCATATATTTCTAGTTTATGCTTATGAGTATTTGATACTGAATTTAGATTCAAAATCATTATAATATTCAAAGCATGATATTAAATAGATTGTTAAGTAAAAGTGGTTGATCTAATTTTATATAATCCTTTTATGCTATGTTGGTTAAATCAACATAACAAGAATCATAAAGTTACATACAAAGATATGTGTATCCTTTTAATTATGAATCGTATGAATTCTGTCTCGATTTTCCAATAGTATATATAAAAAGTGTGACCTGAGATTAATGTTAGTTGTTTACTTATACGTTGTATACTTTAGAAACAAGCAATAGTCAGTTATATTTTGTCTGTCAAATTTGAATTATACACCAATATTTTATTTATGTTTTCAGATTGTTTATTTCCTCTAATTTCTATATTTAGACAACTACGCACCATTTCCTCTATATTCATATTGGGGGTATCTACTCTCTCTTCTTCTTCTTTTTTTCCTTAATGAACGTCAACTTAATTACGTGTTACAGAAATATTTAAATTCAAAGGTGGTAGTTTAATTCTGTCCTTCGATCACATTTTCACCACCTTTATCTTTTCACAACCAAGGATTTTTCAGGTCCATTATGCACTCTTTAAGCATTATAAATTCGTTAGACATCTCAAGTTACACTTTCCTCTGCAATCATTTTAATAAACAGAGAAGATCATCTCAAAATATTGGTGAATTTTGCCCCTTTTCTGCAATCTTATTTTCAATTTGGGTAACGATCATCACTTACATAAAGTCCAAGCATGAACATTTAAGCTAAAGTTCAGCAGAGTTTGAGTGGATCAACCAGCAGGGACAGGACCTGCTTCTTGTTTTCACGGTCTTGCACACCAAACCCATCTCCGTGCTGGTAAAGATAATGCGCTACTCGAGTCATGTTTGTGTTGATATTGACCAATAATTTCAGCTCTGGAGATTGATCAGTGAAGCATTGACCGTTTAATTTCTTCCATGTTTTGTTTATAATCCCATTGATGTGTTTCCTAGCTTCATCTTCGGAAACATTCATTTCCCTCATGTAAGAAATAATTGATGAAGCTGCATCTCCTCTCTCTTGCTCTGCCTGTTAAAGAGTCAATGAATGGTTAAACTTCATGTTGGAAGTTAGAACATCGACAAGTATAGCAATAAAATCCAATAGTAATTAGCTTTCTTGATATGGGTAGCTACCACTGAAGTACCCAGGTCGTTGCAGAGTCGAATTATAAGAGAAATATTATAAATCAGATCTTGATTCTTCGCAAGAAATTTTGCCGGCTCTTCTGTTGGCTCATTCATTACAGAGAAGAATGAATGAACTGAAAGCACAGTCCCTGATGAGGAAATCCATGCGTTAGCTAAGTACTCCTGTAAAGATGGTACTTTTCCTCTATGATACCATTTTGCTTCTAGAAGCAATGACTCGCAAAAATCTGCCCACTGGAGATGAAGAATAAGCAAGGGTCAGACACCAAGCACATTAGGAAGTTGTATCTCAAATTAATATAACCAAATGAGATCAAGAGTTAATACCACTTTCTTCAAGTGAAGCTCTACTTCGTACCAACCTTTCTCCCTCTGTATTTCATTAGCAATTTCACTGGTAATATCGGATAGCACTTGGAAACAGATCTTCATACATTCTGGTAGGTGCTGAACTTGACTGCTATCCCACCTGAATATTGTTTCTTGTTAGCACGTGGACTTAGTTAATCTCCTTGAATTGTTGGAGAAAAAAATCGGGAATTACCAACCTAACTATTGCATTGGAGAAGTGCTCTAGTTCCTCCAGTGAACCATAGATATCGTAAACATCATCAATGATTAATATCATTAGAATAACTTTTGTGAGCCATTTCCTGAAGGAGCTATACCGACGTTCATGTACCAGCCCTACAGTGCACATGAAGCTCTCAACAACGCGATCCCTTGTAAAGCTCATGCTCTCTGGTAGACTCAAATCTCTCCACCACCTAACAAAATCACAACAGTAATACCATATGTAGAGTTACTTTCTTCTGTCCGGTCTACAATCGTATGCCTCAATTAATGTAACTACTTGAAAATATTTGTTACAAATCAATGTCAACTATACCTTGAAATGTCTTTCAAATCTTTTTGGAGTCCGGCTTGGACCATATTGAAATTGAGTTTTGATAACTCTAGTATAGACATATTCATGTCATTCTGTTTCTCATAGGCATTGATGTGCCACTTAACGTCAAACCATAAGACCCTTCGGTGCGATGGAAGCTCCAGAAAATGCGTTAGATATCTGTCAAGGCTGCTATCGGCATTCCAACATGTACTATTTAGAGTTCTTGTCGTGAAAGCATTAGCCTCGTCCAAGATATCTTCACCTTCTGAGGCCAAATGTGAGGCCTCATAAAGCTCGATCAGTCCCTCTACGTCTTTGCATTTGCTTTCTACGAAAGAGCCCATCTCGTCCACAAAGCCACTGAACATATCTGGTACCAAGTATATGAACTTGGATTAGGAATAACAGACTAGGAGGGAAACAAGATGTCGTCGATATTAGGATTTTCACCTTGTGAAACCTCGTAACCGTGCTGCCTGAGAACCTTGAAACATAATGCTATGGTATAGAGATTCTCTTGCCCGATGAGACTATATCGATCGTTCTCCAGTGAAGAGGCTATGTTCATAACAGCTTCCTTGATTTCCTGCTCAAAGTGGTTTGCGAGGCCCAGCTTTCTGATTGTGTCAACCAGCTCCAACTTAGTTAACAAGTCCAAGGCTCCAGCAAACACAAGCCTCACATTCTCTTGTAGCTTCTCAGCTTGCTTTTGATAATACTCATCCTGCAAGAAAACATTACACATTAATTTCAGTTTGCGTCAAGTACAGAAATTTAAATTCTCTTTTTCTCCTACGATTCTTGAAAATACAGTGTCCAATGAATTAAAAATTTTATATATATAACCAAACCCACATCATAAATGCTGGAAAGAGATTGCAGGAAATCGTATTTCCACACATTTGGTTTATAATTAGAAGATCGCCTTTTTTGAATTTCAGAACTTTGTGTGATACTGCAAAAACAGTTCCCCCACATTCGCTTGTTTAGTGTAATCCATTTGAACTGAGAAAAATGTTTATTGGTAAAGATGATAAATTCCAATATTTCAAATAAAAAAATAAGAAAGCTGACGAAAGTTGTACAATACTTGGCTATGATAATCCGCACGGACAATGGAGCTATATATAGGCAACAAAGCCTAAACATCTGCATTGTGTGAAAGGACGTGTGCCACGTTTTCGCAAAGCTCTTAAGGTGTAAATCTTCATTTGTCCAGTTACAAGCAGAAAAAACATGATCTTAAATGTCCCATCATTAGGTGTGGGAAAATTTCTGGTGGTCAAGCATGTCGGAGGAGGATTTTATGAGATATAACTTCTTATAGCATATTGTCAAGTAAAGAGCAATCTAAATACTTGAATTGAATTCTATGACGCCAGCTTTAGATCCGGTTATGAAGTCAAACGTTTGATACAATTATAATGCAGTTCAAAAAGGACGTGGATTAGACTCGAGTTTTGATAGTCTGCGTCTAGCCCAATAAGACTTCCCAGAGATTGTCTCGTTGACTGTACCCCTCTTTCATTTTTTTAACAATAAAAAATTATACGGTGAAAACTCGTAATGTCATACAAATATAAAAGGTACTCTTAGTGTTTTATTTAGTTATTGATAGTTGACATTCTCTGTAAATTATAATCTCAATTATATTGTTTTCATTTTTTTACCTTTTATTTTGATCTATAGTCTCATAACTATTGGAACCTTTAATATTCAAAAAAAATATTACAACTTTTAAATTAAAAATAAATTTTTAGTTTAATTATAAATGAGCATTATTCTCTAAATTTATAATAGATAAGAAAATAAGGAATAAAAAAGAAAATTGATCTTTTTTTTACAATTGAGTAGGCCTTGCATTTTCTTTTGTTAAAAAAAGTATCAAAATTTTCATAATAGTATATGATTGTTCTATAGTTGCTAAAAAAGCTTATCACTTAAAATATCTTTTTTGCACAACCTTTCTCTTGCATAAGCACTAATATAATAGAAGCAACATCAACAAGGATGTATCGGTGGTAAAGCCATCTTTCTTATCTATTAAATCATTGAGGATGAAAGTCGGTTGTGATGTTCATTATTCAATAGAGAGATTTTCTGCCTTCTATCTAACTTCAAGCAGAGGCCTTCTATCTAACTTCAAGCCTCCTCTGCTCTCCACGTAGCCATACCAAACCATTGTCTTCATCCTTCCCCCATCTCCAATCCATTATTCACCAAACTAAACTTAAACTTAACCTACACACTACAACAAAAAATGTTTTAGGCAACGTTAAATTTGTAACAGTTTAAGATGTGTTGCTTAAAACTAATATAAGACAATGGTTTTTAAAGCGTGGCCTTTAGTAATATTAACAGGCAATGCTAATAGTAATTTGTTGCCATATTTTAAATGGCAACAAAATTAAAATGTCGTTGTTATAAAATTTCGTATAAGCAAAAATTAAATCCGTTGCAACTTTAAATAATAATTAAGGGTTATAATAAGTAGCTTCGTACTCAGACCCACTTAGGTCCAAGTCTTATCTGAACCTGAGCACAATTGAGTCTAACCAAACTTGATTAAAAATATCATTTAATTTTTAAAAATAAAAATAACATTATTTTAAAAAATTTTAAATTTGAATAAGGTTGGATTGGACAATCTAAGCTCGATCTGAAACCTAAAAATATTAAAAAAAAACTAAACACGACCTAAATTCTAGTCAATTCAAGCCGAATCAAGCCAAATCAAATCGAAAGGGGTAACTTTTGTCCAAAATAATAACAATTAAAGTATTATTATTCTATATTTTATATATATAATAAAGGAATAGTTTTATATTCTTTATAACATTGGAGTAAAAAATGACATTTAATAAAGCTTAGGAGAGATAAGGCGCCAAATATAACAAACTTTTCACCTTTCCTTTGTTGTTTCAGATGACGCTATGAAGGCCATGAACAAGTGCTAAGCTTTTGTTTTGGTTTATGTTCACGTACACCAAGCGTTCACTTATAGGTGTTTCACGTCACTTACATTGCCTTTTTCTATTGAAAGGATATGAGACATTGAAATTTTCATTTTCATGTTGAATTCAAATAGTTTGTTTTGGATATGACAGTTAATTTATCATATCTATAAGAAGGTTAGTGTGTCAAACTTGGTTGGCATGTTAGGCACCGAAATAAGACAACAAAGAATGGTTGGACAAATAACTTGGTTGGCATGTTAGGCACCGAAATAAGACAACAAAGAATGGTTGGCCAATTTGTCCAACCATATCTTCATTGTCCTGCCAAAGAGAAAATAGAGGCAAAACAAAGAGAGACATGAGGTGAGAGAGAAAAAAGAAAAAGACACAAAAAATATTCTGTCTACTTTTATGGGTCTAGTTTTTCTCCTTATAATTCTCCAGTTTTTTCAGTAGTAAAATTCTTTTATCTTTGCCCGTAGTTTTTACCCTGATTTAGGAGTTTTTTACGTAAAATCTGTCTGTTCATTATTATACCTTCAGTCCTATTTAGTCGCAAACTTACTTTAATCCGATCGTTTTTTACAACAAGTGGTATCAGAGCGAGGTGAGAAAATTACGACGAATTTTTTGGCATAATCTGAGTTTGGCGGAGCACAATGAAAGTTGGTGAATAATAACTACAAAAGGTGACAAATTTCATGCATTTATTTTTGCATTAAATTGTGCAGTTACTATAATTCAAGTATACAATACTATTCATGTGTATGGTACTATTCATACATACGCATACAGTATTATTCACATATATGGAACTATTCATACATACAGGTACTATTTATACATACAAGTACTATTCATGTGAAGTAGTGGGAGTTAAATTCTGTTTGTCATAGAAGCAATGGTAGCAAAATTTGAGATTGAAAAGTTCAATAGGAGTAATTTCTCATTGTAGAAGTTGAAGATGAAGGCTATCTTGAGGAAAGATAATTGTCTAATGGCCATTAGTGAACGGTCAACTAGAGTCACAAATGAAAAGTGGAACAAGATTGATGGGAATGCTGTAGCTAATCTTCACCTAGCTTTAGCTGATGGACTATTATCTAGCATAGAGGAAAAGAGGACTGTGAAGGAAATATGAGATCACCTCACAAAATTGTACGAGGCGAAATCACTCCACAACAAAATTTTTCTAAAGAGGAAACTATACACTTTACATATGGTGAAATCCACTTCGATGATGGAGCACTTAAATACTTTAAATACTCTATTTTTCTAGCTCACATCATTGGGACACACAATAGAGATAAGTGAATATACGAAACTTCTCTCCAAAGTCTACCATATTCGTATGATCAACTCGTCATCAATTTATCAAACAACACAGACACTCTAGTCTTCAACAATATTGTAGCTGCTATTTTGGAAGAAGAGAGTCAACGCAAAAATAAGGAAGACAGGCTAGCAAATTCGCAACAAGTGGAGGCCTTGGTGGTGACGAGGGGAAGATCAATGAAACGTGGCCTAAGTGAGAATCATAGTCATGGTAGATCGAAATCTAGGAGTTAGAAGAATTTCAAGTGCTACAATTGTGGCAAGGAAGGGCACCTGAAGAAGAATTGTTGGAATATAAATAAGAAAGATTCTATTCTTCAAGGAAATGTGGCAAATACTTCAAATAATGGAGATGCAATGGTCTGTGAAGCGGCAATGATTATTAGAGGCAAGAGAAGATTTGTTGATGTATGGCTTCTCGATTCAGCAGCTACTTTTCATATGACCTCTCGAAGAGACTGG
>JAOTAY010000002.1:25346654-25356955 GCA_025629805.1 Erythroxylum baracoense
TGGACCAAATGAGGGAAGACAATGTACTTTTTTTAACCTTTTAGGTTTACGTTTAACACATCTAGATGATTTTTATACAATTTGGACGTAAACGAATCTAAGTACAGAAATCACTTTATCACTGAAGTAATATATTTATAATATGGACAAAATAAAATAAAAAGATCATCAACTGTAATTCTTAAAAATAGTGATTATTTTTATAGTCAATTGGGAAATTGTGACACTTAACTTTATATAGTGCTTGAAAATTCTTAATTTAATGAGCTTCTTATTAGATTTTGTCTTTAAGCATATTTTCATATGTATCATTTAAACTTTACGCTGCGTATAGTTACTGTCTCTCATATGCGAAGACGGAAAGAAACAAAAATTTGGAGACAGAACAGAACAAAAATTGGAGACAGTGAGGTGTTTAGTTGTGATGGACAAAACAGAGAAAACTATATTCGTCTCGAGGACAGACATGTGTTTAGTTGCAGTTGACAGAACATAAAAAACAGTATCAATGACTAAAGTATCCCTTCAGTATAATATGATTGGAAATATATAATTCATTGATTATTTTAAAACGAATGATTTGTATTAATATTTTTTTAATTATATCTATAAATAAGGAATTAAAAAAATGAGTAACATATAAATATCATTTTTGGCTAATACCTAATTCCTCTCCTAATCTAGAGAAATAGGTATCAATATCATTGTTCTTTAAATGTTTTTGATAATTAATTAAAATATAATTCATTCATTAATTAAAATATCGTAATTAATTAATTAATTAATTAAAATATAATTAATTACAATATAATTAATTAAAACATAACTAACTAATACAATTATGCATTAATTAAAATAATGTAATTAATTAATTAATATTATAATTACAATATAATTAATTAAAATATTATAATTAATTAATTAAAATATAATTAATTATATTATAATTAATTAAAATATTATTATTAATTAATTAATTACATTATAATTAATTAAAATATAATCAATTAACTAAAATATAACTAATTAAAATATAATTATTCATTAATTAAAATATTGTAATTAATTAATTAATTACAATATAATTAATTAAAACATAATTCATTCATTCATTAAAATATTATAATTAATTTAATTAATTATTTATTTATTTATCTATGCTCATCTGTCAACTAGTAGGGGAGGGATATTTCTGGAAATTACTTATGTGTTTTGTTTATGTCGTAGGGACAAGAAATCTTGTTCCTCAGTTTTGGAAGGAACAAAAAATTTATGTCTCTATCATCCGGAGTCGAAACAAAAATTAGTAGGGTCAGTAAGCAAACACTGTGAGGTACAAGATTTTTTTGTTTTGTCATCTGTCTCCACCTTTGGAGACAGTAACTATACATAGGATTACAGTGACAAATACGGGTGTCAAGTCTAATGTTCATTCTCTTATTTCATTATTGTCTCTTGAAATTTTTGCATAAGAAATATTACTAAGCAAATTTAAGCAGAAAATAGTTGGTTTTCTAAAATATGATGCTTATTCTAATATAAGTTTATAATATTTTGTCACGATAAATCTTACGAATAAATAAGATAAAGATTATTTTATAGCAAAAATTTTCTCATTTTTACTATAATTTCAATTTTATATTTCAAAATTAAAAAAAGTGAAAATATTTGACAATAAAATATTTTTTATTCTAAATATATTGGTATATTTCATATAGTATGATTTTGCTAACTTAAAATCAATATGTTCTTATTCTATTTTTTTTAAATTTCCTTCTTCGTTAGATTTTGAACTTTTGCAAAATTTTCATAAAATATGAACATGAAACTTTTATATTTAAATAATATCTACCCACAAATGATCTATAGTAACTATTTAAAATATTTTCTTTGAAAATGCATGATAGGGTATCGCCTAATTTGTTAAAGTTTTACAATTCTTATACAAATTAATAATACCTCAAATATATTAAGTGTATGAAATAATTAATAATTTTCTTATTGATATAACATATGACTAAAATTTTTTTAGAATTTGTGTTTGTATAAAGTATATGTCTTGCATGTAGATTTTGTAAGAAAACTAATGATTTTTTTAACTCAATTCATAATCTACAAATAGGAGTCAAAACCTTTTTAAGTAGTTTATGTGTATAGGTTTTGTAACAAAATTACTAAATTTTTATTACTTCATTTTAGTTTCAAATTTATTTATACTTGTCCCTGTAAGTGCAAACGAATGATTTAAAACTTTAATACAATCTAAAAAAAGTTAAGTAATATAAATGATTTTATTTCTCTAAATATTTGAGGCACATTCCTTTATTTTAACATACATCTTACTAGATTAAAAGGTGCTATAATTTATTTTTCTTAAACTCAAATCTATAATAAAAATAAATCGGTGCACAATCTTATTATTTCTACAATAATAGCTCTCAAATGCTAGTTTGCTCTCAATACCATGTTCAATTAGTACAGATTCTGAACTCTTAAAACCTTGCTAAGGATTAATCTTAGACCATGGTGATCCATTTTCATACAGGAGTGATTTAATGCTCTCTTCAAGACTGGGAAGTCGATGTTGGTCATCATAACTATACATCAAAGGAACCATCCTTGCCATATTAAGAGAAGCTTTTGTGAAAGTTGGTGAAAATGGGGTTGGATAGAGGCATTCCCTATTGAGGGTTTTCCAAGCCTCCGAAATCATACGCAAAACTTGCTTTCGGGCATCATCTAAAGAACACTTCTTTTCTTTCATGTAACATTCCACAAATGATCCATCATGTCCACATTGATTTTCATCCTGCACCATAGTCCGACGTTATTCTCCTATGGATAATTTGTTCCTTCTGATTAAAGCAAAGAAGATGCTTCACAATAGGAAAAATATTTGATGACAAACATTATAGTAAATAATCACTAATAATTAATAAATAATGACAACCTATTTGTTCTTTCTTTGCTTTGTTGACATTATTGTCGCAAAAGACTGCATAACAGACACACACACATATATATATATTCAACTTCTAAGGAATAAAGCAGTATGCATTTGGAGTGATCGCTTAGGGCCAAAAAGAAATCAGCTGCTATAAAGGATATCGAGTGATCGCTTAGGGCCAACTAGATATTGTTCTCTCTCAAGACTACCCTACAGATTGTACGTGGCCTATATGAAGAGACACTATGCCGGACTGCCAGTTGTTCAAGAAACAAGGAAACGTGCAACAATCCAAAGTCACGACAAGAAAGGAGCTGGCAACATAAAAAGTATGAAATCTAAGTTATTACCTTGGCACTTCCCAAGTCATCCCAAAGCCGAAGAATCGTTGCTGTGGAAGATATTATGCTTGGATTATTTTCAACAACTTCCACATTGTCTTTTGTCACCTCTTGACCTAGTAAAAAGAAAATGTGAACTAAAACGACATGGACTCCTGAACTAACAATCCCATTCTTCAAGTAATCTTCACTAGTTGGCAAGTGTCCAGAGGCAAACCATCTTGCTTCTACTAGAAATGCTTTGCACAAGCTTGTCCACTGCAAATTCAGGAATCTATTAGTTGTTTGGAATTATATATCGATGCTTATAAAATTTCCTCCCTTTAATTGTGTTCATTAAATGTATACCGTTCTTCGCAGGGACCGAACTGGGTTCCATCTATGATCCTTATAGACTTTGTAGCTAATTTCATTGGTAAGATTATCAAGAGCCCTGAAACATGTCTTCATATAGTCTGGTAGTAGTTCCACAGCAGCAATGTCCCATCTAATTAATGCATCTATTGTTAGCTAGAGGGATAGCGTAGAGGGAATTCTTGTATATGCATTAAATTTCATGAAAGCTTAAGTTTATATCTTTGATGTCAAGGACAGAAATCAATTAACTTAAGATTTTATACGAAACCAAAGAATATTTCATATATTAACTCTTAAACGGTTTAGAAGGTTACCGTTCCACAACTTCCGTGAAGCTAATGAGTTCATTTAGGGTCCCGTAAACATCAAAGATGTCATCGATTATATAAATAAAGGAGATCACTTTTGTGATGTCAATCCTCTGTTGTGACAATTTTGGGTTGTTGAGCGTAGCCACCGACCACATGTACCATTTCACTGGTTGATCTCTTGCGAACTCTAACTCCTCAGACAAACCAACTTCCTTCCACCATCTAAAAGCAAACAGTACTATCAAAATTGTTTCTCGTGTCTCAGCAATCAATAGTCAGATGTGATTAATTAACATTGGCACCTAGCCGAACTTACCTTGAGATTTGAATGATTTCTCGTTGATGCTGATGTTGAACAATATCGAAATCCAAACTGGCAAGATCCTGAAGCGCATTTATGCACCCATTTGACCCTTTTAGATGGGAAAAGAAGTGTCTGGCCATGAATCTACTCAAGCTTTTGTGATGTGGATGCTCTAGCGTATGCCTAACTAGTCTAGCTTCAAAAGGGTCTGCATGCGTGGCTAAGGAAGTTAGAAGCTGGTAACTGTAACCATTAGCTTCATCCAGTATATCTTCTCCTACACTCAGTTGTGAAGCTTCGTATAAACCCATTAGTCCCTGGATGTCGGCACTTAGGTTTTGGTGGAATTTTCCTTCCTTGTCTTTGAAGTTGTTGAACACTCCTGTTCAACATATATGCATAACATAAATGACCCAGTCCACAGCAGATAAGTCGTAATTAATAATATAGTTCAAGTCCAAAGCTCTCTCAATTTCTGGTGCATACATGGTTAATTCACAGCTGAATAATATGTTTAGACACGTCTGAGTTTAATTAATTTCAACAAAATAGCCAGATAGACAAAGCAATAACATCTAAAAGGTTGGATTGATTTTTAAGTCCGTGTCAGATGCAAAAGAATCTATTGAAACCAACCTGCGGAAACATGGTAACCTTGTTGTCTCAAAAGTCGAAAACGAAGTGCCGCCTCATGGAGGTTATTGTCAACATGACTGCTGAACACTTTGTGGTGTCTCTCTAGAATTGCTTCAATTTCCTCTTGGAAGTGGTGATCAATGCCTAGGCGTTGGATAGTATCAACCAGCACCAAGCCATCCAAAGAGTCATCTTCAAGTTGGCTCAATATATGCTTGCATGCCTTCAATTTTTGCTCGAGCTCAACGCAAGAACCATCCTGAATGAGAAGAGAAACGGATTCATGACTACTTACAGCTGGAGATTGTTAAATAAACTATAGAAGTTTAAGTTGTTGAGTGATGATCTCACAACTGATTAACTGAAGTAAATTAATGATAATTATCCCTAATTGACAGGAAAGGTGCTAATGAACGCAACTACATGTGCGTTCATTATACTGTCTGACACGGAAAGCAACTTGAGGCCCTGAAAATATAGGTATGGAGTATTTGCCATCAGTAAGACTACTCAATCAACAATCTAGAAGAGCTGTGACGGATATCGTTCACGTTTAAAGGAACATTTTACTCCACCAAACATTACCTATCAATCGTACATATCCTCAAAATTGGAGTGGAGAATGTAAGTCTACCAGAAAATGTAAGACGTGAAAACGAAACATAAAAAGAGTAGTAGCAGAAAACAGAAAGGGTCATCTTACACTAGTTAAATCCACTTGAGTTAGATGGCTTAAATGCTTCGAGGAACTAGTACAGACTGCGTGGTTATCAGCAATGTTCCAGCTTTTAGCACCAGCGATACGCTTAAAATCGATAAAATTTGGTTTAGCGATTTCGGGAGTTGGCTTTTGAGCACACTTGGCAGGAAATACAGTGAACAGAATTTTTGAAGCCACGGACATTATCAATAACGGAGGACCAATTAATATTTCGAAGAAACAAATGGCTAAACTGGGAAGAGATGGTCCGGATGGCATGCAGACGACCGATGCAACCCCAATTTATACAAGTCCAAGTTACTGTACAGGAATAATACTCTCGCTTATAGAAGTCCAAGTTACTGTACAGGAATAATACTCTTGCTTATAGAAGTCCAAGTTACTGTACAGGAATAATACTCTCGCTTAAGATCTGCGGGCCGAAAAATTTATGTTACTATTGCTCAAAAAAGGACAAAGAGAGTTTAATTTCCTCTGCTGACGTGGCAGGTTTTTCTCTGAAAATAGGGTTTTTGTCATCTACTCTTGAACGGCGAGCCGCACTGATTCCCATGGATATTCCCATGCAAAACCTCGTACTCTCAGATGATGAAGACACTCCGCTACCGCTGGGGAATCCAAATCCTCCCCCGCAAGGCGATAGATATCACTATTGTCTTGTAGGGATTTTTCTCACTTATGGTCACGTGAATGTTGAAGCAATGAAGCACACTTTATCAACCCTCTGGCATCCAATAGGGGGTATCTCTATCACTGACCTGGGAGCCAAGCGTTTTCTCTTCCGTTTTTACAATGAAATCGATTTCGAAAGAGTGCAAGAAGGAGGGCCATGGAACTTTAATCGGCATACATTGGTCTGGGCTCCAATCAAGGATGGCGCAGATCCCCTCACAATCCCGCTTGTTTTTGCAGATTACTGGGTTCAGGTTCACCAGCTGGAACCGGGTTATATGACGGAGGCAACGGCACAACTCTTTGGGAACTTTATTGGTCAGTTTATCACATACGATGCAAAGAATATGGGGAGGAGAATGGAACAAGGTGATGCATATATGAGAGTTCGGGTTAGAATTGATATTCGTAAGCCACTTAAAAGGAGGAAACAAATCATAGCTGCAGATGGAAGGTCGTTTTTTGCGGTTTTCAAATATGAGAAACTTGAAGTTTTCTGCTTCCTATGCGGACGTGTGGGACATACAGACTCCTTTTGTGAAGTTCGACTTACAAAGCCAAAGGACACTTTAGAATATGCATGGGACGAAAGTTTGCGTGCAAACACCAGGAGGGCAAGGAGAAGCACCAATGTATGGCTGAGGGAAGTAGAGGAGAGCAGCGTCATGGGTGTGAAGGGAGATTTGGGCGTTGATGCGGATAAGGAGACTGTGGAAACGGCAGTTTCTAATCAAAGGAGACAATGGTATGGAGTGCATATTGCTGAAATGGCGGACCAAAAGGAGGACCAAGAAAATGTCTCTGATTCTGGCTTAGATATGAATATGGAGGCTTGTGAGAATGAAGGGATTACTAAGCCCGATGATAATAAGAAACGGCAGTGGACAGGAGTTAGAACAAGTCAGTCGGTTGAGGTTTCTTCAGCTAAGGATTCCTCAATGGGCAATAAAACACCTTCCAAACAGGTGGCAAAGAAGATAGCGGCTAGTCCTGCAGGGCGGGACAGCCGAGCACAATGAATCTCCTAAGTTGGAACTGTCGGGGAATTGGCAATCCCCAGACGGTTCATAATCTCAAGGTTTTTACCTTGAGTTACAAGCCATCTATAGTTTTCTTAATGGAGACTATTGCCGATAAGAGGAGATTGGAGTTTGTTAGCAAGGAGTTAAAATATGATCATTGTTTTGTGGTAGATAGTGTGGGTAGAAGTGGTGGGCTTGCTTTAATGTGGAAGGATGAGGTTGATTTACTTGTCACGGGATTCTCAAACAATTGCATTGATGCGAGAATAAGAGCAAATGAAGGAACTTGGAGGCTTACAGGCTATTATGGGTTGGCGGATAGAAATCAAAGGAGGGTTTCTTGGAATTTGTTGAGGGCGTTAGCTCGTAGAGATGATGGTCCTTGGTTGTGTTTAGGCGACTTTAATGACTTGTTATGCCAAGAAGAGAAGCAGGGAGGAAGCACCTATCCTAACTCGCTAATCAATGGATTCCGTTCAGCTATTCTGGATTGCGGGTTGGTGGATGTCCCGGCAGTCAATTATACTTTCACATGGCGGATGAAGAGGGACGGGCAGATTATTACTAGAGAGAAATTGGACAGGGCTATGTCTAATGAAGCATGGGCTAATAGATTCCCAAATGCTAATGTGTCGTGTGTCATATCTCATACATCTGACCACGACGCACTATTGGTGCGAAATAATGTTCAGCTGGCATCTAGGAGAGGGAGGAAATTCAAGTTTGATAATGGGTGGCTGGGTCACGAGGATTTGAAGGAGGTCGTCACCAAAGGCTGGAAAGGGATAAATGATGATTGTATTATGAAGCGAAAAGAGAATTGCATCAGGGAGTTAGTGAGGTGGGGGAGCCAGATAAATTCAGCTTTTTGGAAGGAGAAAAATAACATTGAGGTAATATTCAGAACTAATAGAGAGAGGGATCCGGATTTTGATGATGACGAGTTGCGCGCTAGATTGGAAGAGATTCATGGTGTTGAAGAACGGAGGAGGAGGCAGAATGCTAAGCAGTTCTGGATGCAGTATGGGGATAAAAATAGTAAATTTTTCCATGCTTGTGTCAAGAATAGGAAGAAGCGTAATAATATAGAGACTCTCTGCAGGGATGACGGAACCATGATAAATAGCAAAGAAGGGTTGGAGGAGATTGTAAGGGAGTACTTCACGGCATTGTTTAGAGGGGAAAATTCGGAAATTGGTAGGTTGGGTGAGTTGGTTCCAAAGAAAGTTTCAGAGGAGGAAAATATTATTCTTACCAGGGAGCTAGAGAAGGAGGAAGTAAGAAGAGCAGTTTTTCAGATGCATCCAGATAAAGCTCCAGGGCCAGACGGACTAAATCCAGCCTTTTTTCAAAAATGTTGGAATATTGTGGGCGATGATGTGGTATTAGGATGTAAGGACTGGCTTAAGTCAGGTAATATTCCTGACAGTCTGGCAGAAACTCTTATTGTTTTGATCCCAAAAATTGACAAACCAGTTACTATCAGAGACTACCGTCCGATATCATTATGTAATGTTTTATATAAAATATTATCGAAGGTACTGGCTAACAGATTGAAAGAGGTTTTGGCAGGGGTGGTATCGGATAATCAGTCGGCCTTTGTTCCTGGCAGATTAATTACTGACAACATGCTTATTTCACATGAACTCCTACATTCCCTACGTCATAGGAGAAGAGGTCATACAGGAGGATGCGCCTTGAAGATTGACATCAGTAAAGCATACGACAGGGTTAGCTGGGGTTTCGTTTGTGAAATGATGAGGCGGTTGGGTTTCTCAGAAAGATGGATTGAATGGATGTATATGTGTATGAGTAGAGTGTCGTACAAGGTCAAGGTTAATGAAGAAGAGATTGGCCCTATTCCAGCTAGCAGGGGATTGAGACAAGGGGATCCACTGTCTCCGTATTTATTCTTAATATGCGCCGAAGGCTTCTCATTGTTATTGCAGGATGCGGAAAGACGGGGGACTATACATGGAGGTAGAACAGTTAGGGGAGGCCCGCATATTTCACATCTTTTTTTCGCAGATGACTCCTTGCTATTTTTTGAGGCGCGATCGGAGGAAGCAGTCGCAATCAAAAACATTTTGACCGAGTATGAACAAGCCTCCGGGCAAGCCATAAATTTTCAAAAGACTGACATTGAGTTCAGTCCGTGTGCTTCAGATAGCTTGAAAGATGATGTTTTGGCCATTCTTGGAGTTGAGCACCGTCAACTTGGAGGTAAATATTTAGGCTTGCCGTCTTGGATAGGAAGAAACAGAAAACAAGTTCTCAGGTTTATCAAGGAGAGGGTGTGGTATAGAATGCAGGGGTGGTCTAATCGGTTTTTATCACGGGCAGGAAGAGAGGTGCTCATTAAATCAGTTATCCAAGCAATTCCAACATATGCCATGAGTATTTTTGAGATCCCTAAAGGTCTGTGTGAGGAGATTGAGAAGATGATGAATTCTTTCTGGTGGGGTATGAAGAAGGAAGGGGGAAAAAGCATTCACTGGTTAGCATGGAAGAGAATGTGCGGATCGAAAGCAACTGGTGGTATGGGCTTCAGAGAGTTGAGAAGTTTCAATTTAGCGCTCCTTGGGAAACAATGTTGGAGATTACTTACAAAACCGTCCATTCTACTTACTCGGGTCTTCAAATCAAAATACTTTCCGGAGGGGAATTTTTTAAACGCAAGGATTGGAAATAATCCTAGCTATGTTTGGAGAAGCTTAATGGCGGCGAGAGAATTGATTGAATTGGGGGCGAGGTGGAGAGTGGGGGATGGAGAGTCGATAGTGGCGGCCAAAGACCCTTGGATCCCAAAACAAACGTCCTTTATCGCGGATGATGGTGAGCAATATATAGACCCTACTTTGAAAGTCTCATATTTCATAATTCCAGAGAGGAGGAAATGGGATGTCGGTAAATTGATGCAATTCTTTAGTGCAAGAGATGTCAATGCCATTTTGAACATCCCTTTAAGTTGGAATGTTTCTAGTGACAGC
>JAOTAY010000002.1:25364887-25387182 GCA_025629805.1 Erythroxylum baracoense
TACTCCATATATCATATTATTATATTGATAAAATTATTTAAAATTTTTATAACTAATTTTTGCAATGTTAGTAAATATTAATGATTAGTTAATACTACTGTTTAACACTTAAAATTATGTTGTGAGTTTTTTTTAATAATATGTTCCAAACATATCTTAACAAATCTTCAATAAAACATATCTTAACTATGATAGATAATAAAAATGTTAGTTTAATAATTTTGAAAAATGTCATACATTTAGTAACGATTTCTAGAAATCATCACTGAATGTACACATTTAGTGACAATTTCTAAACTTCGTCACCAAATGTGTATCATTTCGTGACGATTTACAGAAATTGTCATAGAATGCTTGACATTTAGTGACAATTTTAAAAAACCGTCGCTGAATGATTAACCTTTTGTGACCAAATAAAAAGTTCGTCACCAAATATTGACTTTTTGGTTACGCTTTGGAATATCGACACCACATATAGACCCTTTGGTGATGATTTCCAAGATTTGTCACCAAATGTTTGATAAATTATGGTGACGTTTTTCAAAAGTGTCACCATACGCTTATTTAGCGATGAATATCTGAGATCGTCACCCATTGTGCGTTATTTAGTGACGATTTATCTTAATCGTTACTAAATATTCAGCATTTGACGATGATTTCTTCTATGTGTCGCTAAAGATTTTCCCTTTTGCGACGCTTTTTGTTTTAGTCGCTAAATGGTTAGTTTTAATGATGAATTTTTTGAATCGTCGCAATATGTTAACTTTTTGCAATGATTTTTATTTCGTGGCAAAATAAATGGTCGCAAAAGGGTCTGTTTGTTGTAGTGTGTTTAAACATGATTTCCAATCCTTCTATTAATAAGCATATAAAGTTTAGTCATTATAAATTAGTACCCGCTACAAATTGTGCAAATAAAGTAAAATGATGACCAACCATGGTAAATTTTAGAAATCGATTAGTGTTGAGGACTCAAAATTGTTCTCTAATAACGAAGGAAACAAATCTTCAAGAAAAAATTAAAGTGGCTAGCACCAAGAAGCAACCTTCATGTCATATACTTGAGTTATTATTGCTTGTCACTAATTGTCCAACCGAGAAGTTTATTAGTACCTCATGAATTGTTCTAGACTTTATAATGGATATAAGTAAATTTTACTGTGTGAAAATATAACAAATGGATTCCAGTTCAATGGGGTTCATACCTAAATGCTGTAGAAAAATAAAAAACAAATCATAAACAATAAACATGTCCAGAAATGGCTTTAAACTTGACAATGTCGACTCTCTCTTCACCCCTCATATGAAGTAAAAAGTAAAATCAAAACAAATAATTATTTAAGAAAAGATAAAGAATGAAAAAGAATAGATAATGTACATGGCTCCTTGAAACTTGCGAAGTTAAGAATAAATATTGATGATGAAAAAGAATAGATAATGTACATGGCTCCTTGAAACTTGCAAAGTTAAGAATAAATATTGATGGAAAGAAGAGAATCAATTGAAGATGATAATACTTATTAGAATATCATTTTTGAGTAATGTTTCTATATCAGCGACAATGAATGCTGAAGGCCTTCTTACCCTATCGCCGTAAGTGTGTTGCCAGCGTTCTCACTTCTGACATCTCCATATGGTGTCCGCAAGTACTGCCGGATAACTGACTGAATCAAATAGGCTTGTGGGGAGGGGTTCAGATCCTCTCCTCCCATTAGCCTGTTTCAATCTTATTTGTCTTAATACAATGCCGTTTTATGTCTAAATATACACAAAAACGATATCATATTGGGGCAAAATCAGAGTTAGAACAGACTTATAGAAATAGAGAATTTCATGTCTATGGGGAGCAGGCTTGCCTGTGGATACAAAGATATTGTATTTATATATATAGATGATAAAATAAAGTTAGATATTGATTAAAGACTCTTTAAGGGAAAGGCAATTCCATTCCATAATCTTTTAATTTGGAAAGTTCAATTATGCTGCGTAGTTTTGTTTCACAGAAGAAGGAAAGAAGTATATTAGATTTCTATTTATTTGATATTTAACATCCCCTTGGGGTGTGGGATTTAAATATGTGAGTTTCTTGAATTATGGGATTTTAGCTAGGAGATTAAAGGAATAGCTTTTCCCTTTAATATAGTCGCACTGGCAGTGGCTTAAGAGATCACAACTTTCCCAGCAAACAATCAACATTAATCAACGTAGTTTTATTTTATGTACCGAAGATAAGATACCTTCCTCCAGTTTTGAGAAAATTATGATCCTTTAATTTAATTAGAATACATTTAGTAAAATTGAATGTTAAACAATTTTTTAATATTTTCATAATTCATAAGAAATATGACATGATACAGAGAAAATTAAAACACTTGTATTTAGTAAAGTTTAAATAATTTTATATATCGTTAATATTAAATAATTTGATAGTAAATTTTAATTATATGTAATAATAATCATTCTATATAATTTTAAGAAATATGTGAAAATTTTAAATATTATATTTTAAAATTAAAAGACCTACTTTAAAAAGTCTGACACACTTCACGTAGGACATGCATATAGAGATTGATTATAACATTTATTGAAATATATGAAGATAGTATTTGGAGTCAATTTCACTTTTAATAATTTTCTCAGTTTTATATTATGTTTTAATTATTATAGCAAAATTTTAAATTTTAGTAAGTTTAGGATAAACTTTAATACATTCGTGTGAAAATAGTTATAATAACTTCGTCATCAGTATTTTTTTTAATAAATATTTAGCATTCTTATAAAAAAATATTAAAATATTTTATTTCATAATTTAATTTTTATAACATATATTAACTTTTAATAAAATAATTTTCATTTTCATTATTATGCACCATAAATATGTATATTTTTGTAATAAGACTTACATTTTTATTTTTTGATACTAATATGTTAGGATTAATAAAGAGAATAATTATTTTTAAATTTATATAAATAAAAATGTGTATATTTAATAGTATTTATGTACACATTGCATAAATATGGAGTAAAATAAAGAAGTTTAAATGCATTAGGATGTATCACGATATTAATTCTTTTTTGATATTTGTATAGATTAAAAATATATTTATTTAAATATTTACTTATATATGTTATACTATTAATTTTTATTTGTATATTAATACAAATAAATATATTTATTTAAATATTTAGTTATATATGTTATTTATAGGTGACCCTTGATGAATAGCAGAAACTAAAGACACATTACATTGTTAGACCACATGAATCGAGAAAGGCTCTTCTCGTTATGACTACTAGACTCGTGGAATATTTCACCAATAAACCTCAGGGGAGCTACATCATAGGTTTCTAGCTAATATACCAATCAAGCGGTTTATAGAACAAATTTCCATAAGATATCAAATATTGACTGTAGCTTAGATTTCATATATGCTAGCTGAGACAATTTTGGTTGATAATTCTAAGGCATGTTGTTTATAAATCTAAACTCTTTTCCTATATAACTTAGAACTCAAATGTGATCTATAGTTCAAGACGGTCTAATATACAAGATCATCATGAAGACACAAATGTAGAGTATACTTGTCTTCCTAGATAACTGTTGCTTACATTATTCAACAATCAAGCTTTTACGAGAGAGAAAAACTTAGAAAAAAGCCACAAGATAAAACTCACACTTCGTTTTGTTGAATTTGCGATTATCTACTATGAAAGAGAAACCTTGCTTTTATAGACCAAGCAAAAGGAAATAGGACAAACAACTTTTGGAAAAGATTCTCATATAATACAATAATTCAAACTAGAATACAAAAGTGAATATAAAAGAAAGAATTATTGGAAACACCGGGTTTCAATAATATTTTTAAAAGATAAGAAGGAATATATTATCAGGGAGATGCAGAAAAAGATTGGAATCCAACACAGTCATCATCAGAATCAGACATGTCATCATCCATTTTTTCCAGTTCTTTAATAAAATGGGCTATTTCTGTATCGTTCCAAACTGAAGGCCAGGGAACTTGGGCATCTTGAAAATAATCAGGAAGTTTGGGCTTGGTTTTTGACTTTGCAATTGTAGAGCTTTCTCTAATTTCAAAAAAATTTTTGGGTTTAAAGCCAGGTGAACTTATAGTTCACCTGACATTATAATATTAAATCCCATATAAACAAATTGATCAATAAAATATCAATATCTAGCCATTGGTGAAATAGGCTTGACCTAAAGAGGTACAAGTAGTTGGCTTGGTGGATTTGGGATAATGATTTAGGTGATTTAAAAAATGGTATAGATCATGCATCAAATTTTGGGCTAGTCAATGGAGGTTTGCCAAATTTGAAAATAATTAATGGTACAAATGTAGCTATTTTTAGTCTAGTTATACGGACGATAGACAATAAAGATAAAATGAGCTTTTTTTTAGACAGAGGAATGTCCAATAGTTAATATTAGTTGAAGATGTATCCAAGTTGAATACTCCATTTAGACAAGGGTTGGAACCATTTGAGAAATGTCCATAGTAGGAACTGACACTAGTTAGATTGGTAAGATGTTTATAAATATGTGAAGGAGAGAAAGCAATTTGCCAGGCATACATGTTCGATAAATTCTATAGATACCACAATGTTGGCTCACAAAAAGAGAATCATAAAGATGGTGAAGGTTATGATATGGTGTTTTCATCTCAAACTAATGGGGGTATGGAGAAATGTTCGGGTAGTGAAAATAAAACGGAGGTAGTAAAAATGACTTTTTTGAAGGAAAACATCAATGTCATCCATTGTTTATAAAGGAGTTTTGGTGATTGGAGGGAAGGTTTTGTTAATCCTAGCATATAATGGAAATTCCAAGATGGGAAGAATAAGAGGAATTGGTGTTCTTAAGATGGGAGAAAACAATTGAATTGGTTTTCTAAGTCAAAAGAAAAAATCTAAAAGGACGTTGTAGTGAAATTTGATATGGCGAAGGGTGAATTTATATTGAAAAACCAATTTTACCATTGAAGCAATTAGTTATCAGGTGACATCTTCTGGTTAGGCTAAAAAATCTTTAGAAAATATATGTTATCTATTTCAATCAAAAAGTGATAAAGATTGAGGTGGAAATTCAATTTTTTGATGCCCTTTTTTACCACAAAGATCTCCTTATAGATGGTGTTGTAGTGCTTTTTTGATTCCTTAAACTAGCCACTAGCATGACCACAATAATGTATTTTCCCATCAATCTCTTCAGTCAAGATAGAACCCAATAATGGTCACTAACATCTATCTAAAGGATGTGTTAGCTTTTGTTAGGAATTTTTAAAGGGGGTAGATTTTGACTTTTTTGTGTGGAAATGGAGCGGATTTTGACTTGCTTTGTTATAAGTGCTAGATAGCTTTGGTTTGCTCTTTACTCCATAATGGTGGACTATATCTTAGTAATTTAGGTAAACAAGTTGTGTGATCAGCCACATAAAGAATGAAATCTCTAATGTAATTAACAATTCCAAGAATTGTTAGATTTGCTTCGTGTTAAGATTTTCAATAAGAAAATGTAACAGCTAACTTGTTATTTCTATACCAAGCTGATAAAATCCATCAAGAAAATTCATGCCCAAAAATTCTGTTTGGGATGTCCCAATATGACTTTTCTTAAATGACAGTATAATTCCATATTGCTTTGTAAAATTTAAAATGATTAAGGAGAACCTTATGATCTTCATGGGTTTTGGAGTATAAGAGGATATCATCAATATAGATCAAAGTTCTAGAAATAATAGACTCATAAATTTTTGTCATCATCCTTTAAAATAGTGATGGGGCAATCTTGAGTCCAAATGGTATAACAGTCCATTATTATTGAGCATTCACAATGCAAAAAGCTATCTTATATCTTTCTTGTGGAATTACATCAGATTTCCAAAAACCTGCTTTCAAGTAAAATTTTGAAAAGATTGTTGCTTCTTTGAGAAACAAGACTTAAGTATTGATCTTTGGTAGTATGAATTTTTAATCTTGAAGGAATGCATTCGGAGGTATATGATCAATTATCAACTTTGTTTTTCCTCTCTTTTGTTATGCTCTTTTGTTTACATAGAAATCTTGACACTCATTTTTGATTTTGTGGGCTCAATTAATCCTTATTAGAATAAGATGGTACACTCCTCTTATGATAACTTTAAATCATCATAATTCATGCCAGGATGAGTAGCATTGGAAGGATTAATGTTTTCATTCTTCTTGAATGATAGATGAATGAAAAATTGTGGATTTTTCCAATGAGTATTAGGGCGTAAGAACTATGTATAGTTCTTAAGAAAGTGCTCTAAAAATTGATCCCATAGTTTTTCATATAGAGGAGGTACTTAGGCGAGTTCAAACATGTTGCATATATCTATGTGGCATTGAAGTTGGATCGCCATATAATCCCTTTGGGTAGGATTTAAAATGAAGATGCTTTGCAATAGACGTTCATACCAATTAGGATATTTGCGCTAGGTAGATGACTACTAAGAACTTTAGTCCACACAACATAATCAAGGAAAAATCTTATCTCTATTTTCCTTTTAATTGTAAGCCCAATTTTGAATGAATTACCATCAATAGTAGTGAAATATTCATCATGTAATATCCAGACTTCAAGGGGTAAGATTTTGGGCTTCATAATACTTCAACAGGATCCAGTATCCATATATCTAATAACCTTGATTGGCTTATCATATTTATCTTATTGTAATAACTGAATATAGAAATAAGGACGAGGAACAGTGATAGGTTTTGAGTCTACCTTCAAACATGTTTGTTGTAGCATGTATAAGTAATCATCATCAATACCTTTATTAATTAGCTTATTAGAGGATGCAAATTCATCATCATAAGAGTTAATTGGAACAAAAAATTTTGTTTCATAATCTTCACTAGATTGTTCTTCAATGAAGTCTTCAATATTACCATTGTCATGGATTAACATTATAACCTCAATGGATCCCAATAGTTTGAAATCCTTTTTGGTATTGTTAGGAAATTAACAAGTATAATGTCCTAGTTTACCACAAAAGAAACAACGATCTACCTTTTTTGCATAAGAGCTCTTCGTTTAAATAATTGAACAAATCTGCTTCATTTTCATCTTTTGAATGGCTTATGATAACCATTTGAAATTTGGGATTTGTGAAACTTTTTATAGTATAACTTCTTGTGATGATACTTCTTTTTAGTATGACATTCACAATCCCTTTTCTCCTTACACTTGATCTTTATATAAGGCTTTTTGCAAGCTTTTTTCAATAGAGGAGCATATGTTATCAAGTTTTTGAAAAACGCCTATTGATCATAAATTTTTTCAAAATAAGCTAAGGCAAGCTGATAGATTTCTTCAAGAGATATTTCTCTCATATCTCCTCGTAAAGTTGCAATGGTCCTTTTGAGTTCAGGTTGTAATTCTTTTGGACGAGATAGGATGAATGTATAATGAAAATTGACATTATTAAAACCTTACAAAGTTACGGGGCTATTTTACTGAGTTCCTTAGAGAGACTTGTCTTGCACCACTGTGTATTCTCTACCTACGCACCTGTATCAGTTTCAGGTATAGGTATCCTTTTATTAAAGGTGGTTTGAGTTTTCTTTTTAAAGTATGGCACTAGTTACTTCAACGTCGTAGTGCCTGGTATTATAACATTGGCTCAAGTCATTTTCTCTACCCCTTCTTACCCTAGAAAACCATTAATGATGTCAATCTTGGTTATACATTCATCTCATCTCTTCTAAAAGAATTACAACCTGAACTCCAAAAGACCATTGTAGCTTTACGAAAAGATATAAAAGAAACATCTCTTAGCTAAATCTATCTACTCACCTTAGCTTCTCTTAATAAGTTGTGTGATCAATAAACATTTTTCAAGAATATGATAAAAGGGGGTCCTCTATTAACCAAAGCTTGCAAAAAGCCTTAAAGATCAAGTGTAAGGAGAAAAAAGATTGTGAATATCATAATAAGAATCATCATCACAAGAAGTTCTCCTACAAAAAGTTTCACAAATCCCAAATTTTGAATGAAGGTTATCATCAGCCAATCAGAAGATGAAAATGATGCAGATTTGTCTAATTCTTTAAATCAATAGATCCTCATGTAAAAGAGGTAGATCGTTCTTTCATTTGTGGCAAACTAGGACATTATGCTCACTAATTTCTTAATAAGACAAAAAAGAATTTGAAACTATTGGAATCCATTGAGGCTATAATGCATGTCCATGGCAATGATAATATTGAAGACTTCATTGAAGAATACTCCAGTGAAGATAAGGAAACAAAGATTATTATTCCAATTAGATCTGATGATGATGAGTTTTCATCCTATAAAAACCTAATTAATGAAGATACTAAGGATGATTACTTATACATATTAAGCAAACATGTTTGAAGGTAGACTCAAAACCCATCACTGTTCTTTGTCCCTATGTCCATATCCAGTTATTACAACATGATAAATATGATAAGCCAATCAAGGCTATTAGATATATGGATACTGGATCCTGTTAGAGTATTATAAAGCCTAACATCTTACCTCCCGAAGCCTAGATATCACATTATGGATATTTCACTACTACTCATGGTAATTCATTCAAAATTGGGCTTATCACCAAAAGGAAAATAAGGATAAGATTTTTCCCTGATTGTGTTATGTAGACTAAAGTTCTTGGAAGTCATCTACCCGGCCTAGATATCTTAATTAATATGGATGTCTATTGTAAAACATCTCCATTACAAATCATAACCAAAAGGATTAAATGTTGAGCCAACTTTAATGCCTACGCAAATATACATAACTTGTTTGAACTCACCAAAGTACCTCCTCCATATGAAGCACTACAGAATCAATTTTAGAACATTGTCCTGAGAATCATGCACAGTTCTCACACCCTAATCCTCTTTGGAAAAATCCATAATTTTTCATTCATCTACCCTTTAAGAAGAATAAAGACATTAGTACTACCAAGGCCACTCATCCTGGCAAGAATCCTGATGGTTTAAAGTTAGCACAAAAGGAGTGTGCTATCTTACTCCAATAAGGAGTATTGGAGCCCAAAAAATCAGACTGGGCATGCCAAGCTTTTAATGTGAACAAAAGATAGGGAAAAATAGGTTGGTAATTGATTATAAAACTTTGAATGCCTTCTTTTAAGATAATAAATTCTCACTACTAAAGATCAATGCTCAAGTCCTATTTCTCAAAGAAGCAACAATCTTTTCAATATTTGACTTGAAAGTAGGTTTTCTTGCAATTAGGCATAGATCCGCAAGAAAGATACAAGACAACTTTCTACATTCCAAATGCTCAATATCAATGGACTATTATGTCATTTGAACTCTAGATTGCCTCATTACTATTTTAAAGGTTCATGAAAAAAATTCTCTTAAACTTATAAAGATCATAAGGTTCTACTTCAGTCATTTTTAGATCTTACAAAGCAATATAGAATTATAATCTCAACTAAGAAAAGTCATATTGGGACAGCCTAAATATAATTTTTGGACACAAATTTTCATGATGGATTTTATCAGCTTCGTCCATATATAGTAAGTAAACTATTACAATTTCTTGATGAACATCCCAACATGAAACAGATCCAACAATTCCTCGTTGCGTAATTAGCTATGTGAGGGATAAAATATCAATTACATCAGATATTTCATCCCTCGGGAATTGTTAATTACATCAGATATTTCATCCCTCACATAGCTAATTACACAACTCCCTTATCCAAATTGTTGAGAAAAAATCCACCATCATAGAGTAAATTACAAACCAAAGCTATCCAGCACTTAAAACAATCAAGTCAGAATCCACTCCAAAGGCCAATGCATCCTTCAGACAAATGTCGGTGACCATTATTGGCTTGCCATCTTGATTGAAGAGATTAATGAGAAAAAACATTACTATGGCCATGTTAGTGGCCAGTGTAAGGAATAAAAGAAAAACACTACCACACTATTTATAAAGAGACCATGCGGTAAAAAAGGACATCGAAAGTTCAATTTCCACCTCAGCCTTTATCACCTTCTAATTGAAATGGACAATACATCTTTTCCAAAGATTCTTGAGCCTAACAAAAAGATATTGCTTGATAACTAATTACTTCATTGACAAGATTGGTTTTCTCGCTATAAATTCACCATTTGCCATATCAAAAGTCACAAAAACATCCTTGCAAATTTTCTCTCTCAACTTAGAAAACCAATTCAATTGTTTTCTCCCATATTAAGAACACCAATTCCTCTTATTCTCCTTATCATTGAATTTCCACTGTATGCTAGGATCAAGAAATCCTTCCCTCCAATCACAAAAACTCTTCCACAAACAATGGATGACATTGGTGCTTTCCTTCGAAAAGTTCTTTTTCGCTACCTCCATTTTATTCTCAATACCTTGAACATTCCTCCACACCACCACCACTTTTACATGGAGTAGAAAGTACATTGTAATTAGAGTGAACAGAGTTTTGAAGTAATTGACTAGTCTCTTTGTAAAATACAAACAAAGATTGTGTATAATTAATAAGCTCTTATAAATTGCCGGAAGTTTTTACGAAAGAAATACTTGTCGTATGATAAATTAATATAATATGTAAAGCTCTAATTTAAAGTTTATTTATTTGATTTTGACCCCCCTCTTTTATCCGGTTTACGTCAAGGGAAGGCGATTAACAACTCCCGTTAACAAGCAGTTGGTGAGCATGGATCCAAGCACGAGTAATAGTTGTCTCCGTAACTAACCAGTTCTATGCTGTAAATATAAATTGCAAATATAATAGATTGCATTCAATTCCATAATTCTAGTAGTAGTTACGTTGCATTATTATATGACAACAGACACAAAGCTGCAGCATCTCAAGTCCAGTGCCACAGCACAATCACAAACTAACAACTCAGAGGAGAATGGATAAAAGCCTTCAATTCAACAACCCTTTGGCCTTGAAGTACTCCACTGTCTGGTCATATATCTCTTCAATCCCATACTTGAAAGAGAAGCCCTCGTCAATAAGTTTTTGTGAAGAGAGGATCAACTTGGCTTTGGAAGGAAAGTCTCCAAAACTGTCATTGTAACACACACATATAAGAAATATTTTGAGATGCAAAGATGTAGCCCATTGACAAGAATGAAATAATTACAGAGGCTGGCTGCTTACTCTGTTGGGACTTTATACTGAGGGTATCTACTGTTCAGGAACTTGGCAAGCTCGGGAACACTGGTATTAGCAGCACAGCAAATATATCGACCGGAAGCAGATTCTTTTTCAGCTACAAATATATGGGCACGACAAACATCCTCCACATGTGTAATGGAGATTGAACCTGATAGCATTTGCATGCCTTTCAAGGCATTAATGAGGAATTCGTTCCCTGCAAGTCGTGAAATTCTTCCCTATGAATTCCTGGGTTAGAGAGCGAAAGCTCTGCTGGTTGTTATTCTGTGTTAAGTTTAGATTAAGTTAGTACCTGTAATCAGTGACATGGAAAGGCCCATGCTGGAGGAGATATCGGGTGCAATAGAGTAACCCGTCATCAGAGTGGGGATAATAGTTATGAGATTGATGTTATTTTCTTGAGCAAACTTCCAAGCTGCCTTCTCAGCTAGTGTCTTGGAGGCAGGATACCCCTGCATATTCCGTTACATTAAACTACAATCTACGATTTTTTGATACAAGTTCACGAATATCTCATAGAATTTCACAATATATGTCTATTTGATCTCAATTTCGGGCATAGTGATTGTTGGAAAGTATAGAGCAGTGGTTACCCAAGTTGGGGGCTTCATAGAAGACAGGAACTCCACATCTGTCCAGTTTTTCTCATCCATTACCAACCCATTCCCACTGAGAGTATTGATACTCACAGCAGCAGCTGAGGATGTCAAAATGACTTTCTTAACCGTCTTAGATTTTGCGCAGGCCTTTAACACATTGTGTACACCTTGTATTGCTGGCTTGATCATGTCATTCTGTAGACGAAGAAGGGAAACCTTAGAAACTCGGCATCAATTAAATTTGAGATTTTCAAGGACAATTTTTGGTACCTCTGGATCCTCAGAATGAAAATTAACAGGGGTTGCAACGTGGAAGACAATGTCACAACCTGCTATGGGAGCATCGAAACATTCGTCATCTGTCAAATCTCCTCTGAAAATTTTAAGCTCCCCGAGATCTTGCAAATCTCTAAGGTGAGAGATCTTCTTCTGGTTGTCTGCAAATTAGAGTTTGTGCTAAGTTAGTCCATCCTCATGGACTTACAAAGTACAATTAGTTAATGTTCGGAGACATGGGTCTAATGAAGATTAGTTTCCTAATCGTCCGCCCACAACAGAAGTTCTTGGCAGAGGAATTACGTTGCAATTTCAGGCTACTCTGCTCTGATAAGCAGCTTAGGGTACCCAGAGGCATATCAGATGTGTATTAATGTTGTTTCGATATGTTTACGTTACGTCAGTAAATTGATCAAGCTTACGAAGCGGAATTCATATTGGTTGTCATTGAAGAAAGAAGCAGAATGTTACTAGTTTAGACAGGCAAAAGAAAAACGATAGAGGCATTTAACACCAACCTGGGTCTCTCACGGTAGTGTTGACTGCGTAGCCCTTCTCAAGCAACAATTTGACTAACAAAGATGCCACGAACCCTGTGCCACCAATCACACATACCCTTTTCTTCTCTGCTACTTCTATTTGGCTTGCCATAGTTCAGTTGGATATTTTATTAACCCCACAGAATGCTTGCGTTGCGTTTTTATAGGCACACTAAGTAGACGGGAGGATATTGGTAAGCACGTGTACCACCTACGACTCAACTCAACACATTGATGTTTTTAATCATAATAAATAATGCAAGAAGATTTGTTCTTGGTATTTGGTTGACTCCCTGCTCGCCTGCTCCGGGGATGGGCGGTTGGCGTTCTATTTGATGAGAGGAGAGGAGGGGGTAGGTGACCACCTATTTTTACCTTCACGCGTCGAACTTATTTTGTTTGTGTGTTAGTTGTGCTCTACAAAGCAAACTTATGATGTTATGTAGTGGGAACGATCTTGTTGAGACCAAAATGAATTAAATTCACAAAGGCAATAGCTATGCTAAGTTTTTAAAAATAATTTTTAAAATTAAAAATATAGAATAATTTGTTTTTTTTAATTAGATCAGAGCCTGAACTGTCCAGGTTCAGGCTTATTCGATGTTCAACTTTTTTAAAATAAAACATTTTTGTTTTGCTTCGAATAATTAGGTCTCAAGTCAGTCTGAACTTGGGCTTAACTTATGAGCCAACTCATTGAAAACAATTAAATTTAGCCCATTGGTTAAAAATTATCATCCCTTTATTAACATATTAAACCATTCAAACACTTCCATAATTACATCACTTCCAAGCAAATCAAAAAGCAACTGAGAGATGAATACATGCCTTAATTAGAACAAACACTTCCATAATTACATCACTTCACAGCAAATCAAGAAACAACCGAGAGACGAATACATGCCTTGATTAAAACAAACTAAATATCATGAAGTCCCTCCCAATCACCAATTTAAGTGTTTGTGCGGTTTAGAGCATGATTTTAATCTTAATTTTATATTTCTTGAGGTATTTGATGCAGTTGTTAGTGTTGGAAAGCAGATAATTGAAGAACAAGGAAGATGGACATACATGGGGCTGCATGGGAAGGGTCACGATCGTGACTCCCATGCATTTTTGGAACCGATCAAAGTGGAAAAACCCTAGTTACATTCCCCAAGACCCTAAAACACTATTTAACAACATTAAACACACTTAAAAATGTAGCAGCCAACACACCAAAGTGGATCAAACGTAGAAGATCAATAAGAACATCTAAGAATTCCAACTTTCTAGATCAAGACCTAAACAAAGTTTTTTTATTTTCCTTTAGTTATTTCATCAATCTTCATATGTAATTTTGGTGTTATGATAATTGTGCATACTTATGCTTGACAACAAATCAAGAAAGTAACTGTGCAACAAAATTTGGTAGTTTAATAAGTCTCGCAATTATCAAATTGACAATCATTTGAAGAGTGATCTTTTGTCAGAAATTAATTATCTAATAGATAACTTCATATTTAATTGAAAACTTTAGCGAAAGTTTTGTGAAATGAGATATTACAAATATGGAATTTTCATATTCAATTAGAGTTAATTAATTAGGTCTTGAGAGAGAGTAATCAATACATTAAAAAATCTAGGAACAACACATAATTGGATCAATAATAGTTAAGGAAACAAATAAAGAAAGAATAAGTCCTAAACATTCTTCCTTAATCCCTAAATTAATTTGGCAACTCACTTCTTATTTGTGTATTTGCTTTGATTTATTATTTGTTTCAGCTTCTATTATTTACTTTTATATAAAAAAATCAATTTCTTGTTACTTTAGACAAAGTTAGGATTGAATTGGTTCTTGCATGATCCTCGTAGGTATGATACCTTTCGGTACTACAATATTTGATCCATATACGTGGATATTGAGAGTTTTATGAGATATAAAACTAGCTCAACAATCTTAAGGTCTTCCTCTTACTCTATTATCTCATAAATGATGTCCCTCATCTTGATATGGAGAAAGAAATTAAGGCATATTAGTGTAGCTTAAATCAACCAAATAAAACTTACCTAACGTATAAAGAACATAATATTAACAAAAGTCATTAAAAATAAATTGTGATTGCTATATTTATTTAAAATAATTTAATATCTTATGAAGGCATAAGATATCGATTTGTTAGATTTGTTACTATTTCTAAAAGAACTTGAGATTCATTTGCAGTATCTTCTCATCCGGTCATTACATATGCGAAACGCATGCC
This sequence comes from Erythroxylum baracoense, assembly GCA_025629805.1. Lineage (NCBI taxonomy): Eukaryota > Viridiplantae > Streptophyta > Magnoliopsida > Malpighiales > Erythroxylaceae > Erythroxylum > Erythroxylum baracoense. The sequence goes on from JAOTAY010000002.1 coordinate 25,379,734, forward strand.
AAATGAGCAATAACACATAATATTTTAGGTTGGATCAATTCTTTTACCCATATAAGATACTTGTTCACCAATTGAAATATGTGCATTAATATATGTACCATCTAATACTCTCATTCAATCTTAAAAAATAAAATTATATTATTAAAATAACTAATTAAATATGAGAACATAAAAATACTAGTTAAAAATATAAATATACATGAAAATATGGAAAGTATTTTGAACTATACTAAATCCCATGAGGTATTTGGTAAAAGATAATAAAGTGGTGAATTTTTTGCAAGATATATATATATATATATAAGACTTTACAAAAATACTTCAAAATTGTCTGCATCAAATGTTAAAAGCATTATGCATTAACTCTAATAGTCTCACAAGGGCCTATATTCATCAAGAAATTGCCATTTATTCCTTCATAATCAAATGACTTGTCAGTTTCAAGCCTTATAAACTCTTCAACTCATTATATAAGCTTAAGAATATTATCTTATTCATTCTTAAGTTCTCATAAATTATTGTAGGAATCTCATTCAAAGTTTCATTATCTAATCATGACTTAATAAAGAAGAAGCTCTACATAGTTTTTTATATAAATAAAATATCCGTTCTCTTCTAAAGCTAGGGAAATAAATGACTCCCTTCATCAGTTCATCATCTGAGTCTAATTCACAGTATGATAAGGAGGATATATATCTACAAAGCTAATATTAAATAACTAATGACTATATTTAAATATAAATGCTAAAATGATATGGGACACCATGACATTTAACATAAATTTAACAAGCTTATATCAAAAACTTATAAAGAGCACTTACTTACAATATTCAAACTATGAAATAATTTTTAATATAAAAATGCCTATACCAATAAAATTTCAATATACAATAACATGAAAATGTAACTTAAGAAGTATAAGCTTATCCATCTTTCTTAGATCTAGCATCTTCATAAAAGTCTCCCTGTAAAATGGGGAAGCATGTAAAGTTTTCACTGATTTTTCATACTACACACCCTCCATACTCAAATCATACAAGGAATTAAAACATTCATCATTATATTAGTCTATTGACTAACTGATGAAGCTTTAAATACATTATCTATAGTGGATGATGTTGCAACCATTTTTCTTAAGTAAATTATTCACGTTTTCTATTTTTCACTAATTATAATGAAGACATTTTCTAGAATGTTAGAGTATGTCTTCTTTGTCTTCTTCATACAAAGAGAACTTGCAACTTGATCTCCTTTTTTATTGAATGAAAAAAGTACATTAACATCAATTATATGTTCCTCTTCTTTACTATTTGTTAGAGATTTAGTTGAAGGATATGCATCCAAACTAGTTGCAATAGTATCTCCAAAAATATTATAAAAGTCTGAAAATTTGTTGCATCCTTTTTTTCTTTAATCTGTGAGCCAATTTATGAACCTATACTGATGAAAAGTGTATATGAGCAAAAAAATAATATATCAATAAGAAAAGATATGTTTTATCTTTAATAAATTATTTTAACATTCATTTATAGGATTAACTTCATTAATGAAGGAGTTTTAACCAATTCTCGTTTCTTTGAGTAAGTTTTTGTAATTCTTTAACTAGCCCTTATTGCATTATACTTGTTCTTTAATTGAACATTATTATATTATTTATTGATTTTTTTAAAGACCTGACTTAATATATTCCAACCATTAATGAGATTAAATTCTATGGTGTCATTCCATACCTCATCCTTTTCATTTATTTCTACACAATTATTGGAATCATTTATATTGTTCAAAGCCTATATCACTAAAAGTAATTACATGTTAAGTGACAATAGAAACAAATGACAAAAAGATATTATACCAAGTAAGAAATTTCAAAGTAAGCTTCATTATTTTAAGTTCAAAATGATGATTGCGGATAAACATAATGTAAAAGTAAAGAAAGTTTGTAAAGAATTGAATTGTCTTACAACATGTAATCTTTACCATACAAACTTTTTATAATTTGGAAACGGTTAATAACCAAAAACCACACATGAATTTAAAATTTTCCTTTGGCAATAAGACCCATCAACATGTCCTTTATTCATATTCTAAGGAACATGTCCAATGTCTATCAACAAATTAAAATTTAGATAAGGAGTGGAGCAAGAATATGGTTTTGGTATGACAATTGGACGTCTCTCAGTCCTTTATATCTTAGAGAGGCTATCTATTCTCTTCACACTAGAATACCTTCTTAGGCAAGAGTTAGCAAAGTAATTGTGAATAACTCTTAGCATTTATAAGGTAGGGGTGTTGAGTGACTACAGAATTTATTTTCCTAGCAATATGCCCAACTCAACTACTCCAGAGATACCTTTATGATCACTAAGCCGAAATGGAGACCTTTCAAACTCTACATGCATCAAAGCTCAGCCCTTTCACCCTCTTATTCCTTGGTATAATATTGTTTGTAATGGATCCTTAAAACCAAAAGTTTCTCTCACTACTTAGCTTGCAGCTATAAAGAGACTGGAAACTAAAGACAAAATTGTGGGATTTGAAGACAAATTATGTGAACTATGTTATAGTAAGCCTGAAAGCATTAACCACCTTTACTTTAAATGTGATTATTCAATCTCCATTTTGGTCAATATCTAACACACTCTTAGCCTCTACTATCATGAATTAGATAAGGGAAAAATATTGGAATGGGATGATCATAAATTCGTATCAATGGGAAAAGATAGAGTCTACTTAAGCTTCAGCTTTAATAGTAGTCTACTCCATTTAAAGAGAAAGAAACTAGAGAGTTTTCAAGAAGGTCAGCACAGATAAGCATGTCTTAGTTCACAAGTTATATTGTTGGATACAAGAAACATAAGTAGCTCATCATATGCAAGAACAGTTTAGCTATTTCTATAAAAGACAATGAAATCTCTAATATCAAGTTTTTTCAGAAAATTTTGTAAAAGCCTTTTTAATTCTTGCTTAATCCAACTTTGTAAAGAATTATTGTTGTCTTTTATAATGAATGAATTCTTTTATCTTTCACAAAAACGTCCCATCAAAGAATAAATACCAAAAAGTTAATAATAACTAATTAAGAAACAACAAATGTTACCAATATTAATTAATCAAATTCACAACCAGAAATTATAAGATAGGGGAACAAAGATCCAAGTCAAGTGCCCTTAGAATGGGAAAGTTATAAATGTGAAATGAAAGATGAGAATATTGATTTAAGGATATAAAGAAGCATAATAAAGAAATGAATATGGGTTTGAAAAGATATGGGAATGTTAGTGACTTTGCAAACATGACTAAATACTATTGACTAAAATTTTACAAATAATAGAGAGGTAGTTTATTCAATCTCTTGTTTTCTACACTATCTTATTATTTAAGAGGAGTGGAAATATGCGGGGGATTAGAAAAAGAGTGATGAGTAGGATAGTGATATTGTATGGGATGAAGGGACCATTACAAAGGCAATTACATTGATATTTCATTTTCATGCTTTGGTTAAGCATTCAATTGATTTGTGTGGAGCCTATACATATATTTCCCCAAAAAATTAGAACAAGATAAATGATGAGATTTAATAGGAAGTAAATGGTTCATATAAAGCAAATTTGACCAAACCAAACTTATCCCAATTTTTCCTCTATCTAAACCTAATGCTAATAATATTCCCTACTAGAAATTGAAGATAAAAACTAACCCATCAAAAAATTTCATTTAGATTTTTCACCATTATTTATAAAACAAATTCCTATAAGCCAATATTTAGCAAAGGAACATAAGCAATAAGAGAGAAAGGGAGAGGGTTTTCCCCATTTGCATGGAATAACATTAGATATGACTAAGGGAAGTTGTAAAATGCAAACATATTCATCTATGCATGTGTGTATAAGTGTATTTTATGAAGGAAAGAAAAGGAAAAGAGAATTTTGTAGCTAAGTTTGAATTAGGATAAATATGTTCAATTCTATCAATGGGTGCACTAACTTTTCTAAAAGTTGGCTGTTATATATCTTTGTACAAAAAGAATATTTAATGGTCAGTCTACCATGTCTAAAGAGAATGTTAATATAGAAAGCACAAAAAGAACAATCAGACCCCTTTATAACCTTAAAAGGCTTGAAAAAGACATCATACATTTAGGTCTATCAAGTTTGTGAAAAAAAAACTTATATAGAAAGATCCATATGTGGTTCAATGGAATCAAGCTATATGAAATTGATTTCTTAGAACCTAAAATAATACACAAAATTTATTAGCTATTTGTTTTAGATGAATGATTAGATTTTCTAAACCTATTGATCTGGGATTTTACTATAAAGAAGAATAAGAATCAATTCCTTGATTAGGATTATGAAAACAGTTAGTCACCATTATGTCAATTAGATTGACTAATTCCACAGGCCAAAGTAATTTATAGGAAAAAAGATGACAAAAAAACAGATAAACCAATAAAAAACTAAGAGAAAAAATGAGAGGGAGAGCACAAAGTAGCCTAGAGAAAATGTTAGAGATAGGGAGTCTTTGTGTAAGAAAAACTATAAAGAAATCACCACGAAAGCGATGTCCATAACATTAAAAAGAAACAAAAAAAGTAGTTGGGGGAGAATAGAATGAGGAAATAATCAAGAAGAGAAAGAAAAAAAAAGCAACGAATAGAGCATATAAAGAGCAGACAAATGAGAGAGGCGTAAGAAATGGAATAGGTGTAAACAAACCTACTTACACCAATAAACAAATTAATATGTATAGAAAAAATAACCACATGATTTATATTGTATCCATATATAAAAATATCTTATCTGATTTAAGGAGAGAAGAGGTATTAGTATGAATAAGGAAGTATTTTTCTACTTTAGCCAAATCAACTTAAAAGTATAATCATACAACCTAGAAACATGCCAACTAAAGTTCATTTATTTCTTATAGCCAAAAAATAAAATAAACAAAATTGATAACAAAGTTGAGCCTCGGTGATAGTGTTTGGATTTGGAAGAGAGTATAAATAAATACTTTTGAGTGTTTTTAATTTTTGAATCTGGTTGTAGAAACTTATTGCGAATAAAGGAAAACAGGATATTTATGATTTCTAATTCTATTATGTTGTTTTTAGTTTAAAAAAACAATACAAAATTAAACCAAACATCTTTCATTCCTTCATTTCTATTTTTTGGAACCATAAAAAAAATTAAGAAAAATAGAACCAAATACTCTAAAGAGAATTTTATACAACTTTTAAAAAGACACCTATAACTCATATTGGCTAGTCAAACCTTTACTATTGACTAACTTATAGAGATATGGTTTTTCTTGCATTGGTGTTTAATGATTGAAAAAAATAATAGGTTAGTTGAAACTTACAATTTTTAGTTTTTAAATACACCTAAATCAATCAACTTTTACATATTTGAGGTAGTTCGTAAGTAACTGATCAGTTCATAAAGAGAGTTTAAAAGTACCTTTCATATGTAAGATCATAGTTTATGTTGATTGCAACTTTCTAGGTTTATTATTTTGTTAATTATACATATTAAACATGTTTTTGGTTGTTAATTAATTGTTCACATCATTTAATTTTTATTTTATTAGATTGGTGGAGAATCTTAATTCAAGGCATTCAAAAAAATATGTATTTATCAAATTGTTAATTCTAATGATTAAGTTTATATTAATTTTATATGTTTTACATTATTTATAGATATATAAAGATTAATAAGCTTGTAGCTTATGATTTAGGGTACTGGTGAACACCCATAGCTACCTCGAATTTAAACTATAGATGATTTATATAGTTTGATAACTCATATATATATATATATATAGTTGAATGATTATTTTTTTATGTTATTTTTGCATATAAGTGATGTTGATTGAGACTTATTAATGAATGCTAGAATGGGATATATACTACTTTGTTACTCATCGGAAAATATCTAGAGCCAAATTGTAATAGGTACTAGAAGAATTAGTTAGTGCTAGATTGGAGCAAGTATTATTTTGTTGATCAAGGTGAATTAGTTAGCCTCTACCCTAGCTGATAAGTACAAAGCTTTATTTGGTAGTTTGGCACCACATAGTTGTATTTAATATAAATATGTTCTTATGGATTTTCTAAGGTTAATCCATTACAAAAGTCATAAAAATGTGTTGTTTCAAGTTGATCTTCATCATTCTCTCCCTCCTTAAAAAGATTCATACTATATTTCTTCAAAGATAGATATGTAAATTCCTTCAATAAGGAAACAACAACACTAGGAAAAGAAGAGATTAAGATCGTTAGTTGAAAATAAAGACCCTCATATCAATTTACAAGTAGTTGCTGCCTTACTAGTATAGTACTCCTAATCTCACTGTTACTAGCAAAAACACTAACTCTCTTTATTTTCTCTCTATTTTTTCAAGATCATTTTCTTATTTTTCTCTCACCTTACACTCTTTAGCTATCCTCATTTGGTCCTAATATGATTCCCATGGTTTGAAAGGTATTAATACAATATTTTAGCTATTCAATACAAAAGAGTATCTTCTCTTATACCCGTCATAGGTAACTTTCTTATCAAACTGTCATTGACACCCCAAAAGTATATGTCCTATATATATTGGCGTTGTATCACAAAGAACCTCATCTTTATAGCTTCCAATATAGAATGTAACTAATACCTACTTTGGCACCTTAATTTCTTCATATTCAATTAGCCATTACAACTTACATGATTTAAGATGCTTTATTATGGCTAAGTTCAACCTTTCAACTAACAAGATATTATTAACATTGGTATAATTTCCACTATCAATAATAAGACTATATACTATGTTATCTATATGGAACCTAGTATGAAATATGTGCTCACATTGAACCTCATTATCATCCTCTTTAGGCTGCATATTAAGAGCACGAACCATCATATCTCTATAAACAAGTCCCTTTGACATCACTATCATCCTATAATTGTAATGTCTTATTGTCAGTTGAACTAACACTCCCTATATCATCATTTTCTGTAATAATTATAGCTCTTTTGTTTGGACATTGAGAGGTAATATACTCAAATCCTTGGCATTTGAAACACTGCGTACATTAAATTTTACACAATACACTATGGAATGGACCATAGAACTTTGTGTCTTGTGCCTTGATTAATCGAAAACTACATAACAAGAAGTGTAACCGAAATTACCTCTTGATGCACGTGGATTAGGATTCTTTTCAAATACGTTGATGCTGTAATTCGCGAACATCCTCTACCAGTATCCACGCGAGGATGAATGATCCAGGCAGTGGCTAATGTGTGCTAACATGTTCTAAAACACTTTTGAACGTCGCACAGTTTTCTCTCAAAAAAAGAACGAGTGGCTAGGGTTTTTTGTATGTCATCTAATGAGACATAAGTTCTCTATTTATAGAGAAACCCTAATCCCTATTCCTATTAGGAATATGAATATCATAATCCT
>JAOTAY010000002.1:25387282-25404521 GCA_025629805.1 Erythroxylum baracoense
TCTTACTCTTAAATGAAAATATGATATGTGATATTATATGAAAAATGCAATGATGTGAATTATCTATTATGTGAAATGATATGTTGCATGAATTAAGTGAACCATCGAAGATGGTTACCTCATCTGGGTTCGCAAAACTCACCCAAAATTGCACGTTGACATTTCAAGATACAGAGAGGATTCTAGCTACTGAGAGACCGTACAAGAAACTTAATTCTTGTACTTTTGTGAAGACAATATGGCTCAAAGGTCGGTCAGCTGGATTGAAGGATTTAGTTAGATCTTTTGTATTTCCTCTTTCATGTAGTACATTTTGTATTAGGATATGATGATGTACATATACAAATTTTTGAAACATGTACATTCAGATTTATGAAGTGAAAAGAGGAAATTTGTTTTTAAAAAATTTTGGTGACTTTCTTGTATGATAGTCGATGTCATGATTAAGTGGGATAAATTACCATATGATAAAGTGAAAGTATGATAGTTAACACGCCGTTTGTATAGGGTATGTACTAGAATGTCATAAAGATGTTCCGGTATGTACCTTATAGCAGTAAGGGTGTTAATGTACATCAGTAATAGAATAGTTATTCCACTCAACCAAACAGGCCATAAGTGTCAAAGATTAAATGTATCAACAATTAAGCGCGTATCATCTATAAATCCATTAAAAGATTGACACTATTTTACTTCTATGTCTAGTTGGTTAAGTTTTGTCAACCTTTCATAAGTTTTTTTTTTAGAAATTAAAATTAAATTAATGAATAAAAAGGAAGGAACAATGACTATTGGAGAATAACATCACTCTCTAATAGTTAAAAAGCACTGTTGGAGATACTACATCATAAAACAATCGAGACCTTTTGGATAAACTAAATAAACAACACACAAAAACGACAAAAGCTCTTACTTCGTTCCAAAGAATTAAAGGAACCCAACCCATCCTCTGAGCATTTTAGGATGTTCCAAATTAGGTTTGGATGTCCTAATCGATCTGTGACCCCCTTCCAGTAAGAGCCTTCCCATTCATCATATCTGGAACTTCATCTGAATATGGTTATTTTACCCATCTTCCTTTATTTTTGTAGTGACCATAGAGAAGCTAATGAACTCGCCCATCAACTTGTAGTGGCTAACTTCCTCAAGTAAGATCTAACTCCCAATCCTTTGTCTCGAGTGATTTTGTTCCATTTCCTAACATGAATATTATTCTCTCCCTTTCTGAATGATCGATTGTAGCACTAAATCAGCTGATCATTCCATGTTTTGGAACTTTCACTGATTTCTTTCTTTCGATATCTCTTGGGTACATATGGCAAGAAATAACAACTTCCTCTTCCAAAGTGGAGTGGAAGATTGTGCTTCTACTAAGAACTTAGCTATCTTGATGAGTGAAATACATGTCCCTTGCTATGAGAGGAAATTTCTGATCCTGTTCTAGATAACACTGAAAAAAGGGCATAGAAAGAATAGATGGTCCTTAGATTCAGTTTCTCTTTTACACACACAACAAATTTGATTCAAATTCTGGATAAATTAAAGTATGTCCATTGTTGTACTCTATTCCTTACCACCAGCCATAGAAGGAAAGTAGAACTTGGTCTGAGAATACTACACCATATAATCTTGCCCCAAGGTTCATCTTGATTAGAGTGATAGAACCATTTCCCATAGATTTTGCTAGAGAAGTTCTCGATAGGAGACCTTTTTCCATAGAAAGCAATCTAGTGAGTTAGAATCAGGAAGGTATGAAGGTTTCAGATGACAAATTGCATCAGGAAACTAAAGCCATTCGTTATGATTGATAAGAATAGCCACCTTAGATTTGTGATCTAGCTCCGAAAAAGCAAAAATAGCAATGGGGTTTGAGGAAAGAGAACCTAAGCCAGTCCAATTATCTTGCCATAGGAAAGTAGTGTCCATTTACAATTTTACAGAAAACATCATTAGTAACTTCTTCCTTTTTTCTTAAAATTTGATTAAGGAACCAAGAATAGGATGGCCTTATTGATAGACCATATGTTGTTCCCTTTCAAAAAGTAACTATGGAGCCATTTCATCCATAACGAATGCTTATCTTGGATCATTCTCCAAAGCTTCTTAATCAGAAAGATTATTAGCAACTTTTACAGAGATGATTCCTAATCAATCCGTGACTCCTTAATGGTAAGAGCCCTCCCATTCTTCGTATCTAGAACTTCATCTGAATATGGCTATTTTACCCATCTTCCTTTATTTTTGTAGTGACCATGGAGAACTAATGAACTCACCCATCGACTTGCAGTGGCTGACTTCCTCAACTAAGATCTAACTCCCAATCCCTTGTCTCACGTGATTTAGTTCCATTTCCCAACATGAATATTATTCTCTCCCTTTCTAAATGATCGATTGTAGCACTAAATCAGCAAATCATTCCATGTTTTAAAACTTTCACTGATTTCTTTCTTTCGATATCTCTTGGGTACATATGGCAAGAAATAGCACCTTCCTCTTCCAGAGCGAAGTTGAAGCTTGTGCTTCTACTAAGAACTTAGCTATCTTAATGAGTGAATTAGATGTCCCTTGCCAAGAGAGGAAATTTCTGATCCTGTTCCAGATAACACTGAAAAAAGGGCATAGAAAGAATAGCTAGTTCTTAAATTCAGTTCCTCTTTTACACACACAACAATTTGATTCAAATTCTGGATAAATTGAAGTATGTCCATTGTTGCTACTCTATTCCTTACCGCCAGGAATAGAAGGAAAGTAGAACTTGATCTGAGAATACTAAACCAGATAATCTTGCCCCATGGATCATCTTGATCAGAGTGATAGAACCATTTCCTGTAGATTTTGCTAGAGAAGTTCTCGATAAGAGACCTTTTCCATAGAAAATTGTCTTGTGAGTTAGAATCAGGAAGGTATAAAGGTTTCAGATGATGAATTGCATCAGGAAACTAAAGCTATTCATTATGATTGATAAGAATAGCCACCTTAGATTTGTGATCTAGCTCCGGAAAAGCAGAAATAGCAATGGGGTTTGAGGAAAGAGAACCTGAGCTAGTCCAATTATCGTGCCATAGGAAAGCAATGTCCATTTCCAATTTTACAGAAAACATCATTAGTAACTTCTTCCCTTTTTCTTAAAATTTGATTAAGGAACCAAGAATAGGATGGCCTTATAGATAGACCATTTGTTGTTCCCTTTCAAAAAGTAACTATGGAGCCATTTCATCCATAATGAATGCTTATCTTGGATCATTCTCCAAAGCCTCTTAATCAAAAAGATTATTAGCAACTCTTACAGAGATGATTCATAGCAGCGCCACCCCCCCCCCTTTCATCTTTGGTTTACACAGATCTATCCATTTAACTTTAGGAAACCCAAAACCTCTATTTGCTTTACCCCATAAAAAATCCCTCATCTTCTCCACAATTTTGACTAGTTTCTTTAACAAAGGGAAGTCAGTACTCCAATAAGATGAAAGGAGCATAGAACAGACTTAATAAGTTGGACTCTTCCACTATAAGACAAAAATCTATTAGTCCATTCGCTAAGGTAGACAATCATTGAAAGATAGCCTTTTGGTGGAAATAGGAAGACTTAGATACTGCAGAGGAGGATTTTTTCTATCCATACCAGTTAGAGAGGGAATAGTATCTTAGAGAGGTTCTGCCATAATAGAGAGTACAAAGTGACTTTTGTGAAAATTCACTTTAAGACCCGACATCTTAGAGAACTCATTGAGAGTGTCTATTAGTAGCTTAACAGAGTCTGGGTGTGCTTTGGAGGAGAGAATAAGGTCATCTACAAAACCAAGATAGGTGAGTGAGAGTCTTCTACATTTAGAGTGGAACTTGAATTTAGGATTATGAGAGACTTTGGCCTTGATCATTAGCGTAAGCACTTCCATACAAAGGATAAATAAGTAAGGTGACAAGGGATCCTCTTGTCTGATTCTTCTCTTTCCCTTGAAAATTACGAAAGGCTTGTCATTAATAAGAACACTATAGGCAGTAATTGTGACACAAGCCTTGATCTAGTTAATAAAAAGATTAGGAAAATTGAACTCCATAAGAACTCTAAATAGGAAAGGCCAATTGATGCAATCAAAAGCTTTGTTGAAATCAATTTTAACAGCACAATTAGGGAATGAGGTCCTTCTAGTATATCCTTTAAGAAGTTCCTGAGCAATAAGAATGTTGTCACCAATATCTCTATTCTTCATAAAAGCATTCTTATTTTCGCTAATAGTGAGATTGAGAACTTCCTTCAATCGCTTTGCTAGGATCTTAGCAATGATTTTGTAAAGAATTAATGCATGCAATTGGCTTAAGATCACCAAAAGTAGAGGAGCTAGGAGTTTTGGGAATAAAACATAGATATATTTTATTAAACTCCTTTAGAGCGCCCTGTTAGCAAAAAATTCATAAATGGCCTCTCTTATCATGGGTCCTATAATAGACCATGTCTTTTGGAAGAAAAAGTCATTAGCCCATCCAATCCAAAAGCTTTCATCCCATTCATTGCAAAAATCGTAGCATTGATCTCATTATATGTGATGTCTTCACAATTTGTCCAATGCTTTTCTTATGCCTTCCTTATTTTGAAGCTTGTGTAGCTTGAATAGATGCTCGATTCCCATTAACCTTTATATTTATAGTCTTTGTGCTAGTCATTTAACCTGTAATTCCTTACAAAGGATCATAAGAACATACCGATGCAAGCTGATCTTTTTCAAATTACCGATGCAGTTGGGGCTTATCATTAGGCGAGAATTTGTTATAGTCTAATTAGGTTGGCTTGGGATCGAGACCTGATAAGGTGGCATTAGAACTTATGGTAAAGGCATGATCGTAAGATATACTAGTGAGATAAGTAGGGGTAAAATGAACGAGTCATCATTGTTGTTTGATTTAGTTAGTAGGATTCGATTTTAGATTGGTCTTTAATTATCTTATAGATTTTGAACACCTTCTGCAATTCAGAGTCGCAGAAGCATGAAAATCAGCCTTTGGTACCACCATAAACAGAAGAATCACCATATATATATTTCTTCTAAAGCGATGCAGTGATGGCCTAATGGTACTGCGATAAGTTGAGCTATTCTTATCATTGCCTCCAAATCCAGAATTAGTCTTTAGTTCAAATGTTGAGTCACTGAGGAGCTCATTGGTCAAGGGACCGAGAAGAGGCGATCTCCCGATGCAACTTCTTCTTACGCAGTCCGAAATGCAACTAACACTAGGATCATACACATCTGGTGTAATATTGTTGTCCATCGTTAACATGACTTAGTAGTACATACTTTTATACTAAAATGAGAAATTTCTGAATAAGAGATGGAAGAAGGCATTAAAAAAAAATGCCAACAATGCTCTAATCAACTCAAAAATATCATCTTCCAAAAATTAAAAAAAGAACAGACAGTGGTCAAAAGTAAGTAACGATAGTTTAAAGAACGAATTGCGCACTTTAATTAAAAGCTACTTTTCCAATTCATGGTACAGTTGAGAGAATTGATCCATTTCTGTTAAACGAGACAAACACATCAACCCATTTCTCACAAAATAACAGGCGTTACACGATTTTTTTCAGTTAAAGCTTCTAAGAAATGGATATACCGTGGACACTGGTTATTAAAAAGAAGCTACGAGAATGAACTCGCAATAAGGTTATATATTTTTAAATATATATCTATATGATATAGTTGTTGGCAAAAAGGTTATTTTAATTTATAAAATACTAATTTTTATTATAGAATTAAAATATCATATAATAATAAAATTATATTTTCAGTGTATTGAACTTTTTTTAAGTAAATTATTTAATAATATTTTTAATAAATCTCTAGTGTTATTTACATAACATCATAAATAATTGACGTTCGATCAATTTCTTAAGAGAGGTGTTACGAAAGAAGAAGATAAAATTATGAAATAAAATAATTAATCAAAACACACATTTCATCGAATTAACTAATGAAGCACACGCAAATTGGGAGAGTTTAACAGAAATATCAAAGGTCAAACAAAAGGCTTCCGAACTTTCATCCCTTGCCCAACATCCAAGACCATCATTTATTAGAACTATAGCATCAGATTCAGGTACACACAACTAAAGCTCCATACTTATATAGTCTTTTACTATCTACAAACCAACAGTTCAGAAAAGATGATGCGAGGAACCAAGAGTACCAAGCTTGCAGCCCCTAAGACACTCGAGGCCGATTACTTGAGAATGATCCACAAAGAGATTTACCTGCGAAAGCAGAGCGTCAACAGCCACGTACTAAAATATCAACGACTAGAAAATTAAGCTATACCTTGGGACCATAACGTTTAATGAACCACTCTGAAGTCCTTGAATTTGATGCTTCAAACATGGTCTTCTCAACACCTAGTCGTCCAATGATTTTTGCAATAATGTCAGCCCTCAGAGAATCAGCATCTTTACAGACATCATCCTCTTCAATCATAATCATGTCCGCTCCAGCCTCTAAGCATCTCTCAGCCCTTCTAATCAAGAAATCTACATCCTCAACAAGTTCTGTGATACAAAAGTTCATCTTCTTAGAGGAGGCGCCATCGCCTTATTACTTTATTTGAATCTATATGTCACTCCTTTGGACTTTGGAGGAGGAGCAAAGGGTATAAATGTTCCAAAATTAGCTTCTTTTTTTCTTTTTCACACTATCCGCATCTCTTAGCTGCAAATCATATTGGTTCCTAAAAGCTCACGCTTAATGTCAGACTATCTTTGTTATTAAGCTGTCCGAAACACGAACATTAGCTATTATGGTCAAATAGCAACTACCCATTAACATATATGGACTAAGAGTCGCTTACCCGAGGACTGACTTGGTGGAGCTACGTAAGAGCCAAATGCTCTACTACCTCCGAAGGGTATTTCGGACTTTTTAACCTTGAGTGAAAATTGCGGCTTCGCTCTCAAACCACCATTCTTGATTAAGCGCACATATCTCAAAAGGGTGTCTTCAGGAACACCAAGCGACCCAACATTAAATTCAATAGTGTCAAATCCCAAATTCTTGCATTCCTGAAGAACATACATCATTTGAGAAAAAGCTAAATCACAGCCTGCAGAGTGCAGATGATTATAATAAATATAGAAAATAAAAGTTAGAAGGTAATAGATTGAGCCTTACCTGAACATACTCTGCAAAAGCTGATGGACCTTTACGAAGCAGATGCTCAGCCCAATCACCGGTACTGACATATATATGATATTGGTGAGCCATGTCAATAACTTGTTTGAGGAAAGATTTGGGCATCAAACTATGAGAACCTCCAGAGAACTTCAACCCATCCACAAACTGTCCCGTGGACTCAAATATGTCCTGCAAAAGTATTGCTCAATCAGCAATCAAACATCATTTAATATCCCAACAAAGCATTATGTGTTTATAAGCTAATTAAAATGATGACAGTACGAGAAAGGAAACTGACCTGAAGGAAGTTGTGGCTTAAGAGAGTGTACTGTGGACCTCGCATCTCTGTGACACCATACCGGCGAGGCTTTTCGGGACGATCGGGTTCGTCGTCGTGGTCGAACCGATAATACACACTCGACGACATCTCCGCTCCGCGAGCTTCGATTTGGTTCAAAACTAATTGCTCTAAGAATCATACAGAAAAGGATTACTATTCCGGGGTCAGAGAAACTTAGAGCTTCTTCTAGAAAATACTATCAGGGGAAAGATATGTGTCCATTTTGGTGTGGGCTCAACATCATCTATTGGTTGATTATAATAATAATAATTTTGTAGTTATGATTTTGAACTTGAGCCTAAAGACAAAGACATCTATCTTCGAACAAATAGTAGGAGGGAGGCCTTGACTTGAGTGAACAAGTGGAGTAAATCTGCAGACTATGTTTCTGATTGGAGCCCAAAGGAAAACCAAGCCCAACCCATTCTGGGACGATCTCTGCCTTCTGATACTCTGCTTTCCTTGCATCCCATGAAAAGAATCAGAATTTTGTTTAAACTAAAAGCAAATTGTATAGACAAAGAGAAGCTTTTTGTGTTTCTGCTAATCTGTGTTATTATTCCCCTCCTGCTTTCTTGCTGCTTTATTCTTATTCTCCCCCATTTCTATTATGTGCTCAATTGGCAAACCGCAACTATAATTGTTTCTTCTGCGTCTCTCTGGTTGGAGCTCAACATTAATCTGTTGTAGGGATATGGCCAAAAACATAGGCTTCCTGATTTGCCTGTTGATCATGGCAATGGATGTTGTTGCTGGGATTCTTGGAATTGAAGCTGAACTAGCTCAAAATAAGGTGGTGGAAGTGGAACAGCTGTTATTACTAGGCATATAGTAATCTATTCTGATTTCTAATTTGATTATTTGTTGCCAACAGGTGAAGCATTTAAGGATGTGGATTTTTGAGTGTAGAGACCCCAGCCAACAGGCTTTCAAGCTAGGATTGGCAGCAGCAGTGCTTTTAGCCCTTGCCCACGTTATTGGAAATTTGCTTGGTGGGTGTGTTTGCATAACCTCCACCAGAGATTTTCAGACTTCATCCGCCAACAGCCAGTTGGCCGCAGCTTCCCTATTTTTCTCATGGTATGTATGCCCCCTCTTCCTCTTTAGCCATACACATACGAAATATTAACCACCTGGTAAAACTTTTTTATGAAGGAATCCACATTTTCTTTTAATCCTTGTTCACATTCAAACCAGATGAAGGATATTTAGTTTATAATGCTTGCTGGCCATGTTAGATTTGATATTAACCAGTCACATTAAAACTCCTTCAAGTGTTTGGTTTGAATATGTTTAAATTTTTCTCAACTGGAAAACCCCCTGCCTTCCAGAAGTCTAAATCCAATCCTAGCGAAATCAAGCAATACCCATCAATAATAACAACATATGCCAGGATTATATTATGCAATATCTATTCTAATTTGCGAGAGCTGTTACATGTACCAGGATCATATTGGCGGTGGGATTCTCCATGCTGACCATAGGAACAATGGCAAACTCAAGATCGAGGAAATCTTGTGGGATAGCACACCATCGAGTGCTATCCATCGGTGGCATTCTATGTTTCATACATGGACTCTTCATTGTTTCCTACTATGTATCCGCCACCGCAGCAGCTAAAGAAGAAAAAAGAGCATCAAACACTTCAGCCCCTGCCTAAATAAGGACATTCTTTCCACTTTTTTTCTTCCACTTATTTGTGATGCCAGCCAGCCTTCAATTCTTCCAATTGTTTATTCCTTGTACAAATATTGGCACATCTGATTGCTTTTTTTTTTTTGGTAAATCAGTAAAATTTTATAAATAATAAGAAGTTATGTACAATTAGAGATTGCCCAAGCTGCAATCTCTTATCCAGACCAGAAGCCTAACTCACAAGAAAGCATAAGGAGCCCTACAAATGTTCCCCATCATCATGCATACCACCATATTATTTTCACTGAAAATGATGAAAAAGAAAAAAGGGAATTAAAGCAACGAGTGATAAAGGAATTCGAGATAAAGGAGTTTGGAAAATTGAAGTAATTCCTTGGTATCAAGGTGGCATAATCCTCACAAGGAATTTTTATATTTCAACATAAGTATGTAATTCATCTCTTGAAAGAGCCAAGAAATATTGGGTGCAAACCAATCTCTACCCCAATGGACACAAATCATAAGCATGGAGAAGTGAAAGAAGAACTAGTTGTTGACAGAAGGATGTACCAGGCTAGTAGGTAGGCTCTATACCTTGCTCATACTTGACCTAACATAGCATCTCAATAAGCATAGTTAGTTAGTTCATACATGATCTGAGAAAGTCACATTTACAAGCTGCACATAGGATGTTGCATCACTTAAAAGGCTATCTAGGGAAAGGAATTTTGTTTAACAAGAATAATTATCCCAACCTAGAGGCCTATACTAATGTGGACTATACAAGATCTATAGTGGACCAAAGTTCAACCACAGATTACTGTACTTTCCTTAGAGGCAATTTGGTGACTTAGGGGAGCAAGAAACAAAATGTTGTGGCTGAATCATCAGTAGATTTAGAGTTTAGAACAATTGTTTAAGGTATGTGTGAGTTGTTATAGTTGAAGATTATTCTAGATGACTTGAAAGTTAAGTGGGAAGGTCCTGTGAAACTCTATTGTGACAACAAATCCACCATCAATATTACTCATAACCCTATTCAATATGACAAGACAAAGCACGTTAAAATTAATAGACATTTCATCAAGAAGAAATTAGAAGAAGGGCTTGTATGCACGCCATAAGTTCCATTGAGAAGCCAACTAGATGATGTTTTAATAAAGGGGTTGAACAGTTCCAAGTTTTCATGATATTATTTTCAAGCTAAGAATGAATGACATCTATTCCTTAGCTTGAGAGGAAGTATCGAGTTGTATATTAGTTGTATACCTTTTTTAAAAAGTCAATTTCTTCAAATCCCAAAGATTGTGGGATCCTAATAGGATGTTCTCCTTTTCTAGGAGAATGTGGAATCCTAGGAGATTGTTTTTTTCTTTCCTATAAGAGTGTGGAACCCTAAGAAATGGATTCCCACTTTTAGAGATTGTTTCTTATTGTTCTTCCTACACTAAGGTGAATAATATAACCATGTAATTCTAAATTACATGTAAGAAGAAAATTTATTTTCCCTCCTATTTTGTGGCAACTTCTACTGGCAGATAAACAACCAAAAAGGATGTGTATATAATATATTCAATTAAAATTGTGAATAAGATCCTACTTGCTAACCGATTTTATAAGATGTTCAATGACAGAGAGTCACAATGGGTCGATAGTGCACTAAACTTGTGATGTATCCGAATCTCTTTTTTGTTCTTGTGGTTCTGGTGAAAGTATCTTTGCGTTCAAGTTTAAAGATTCGAGGACGAATTCTTTCAAAGAGTGGGGGAATGATGTAAGCATGACTAGCCAATCAAAGAATTCATTGTATATGCCTAGTGGACCAATTACAAGAGATAAAGGGTGAGAATCTTAAAGAGCCTTTGAATGGGTTGATTCAAAACGTATTTAAATCAAGCTTCAAGGAGCATGTCAAAGAGGATTTTGGGAAGCTTACTAGACCCAAACAAAAAACAAATACTAGTTAAACAAGATCCAAGCATGTTGGAGAATATTTAGATGTATATTAGGAATCTTATTTAAATATAATTCATATAATGTTAATTAAAGTATTTTATTAAAGTCCTAATTAAAGTAGAAGTAGTAGTAGTAAATAATTTCTTAGTTGAATAAGGAATATTAGAGTTCCAATTCAAGTAGTATTAGTAGTTAGTGTTAATTAAGAATCCTTATTACACTTGTAATTAGAATATTGCACAAGTTTTTTGCTCAGCTTATATAAATGGGATGTTTCTACTCAACAAGTTGAGTCGCAAATATTAAGAGTTGCAACTGCTTTATCTCTTGTTCTTTATTGAACTTCAGAACTTATCAAAAAATTTCTTTTCATGTGTCATTCAAAAAACTTTATGACATTGGTTCTTTTTTTTCATAATCAAGACATCAGTTCATGAAAATTTTGATTTAGCCTTTCTTATAAGATTTTAATCTTATTCGAAGTTCTCTAGGTTTTATTCTTAAGTGGTTGCCATCACTATTATTACTAAGGCCAAATTAAGAGAACTAGAAGCATTATCATTATTTTCAACATGATGCAAACAGTGACATTAGTGTTCCCTCCTCCCCCATCTACTAAAGAATCAAACACTTATTATAGAACCTAGTTTCCAATAACAAAAATTTGCAGTAGCATGATACGCTTCAACTCTTCACGCTCTCATCAAATCTCAACTTCAACAACACTTGATCATAAGTCTATAATGAAAGCTCACATCTAAAATATCTCTTTTTTTTTAATTACATCAAAGAGCAACATCAAAAGTATCTAAATACACCTTGTTCATGGAAGTGTTGGACATTAGTTGATCCTAGTTCCCTTTGTAAATATTTCAATGAGATGACAATGGAGAAGATAATGAACAATCAGGTAAAAGGTTTAGATTATATTTAAAAATGGTTCCTTAATATACATAGTTAGGCATGATAAACCAAGCATATGAAAAATTGGGAAATTTTTTCAATCGGGTTAAGGAATCATTTCTTCAAGTGAATTCCAATTACGAATTCAAAGAATTCTAAAATAATATGTAAAGACAACAATGAGGAACATACTAGTAGAGGAGATCATTAAGGAAAGGATATGTATCAATGCAAAAACTAATAATACTTTTCAGAAAAAAACGTGCAAGATTACCAGTTACATACCGCATCAACTTGCTCTGTCTTATTGTTATGTATCAAAGTTCCAGAAACCCTAAAAAGTGCAACACTATCTGTAGTGTAAGTTTCATCTGCCACTCCTTTCTCAGCCACAAGATTCTTGTAACCAGAGCTCAAGCCACCCTAAGATGATTATATTAAATAGTTAACCACCCTAGAATGTGACACATCCCCATTTTTAGAACTTGTAAAGCAAAAGCTTACAAAGGAAGTTCACAATGTACCTTGAGGACTAACATAGGCTGAAAAAGTGCAACAAATTGTGGTGGCTCCTTACCTTGGAAAATGCGACCCTATAGGAATCATCTATTATAGACAAGTCTAGATATAACCTTCCAGCAATTTACAACAAATAGTCATACCTGAACAGGTCTACCCTTAAGTGAGTTGAACATAGTATTTGCCAATTGAATTGTTGTATTCTGGTCTTCCTATATTTGAAAACAATCATTGAGAATAAAAATTGGAACATTATTAAAAGAGATTCAACCACAACTACATATAAATTAATTTCTTGTACAACCATAGTACATGCTACTTTCAAGTAATTTAAGTAGAGAATTAAATATCACCTTGATAAAACTAAGGAAGCGAAACAATAGTGTAGCACAGCAAAATTCAAGCAACTAATTACTTCTAACATGTTGAAACTTGCGTGCTACTAACAAGGTTACAAAATATCAAAAAGACATTTACATGAAGATGTTTTTTTTGTTTTGATAAATATTTACATGAAGATGTTGTAGAAGAGGTTTGCAACTTATTACTGCCTCACCAAGGAAATAGAAAAGTATGATGCCAATATTAAGCCTGTACCTATTATGCAATGAATAGAATAACATTTTATACTGGAAGAGCATTGAAAAAAAAAAACATGCCAGATTGAATGAGCTAAATACGCAAAACATTGATTGGATTAATGAGGTGGCTACTTTTATGAAATAAACATCAATGATGAGTAAATAATTCTTGCTCAGAATCTGAAAAGAGACCTATAAAGCTAAACTCCCAATGGTATACCATAGTTCAAGTAATCGAGAAATGGCTAAAGTATGAATGACCAAAGACAAAACACACCCTAACACTACTTCTAACACCTTATGATACTTAAAAGTATTTGGAATAAGACTACATGTCCAATAAATAAGCAAAAGAAGCATCTTTGTTTCTAATTTCTAGTATAAACATACTAGTGTTGTTGCTATGAGAAGAGCTAATTAAAAATCCAAAAACCCTTTCAAGATATATGACTCTATATGATGAATAATATTTTATACCATTAGTATAGAACTTAATGGCCCATGAAAATATTAGATAGGTGCTCTACTTATCCTAAATCTGAACTTAGATAAACGCATTACCTCTATGCTATATTTTCCAAACCAACAGCATAGGAAGTAATCTTCTTTCCTGTCACCTGAGTGATAGGTGTATAGGATGATATAACAATCTCCACTATAAAATTTACCAATATCCTCTTTAAGCAATGGAGTTTTAGCTCTGCCATTAATGCACCAAACCTGGGAAGGAACAAGAAGTAGAATATTAGTCTCATGAAAGCTCAACAAATAAAGTAAATATGAGATAGAATTATGAAGTGAACCTCCATCTTCCCCCCTTCTTCAAGCAAAGGTGGCACTTCCTCACTTACAGGAGCAGTTTTTGCCGTACCCTTGACACCAAGGCCTTGTTGCTTCAGCATTGCTAACATATGTAAAGGATCTTATTTAACAACGCTAATTATGACTATATGAGTCCAATTCAACTCCAAAGCAATATTTTTACCGGCTACTTTCCCTCTTCCCTCCTCAGCACCAGGGGCTGCAGATCCTGCTGGCCAAGAATCAAAGTTTGACTTGAATGCATGTGTCTCATAACCTTGAATAAGTCGTGTTATACGAGTAGCTTTTGGCCTGTTTTGGCTAGCAACAAATCCCTGTAGAAATAGATGGAATATAAGCATTCCAAATGACACAAAAAGGGAATGTGATGTTTGTACCTCGGCAGCGTGGATTGCAGATTTTCGCTCCTCTACTTGTGTTACACGGCCAACCCAAACAAATACCTCAGCACCACAGTCCAACAGATAGCTTTTATTGTTTTCTAACAAGCCTTTGGACAGTTCACCTTCAACAATCTTAACCTCGCCATCAGTGATGCTACAGGGAACAGTAATTATGATTCAGCACTCTATATGCACACAGTCCAAAACAATGGTTATCTGGATAGCCATTTTTGTGTTTCCCCATGGAAAAAATTCCGCATCTTACAAGATAGAACCAGATCAGAATATAGAACTTTGAAAGCTTTAATCATTGGTATCTGCAATATAATTTATACTTAACAGTTGGCTACCATTTTCTACCACAATATTAAAAAGATATAAATAAGGCTCAAAAGAAGTCCTATTGAAATCAAGAAATAAATCCTGCCTTCCATCCACACTAAAGTAAGGAGTTTTCCAAAAAACAAAACATGTTATAACCTTAAAGGATAAGAAGATAAAATTTTCTATAACGTGTTCTGGCAGCAAAGATGTCATTTCATACATAGCAAGAAAGTAAGTTAAAGAAATATTAAATGATTCTAGGAGCCAGCTAATAATGGTGAAATATTGAAATTACACAAGATTTGCAAACTAAGGCATAAATAAGAAAGAAAAATGCTATTTTGAATTGATTGATAACAGAATCTACAGTTCAAAAGAAATATGTGTCAAATAGAAATGATCATAAATTAAAATTAACATTTTGATATAAAATAGAATACAAACCCACAAAGAAAATATGCACCACCCTTCTTAAATAATGCACGTTTCTAAATCCTCACTAATGAGCATAAAACAGATATTGAAAGTACCTATAAAGTTTAGCAGGAGCACTCTCTGGGATAATATCCTCTTCACTGGTAACCTTTTTGCCTATTGGAGCAAAACCTCCCATGAGGACCCAAAACTCCCCGGAGTCTGATTCAGTATCTAACTTCCCATCATCTAGCATTGCAAAAACCATTGAGCAAGAAAATAAGAAACAGGAAGAGAATGTATATTTAGGATCTGCGTTTGAATGAAGATGATTATACTTTCAGGATGTACTCATGGTGGTGTCACAAGTAAATTTCAAATACATGTCCACTTACCAACAATAGCAACATCACATGTCCCTTCATGATACTTTTCCTTCAAAAATTGAATTACTTCTAAAGCCTTGGCTCTTTCTTGGATATTGGAATTTGCACCATTGAACTGATAAATTTTGTTCTCGGTATCCAATATAAACACATCATCATGATTCAGTGAGGAACGAGCAAAAGGAACCTACACGAAAGACATATGCAGAACAATGTTCCTTTGAGCCAATTTCTTGATTCACTGCAGGTTATATCTAAGCAAATTTCAATTTCTTTCGCTAAATTCTAGTCAAACGAATACCTGCTTCATCCTAACAACCCGTTTGCCTTTGCATATGTATAACCGTGTTTCAAACTCTTCTTCCTCAGGTTTTTTAAATCCAGAAGCAACTCCACCCTCTAATGGTATGATGCAAGGCTTAAAATAGGACAAAAATTTATCAGATTCATAGCCTTGAACTTCTCTATGTTGCACCGCACGTCCTCCAAGTGCTGCATCTAGTTCAACAGCTTTAATAGCTGCTGTTCCAGCTTCATCCTATGAAAAGTTTGTCGTAACATGTGAGAGCAAACTCAAGATAGAGGAACAACACAAGATAAAAGAAAGTAAGGTCATGAAAGAGAAAAGATAATCCAGTCAAGAAACACCTGAGTTGTGTCTCTTCCAATCCAGAAGTGAATATCATATATATAAGCACCTCCCTTTCCAGATGTTGTCTACAGCACAGAAGAAAAAGGAGAGAAAGATAAAGAAAATCTGCAACATTAAGCTTGCCCATGTGAACGCAAAAGATGCATAAGCATGCCATTGAACTACAACGTGTCCGGATATAAATGACAGTGTAAAGTCTTTGCATGTTTGCTCTGTTGGTACAAATCAATTGACCACTACAGAAAAGAGACTTAAAGAAACAGCCAATATAATGGTATCACAATAAATGGTGGCAACAAAAAGATGTACACTCAAGCCAAATCACAAAAATGTTGATTTCAGGATCTTGTACTAGGCAGCCACCCACCCTAACTTCCTTTATGAGCTTACCACACAAACAAACCCCATAAAATGACCACACATTGAACATGCACTCTGTACATTGAAAACTATAGCTCTGATCTGTGACATTGTCTAATACTCTAAGAAAATAGATGCATAAGAAAAGCTTATACAAATAAAGATGGAACAGGGGGAGAGAGGGGGAGAGAGAAAAAGGTGCAGACGCTCATACCTGTAAGATAATGTAACAATCACCCATATAGAACTTCCCGTATTCAGACTTTTGCAATGCAACTGGCTGAAAATTCTCAATTCGCCAAATTTCAGTCCCTCTAAGTAATGTTAAGTTTAACAGTTTTAAACTGTGAATTGAAGCACTTGCAGAACTCAAAAGATGTAATAACATATGTACACATTTAGGGCATCTCCAACCCATTCCTCCAAAATAGAGTAAATTTTCCTCTATTTTAGAGATGCTACAATACTTTTCACTCCAATCTACAACTCTATTTCTCACACTAAAAAAGAATATTCTCAACATATTCTTTTTTACCTTTCATTAATGATTATTAAAATTACTTTATAGAATTAACCCAACTTTTCTTTTTCGCGTATATTTTTATTCACAATATTATTATTGTTACATTTTTATGTTAATAAATAATAAATAATAAATAATAAAATTTCAATTAAACTATAATTTGTTATTTGATAATACTATATGAAATAATAATGAGATATATTGCACTATTTTATATTATTTAATTATAGTAAATGACAATATAATTACGTAATATCAAACATCAAATTTTATTGAATTTCATAAAT
>JAOTAY010000002.1:25411153-25430235 GCA_025629805.1 Erythroxylum baracoense
TTTATTTACTAAATTTATTTTATTTATATTTTCTTATTTTAATTTAATAATTTAATATTTATAATTTAAATTTATATTACTAATACTATATTTTTTATGAAATATTTTATTAACTAAATTTATTTTATTTATATTTATATTTATATTTAATAATTTAATATTTATAACTTAAATTTGTATGACTAATAATATATTTTTATGAAATATTTAATTTAAAATTTTATTTTATTTATATTTTCTTATTTTAATTTAATATTTTCTTGTTTATAATTTAAATTTATATGAATAATAATATATTTTTATAAAATATTTTATTTACTAAAATTATTTTATTTATATTTTCTTATTCTAATTTAATATTTTATTATTTATAATTTTAAATTTATATTACTAATAATATATTTTTTATGAAATATTTTATTTACTAAATTTATTTTATTTATAATTTTTTATTTTAATTTAATATTTTATTATTTATAATTTTAAATCTATATGACTAACAATATATTTTTTTATTATTTATACAACAATTAATAATTTATTAAAGCAATGAACTTTTTTGTCACTTTATCTCATCTCAACAATCACAACTGCACTTATTAAACACCTATTTTCATGTCTTAACAATTACTAAAATAATAATCCTAAACACATAAATATTTATTAATTATTTCAGTAATTTACCAATCGCCTTTACTTTCCGAACCAAATCTAAATGTACGTATTTAAACACTTGCGTGGACCAACTTGCTGTTTACTTGTTGACCCATTAGAGCAACTAAAGCACACTTGCACGTGCACCCTGGAGCCCCACCTTCGCATGTGGCTTTAATCATATCAAATCATCCACACGCGAAGCAAATAGAAAGAGATTGTGTGTGTTAAAGTGGACCAGCTTCCCAACAACAAGAAGCAAAACATCCTATTGAATGATCCTGACAGTGCAGAGCTGATCTAGTGGAGAAACCGTAAGATCGTAGGACGTCTTCGCCTCTAATCCTAAGCAATATATAGTAAATATCATTGGACAAGGCACAGAACAGTGGCTTTAATGCAATGTTTGGAGGATCCACTTAATGTTAACGTCTCTTAAATCTTATCGCCAAACCAAGTTAGCAGGTGAGGCCAATCCTTTTTTCAGATACTAAGGTCTAGGCTCTAGCCCAAATAATTGTGATTGCTTTCTTAAAGCTTTTCCGTTCTAGGGGATAGGAAGTAGTAACCATTCCAAAGCGCATACTGTACTTACTTACCCCGAAGTACATGGTTTTGGGAACTTTCTAAAATTCGTAACCCTCGTGTAATGTTCCAAGTTTTACATAAAGATACTTAGACTTTGATGTACGTACATATACAACTAGTAGATCCAAAAGTAAACTACCCAAGAAAAGTAGCCCTCCAATATGTCATAAAAACACTCAAACTACATACATGCCTATATTATTTTCATCATTATGGTTCATAATGATGAAATCAACCCTTTACACTATAATATATAAAATTAATTTGTATTATGATATACAAAATTAATTTAATCAACGTAAATTATGATCATAAAAGTCATTAAATAATAACTCTCAATTTTTTTTATCATAAATCTATCCCACCAAAGTCCTGGAACTCAATTGCATGAAGGAAAAGGACTGCCGTCCTAAAAGACTTCTGACTTCCATAATGTAACTTCTGTACTTGTAACATCCCATACCCTTTCTTTTTCAACTCAAAGGACTCAATTTGGAATCCTCATGTGACAAGTAAAGAAAAGTAAGAGGTTATGTAGATGAAGCTACGAGCCTACGACGTACAAGTTATCAACATAATTTGAGTTTCTTCTATACTAATCATATTTCAGTCGCATAATAATTCTCCAGTGCCTACTGCCTCAGCGTTTTGGTGTGTAAAATTCAAAGAGTAAACAACAGGAATCAGGGATGCTGGCTACAGGGTAGAAGAAACAAGATGGAAAACTTGCAGGGCTTTTTATGGTTAAAAGGAAAAGAATAACAATATTATGACAATTGACAAGTGCAACATTGGAAACAGGAGATGCAACGCTTTTGTAGTCAATATCAAAATGCTTTTACGAACCTGCCATCTCCACGGATTAAAGCGCTGAGGCTGTTCAAAAAGACTAGAATCCAAATGCACTGCTGAAATCACCGGAAGCACTTTCCATCCACGTGGAATGTCATACCCTTTAAACATTACAATTTTCATTTTCAAATCTACAGTGAATCAGACAAAACAGACACAGATTTCTTTGGTTTTGGGACACGTGGGATTATGCTTACCTTTGTACTGAACATCTTTCAGAGCCTTCCTGTGGAGGAATCTGACAACATTTCCAAGTCTAAGTGTCTCATTGATAACCTTGAACGATGGAAAGAAGCTGATTAATTTCTTTAAACACAGGACGAATGCAAGTTTTTGATTTGACTGGATAGTGAAAATTAACAGAGCTTACACATTGAGTGAATTCCATCTTCTTGTAATCTTCCCAGTTCAACTCTGTTTCTCCTGATTGCTTCTTTGCTCGGGCTATTTCGTTATGTTCTTCCTATTAAGGAAAAAATTGACCAAAATTCTTGCAAGTTAAATAAACATCAAGGCTAGTGATAAAAACTAACATAACATGTTTCTGTGTACGATGTTTGCTTACTTACCTGTAACTTTTGAATAGAACTTGGACAACCTTGTAAGAAGAAAATTGCCAGAGCAATAGCCACTGAGGAAGTTTCATGCCCAGCAAAGAGCAAACTTAGTATCAAATCAAGGATTTGCTCTGTCGAAAGGTCGGAATGTCTCAAAACCCATCCGAGAAGATCATCTTCCTCCCTATGTTCAACTCCATCCTTCATTCTTTCAGTTCTCTCATCCTTTTTCCCCTCTATGAATTTCAAGATGGATGAACGAGACTATCCAAAAAGAACATGCAAGAACAGAACTCGTTAGACTCGAATCTGAAAAGTGAAGATGAAGCATTATATCTTCTATTTTCTTAGCTTACCTGCAAGGCTTTTCTATATGCAGTTCCTGGCAAATTTAGAGGGGCAGATACTACTCCTTTCATAAAGGTGACATACTCTTTCCTTAGCTGCTCAGTCTCTGGCTTCCCAGGATCCAAACTCATGATATGTTTTGCCATCAGATTGAAGGTGAACTGCAATTTCTTCTCATAAGCTATACTTTTTTCTTTACAAATAATATTCGACATTAATGTTACATTATTTTGGTAATGCAAATGTCAAAAGTTACCCTTTTTGCTTCATCTTGAGCTGAAAATGTTGAATTGTCTTTCCAGTTGCTTAGAACCAGGAGGGTTTGCTTCTCCACCTCTCTCATTAAATGTGTTCTAAGCCTGGCATGGCTTAAGAAGTTGAGTGATATTATCCTCATATCTCTATGCATATCTCCTACTAAGACTAACATAGACCATTTTCCAAGAATTCCACCTATACTTCTCGGATAGCTGCACTCGAACAAACTTCCTTCATTCTGCAATATAAATCTGTTCAACCCAACATCTGCAGACACAATCGTTGGCTCCCCAAATAAATTGGACTTGTAAATCTTTCCATACCTGCACGTTAAAATTGAAGTTTAAATGCTATGGTTAAGCAATATCTGCTATATTTTTGTTCTGAATGTTGGTTTTTCGCTTCTGCGTAGTTTTCTTTCACCTTGATATATGTTGTTCCATGAAATCTCCAATTGAAGTAGCAGAGTAAGGCCTCAAGTAGCCAATTGTTTCTCCAAGAAATGGCCAGCCCATGTTTCCTGGTGGCAGATTAAAGCTGGCTTGTTTTCTTTGAACAATAATAAAGATCAGAAGTAGGGATATAAGTGATGGAAGAAGAAAGAGAGCAAGCAGCTGTGAGTCAAACATTGAACTTGCCTGACTCTCACTCATTCTCTCTGGTTTTTGCTTAGCTGTTCTAAGCAAAGTGAGAGCAAACAGGATATCTAATTTCAGGATTGTCTGTCCTACTAAGCCTTTCAAATGAAAAGATCGTAATTTTAAAGTCCCTTGTGCTGGAGTGATGTTGGTGAAAACAGCTTAATAAAAGCCCTTCAACGCCAATAGGCTGCTTTTATAAGCTTCTTTTCTGTCTCCTTGCGACAAAATTAGACACTTCTCTTCTTTATCTCCATTTGATTACTCTTTGTGTTGCCTTTCTATCAAAATCTTTGTTTCAGTATGTTTCTCTCTTCTTTATCTCCATTTGATTACTCTTTGTGTTTCCTTTTTATCAAAATCTTTGTTTCAATACGTTTCTCTTTCTGGTTAAAGTAAAAAGTTAAATACGCATTTTTTAATTATAAAATTTTTGGGTGAAATAAATTAATTGTGAAGATTTATTTAATACACGGATATGACAGTTTCGTTATATGAAAAAAGCTAAATAGTCTCAAAACTTTCTTTTACAACTTTGGAGAGGGGTATGCCTTTTCAGCTAAAGGCTAGAAGTTCGTTTGCTGAAGCAAATTAATATTTGAGTAGTGTCAGGATTCAAGCTGATGCCCTTTGATCAGAATTGCATAACTTGAAGACACCAATCCAACTGGGTGTGTACAACAATCAATCAGAAAAACCTTATCTTTAACTGACTCTACGTCTCTGCACTTCTCTTGCCCTGTTCTCTCTTTAACTAAAAAATTGTAAATCCCTTAAACAAAGGCCTGAATCTAGACCTGGGATAGGGGACTTACCACTGCATCCAACAAAACTCAAATGTTTTATCCAACTTCTTAAGTTGATTGTTTTTCCTTTTTAATTTTATTTTAAGATTACATTGGACCAACCAACTTCTGTGTAGTTCACTAGTCCAAAGTAAAATTTTAAATGTAAATGGATATGAGGAGGAGGTTGATCTCATATTATGTAAAAAAGATTTTGACCCTAAGACCTCAATACATATTTAAGTAATGGTTCAAAGTTTAAATGCGGGCTTACGCCAAATTCAATTATTTCTCCAAAATAGTTAATTGGAATATGGAGATTAAGGGTATTAACTACTTTTCCCACTTGTAATCATATTTAAATTCATAAATTTGCATGACAAATTGATTCTCTCTTAATATTATATCAAACTTTATAGAATGAAACTTTCCTTTTTCAGTCCTTAAAGCAAGTTTTTCTTTTCACAAAGGGAATTAAAGGAATAAATCTTGGCAACAAGTACCGAACATTTAACACCATTGACCCCCTGCGCATCCATTAAAGCGCATGTAACCGAAGTACCTGAAATCGATATTAAGCTAACTATTTAACCAGGCAAACTAAGGTAGTTGCCAGTTATATCCAAGGAGAAGACATTGTTACAATGTATACACCTTGTACTGCGTTAGTTGTTTGCTTTTACGAGGTTTGACGGGAGACCATAATGATGATCTTATCAGATATGGCGCACTCTTATAACTACATATACCAATCTCCTGTGTTTCATCGGTTAATGATCAATTTGGACTAGGCGGGTAAGCAAGTTGACAACCCTTCCCTGTTTCGGTCTTGGGTATGTTACGTCGAGCTTCAACCTCCCATTGAGTTCTGGCACACGTTAAAAAAGAATGATATATCCTTTTTTCAGTGATACTTCTTTGAATATTCAAAGGTATAGACTAGAATTTTATTTCGAATATTACTTTGACAGTAAGTTGTTCACATTTTCTTTCCTGTAAGTAACGTTTCGAGCTCGAGTCACTTAACAGAAATTGAAGAAAAAATGATCAATAATTCCATAGAGATAGATACAGCTTTAATTTGGAATCTGGCGTATATCGTGCAGTCCTAGTAAGAACTTGAGGCAAAGCAAGAATCCATGCGGTGCTGCCTCAGATAATGAGCCTGCAGCATTGACAGTGAAATGCATGTGGACCTCTGATAATATTTGCGGTTCTTTTCTACATCGCAATAATGAAGTTACCTTATCATAAAAATTTATATGCTTTCATTTGATTGATTGATTAACGATGACGACCATTAGCCAATATTGCCACAATTATTGATCGTAACCGTTCCTTTAGCTGTTATAATCTTAGACAATGACTCTGGTTAATAATCAGTTGATTATATTAGCTATTAGTTGATAGTTAATTATATCAGATGATTTGACTAGTAGATTGCATTAGCTATTTATTAGAGATATTTAATAAAATTAGTTATTTACCATTAACTGTTTATATGTAAAATGACTTATGAGGATATGACTTTAAATACAATTATAAAGGTATCAATATTATATATTTTAGTATTTCGTTAAATATTCTTATAAAAATTTAAATTTTAGGTATTTAGTTCTACAAACCTTGCATTCCTGGAGCAAAATGTATTAGAATATACACTAATATTGTTTCATATAAACTGATTCAAAAGGTGAACCTCTAAGGAAACTAAACTATATTCTTTATTTCCTTCAAAGAGAAAATCATGATGTTTACACGAAATGCCAGAATCAACAATCCTTTATATCTTCTCATGAATGACAATGGTAAATATAACTTTTGAGGGTAAAAAATTTAGATACCATATTCAAAACCTTGACTGAATCATCTAGATAAATGTACAAACAAGAAAGTTTTACTTGTCCAAGCATCAGAACTCGTTGTATCATTTTTATTGCATTTTGTACTTTACCACATTTCATATACAAATCAATAACACATTACTCATTTAAACATCCATTTCTATTCCTCTCCTAAGTACATGACCATGAATTTGTTTGCCTTCCTCAAAAAATTCAAGCACTGCACAAACACTCAAAATACTGGAGAGGATAAATTTATCAAGAACAACATCAATTTCCATCATTTGGTTAAAAAGTTGCAATGACTTCTCACTTTCCCATTTTCGGCAAAGCCAATTATCATGATAGTCCAAGTAACCATACTCTTTTCCAACAAGCAATCAAATACCACTTTCCTTTCATCAATTTCACTACTCTTCACATAAAAATCAATCAAGGAACTACTCACATAAATATCCTGATCAAAACCAACCTTAATGACCGATCCATGCACTTGCTTGCTAATACTATCACCTCTATTATTACCAACCACCCCTACACAAGCTCTCACAACAGTAGCTAATATATACTCATAGGTATATCCGAAACAACATCTTCTAAATTCCAAAAACACTACCAACACTTCCTCGTAAAAACCATACTTGCTATATATAGAAACCATGGAAGACCAAGAAATCGAGTTCTTCTCAGGCATTTTGTCGAACTACTTACGTGCATAACACAAAAACCCGTAACTCACATAACAACGCAAAAGAACATTGGAAAAGTAAACATTCGACTCTAAACCTGAAACTAAAACATGGGCATGGATTTGTTTAGGGTGGGATATGAGTTTGTTGTGTGTGGATAATTGTAAAAGGTAGGCTAATTGTAGTCTTCTGGTTTCAGCTGCTCGACACTTGTTATGAGAATGAACAAGTGATGGGTTTAAAGAAGTAGAAAATGGGAAGTCTTGTTTGCTTGTGGTCCGCTAGTAATATGCCAATTAGTGTAATAATCTTCGGTGATTTCTCATTCTACTGATCTAAGCATAACTGTGTTCATTATGACAAAGGTAAGACTGTCAAAATCGAATCATGTTAAAAAAGAGAACCCAAAAGAAAATGAAGATCCGATGATTTTGGCATTCAGGAACACTGCTCTGTTTTTTATTCTTCCTTGTATATATATACACAACTCTAATTAATTTTTGTTACAGAGAGAATCGAAGAATATTCTAGACTATGCGACGTGGAAAACTATCTAACAAACTTTTTCAGAATGGACGTGCTGCATGCATGAATTGCATGCATTATTTTCAACACACCCCCTCAAGCTAAGGCTTGTACAGATTCGAAAGCCTTAGCTTGGATATCATCTTTAAATGTTGTTCAACTCCCAGTGCTTTTGTTAACAGGTCTGCGACTTGATCCTGGCTGCTTACATGTTTGGCCTCAATCTCTTTCTTCTGAATTTTTTCACGTATAAAGTGACAATCTACCTCGATATGTTTTGTACGTTCATGAAAAATAGGATTTTGCGATATGTAGATAGCTGCTTTGTTATCACAGAATAGTTCTACTGGTTGTGTTAAATTGACTCCGAAATTTTTCAACAAATGTCTCAACCAAGTTGCTTCGCATGCAGCATTAGCCATGGACCTGTATTCTGCTTCTGCTGAGGATCTCGCCACTGTTTCTTGTTTCTTCGATTTCCATGCTATTAATGAAGTGCCAAGAAAAACACAATAGCCACTAACATATCTCCTTGTTATTGGACACCCTGCCCAATCTAAATCACAGAAGATTTTCATCTTCAAGTCATTATTTGCTGGAAACAAGAGTCCCTGACCTGGAGTGCTCTTCAAGTATCTTAATATCCGAAATGCAGCCTCTTCATGAGCTTTGCATGGCTTATGCATGAATTGACTGAGAGTTTGTACAGCAAAACTCAAATCTGGCCTTGTATTTGTCAAATATATTAATCTTCCTATCAATCTTTGGAAAGATCGGATGTCTTCGAGTGGTTCACTAACATTCTCTGTAAACTTTTGATTTTGTTGCATCGGAGTAGCAGTTGGTTTGCAGGCTATCATTCCAGTCTCTGAAAGCAGATCCAATGTGTATTTCCTCTGACATAGATTTATGCCCTCCTTTGATCTGGCGACTTCTAATCCCAAAAAATATTTCAATTCTCCTAAATCTTTGATGGGAAAATGATTGCCAAGATAAGCCTTCAACTTACTGATCTATTCTTCATTATTCCCAGTAATAACAAGATCATCTACATAAACCAAAATGACAACAAAAACATTGCCTTTTTGATACATGAATAAAGAATGGTCAGATCGTGATTGAATAAAACCAAAAAATGTTAGAGCTGATGAAAACTTTTCAAACCATTGTCTTGAGGCTTGCTTTAATCCGTAAATGGATTTCTTGAGTTTGCAAACAAGGTTACTGCTATCAGTCAACCCCCGTGTCTGAAGGTATCCTGGTGGAATTTCCATATACACTTCTTCGAAGAGATCTCCATGCAGAAAAGCATTTTGAATATCCAGTTGATGTAATTTCCAATTGTGAACAGCAGCAATAGTGAGTAAAGTCCTGATAGTAGTCATTTTAACCACAGGCGAAAATGTTTCAGTGTAGTCAATCCCCACCTGTTGTGTGTATCCCTTAGCCACCAATCTCTCCTTGTGTCTTTCCAAGGAACCGTCAGACTTCAACTTGACTTTGTATATCCACTTGCAACCGATGGGATACTTATCTGCAGGTAATTCACATAATTCCCAAGTTCCAGTGGCCTCTAAAGCCTGCAACTCATCATGCATAGCTTTTACCCAGTTGGGATTAGTGATTGCTTTTGAATAACTTTCAGGTTCTTTTATAGTGTCAAGGTTGGCAAGAAAACATTTATAATGTGGCTTTACTTTATGACTGGTAAAGAAATTAGAGATAGGATAAGTGGTACCTTGTTCCCGAGAGATATCCTGAGTACTGGAAGGAGCATCACATATATAGTCTCGCATCCAAATTGGTGGAAATTTTTTTCGGGTGGATTTTTGCACGGGTGGTGCTTCAGGTTCTGAACAGGTTAAGGAAGGGTCAGGGAAGGCGGGAGGTTGTGTGAGTTCAGAGGTTGGATTTGGGTGAGAAGAATAGGAATGGAAAGGAGTGTCAAGAAAGTCCGTATGGCATGGATAGACCAAATTTTGAAGTTCTTTGGTTTTTTCTTTATAAGGAAAAATGGTCTCATCGAACGTAACATCTCGAGATACAAAACTTTTTTCTGTTTCTAAATCATAGACTAGGTACCCCTTTTGGCTGAAAGGATATCCTAGGAAGACACATCGACTAGCGCGAGGAGCAAATTTGTGTCTGTCTATAGTGGAAGTTGACGCATAACAAAGGCATCCTATGGTCTTTAAGTGGTTTATAAGTGGTGGTTTTTGGAAAAGCTTTTCATAAGGGGAAGGATTGTGTAAGAGAGGTGTAGGAAGTCTGTTGATAATATATGTGGCTGCTAACACACAGTCTCCCCAGAAGATTAATGGTAGGTTGGCTTGAAAACATAAGGCACGGGCTACTTCCAAAAGGTGTCTGTGTTTTCTTTCAACAAGGCCATTCTGTTGTGGAGTTGCAACACAGGACGTTTGGTGCATTATTCCAACTTCTGCAAATAATTTCTTGCAATCAGTTTGGACAAACTCTGAAGCATTATCTGTTCTGATGATCTTGATTTCCTTCTTGTATTGATTTTTGATCATATATATGAAGTTCTTTATATGCATAAATATTTCAGACTTCGAATTCATTAGTATAACCCAAGTTGCTCTCGAAAAATCGTCAACAATAGTTAAAAAGTATCTTGCACCATTTCTAGAAGGGATACGAAAAGGACCCCAAACATCCATATGTATTAGTTCAAAAGGTGAATAGACGATACTGGTTTTTGCAGGGAAAGGTAATCTAGTTTGTTTCGCAAAAGCACAGACCTCACAAGGTTTTTGATCATAAGATAAATGTGGTAACAACTGTTTCAATTTCAAAAAAGGTGAATGGCCAAGCCTAGCATGCCAAAGGCTATATGAATCAGCACCAGTAACTTTATTATATGTAGGATAATTCATGTTGTTGGGAGTAAACTTATAAAGACCTTGATGCTCCTTACCAATCCCTAGAATCCTCTTGGAAACCAGGTCCTGCAAAACACAATGTGTAGGGGAAAAAAGTCACACAGCAATGTAATTCTTTGGTTAGCTTACTAACTGAAAGAAGATTATATCGAATATCAGGTGAATAAAGGACTTGATTAATGCATGAATCAGGTGTCATGGGAAATCGTCCAACACTATTGACAGTTATTGAATTTCCATCAGGCAAAATAATATTTGAAAGATGATGAGGTGGTGAGGTGATATGGGAAAGGAGTTTTTCAGAGTGAGTCATGTGTTCAGAAGCACCACTGTCAATGATCCATTGACTTCCGCAAGCAAGTAAAACAGTGCCAGGTTCATTACCTGCCATATTGACCTCAGGAACATTTGAACTCTATGAATTACCAGTGATTGTACTCATGTAGTTGTAAATTTGTTGTAGTTGTTCCTGTGTTAAAGGAAGATTTGAAGAAGACTGAGTTGTGTTACCAGTGATCGTATTCATGTATTTGCTAATTTGTTGTAGCTGTTCCTGTGTCAAAGGAAAATTTGAAGAGGACGGAGTTATGTTAGGCTGCTGATTTGTGACTTCATCATTTCCTTGTGTCATGTTTGCTCGGGGTTTGTAGGATGGATTTTGCTTGGGCCTCTGTCACAGATTTCCAGGATAACCATGGAGTTTGTAGCATCTATCTTTAGTGTGTCCTGTTTTTCCACAGTGGTCACAGTAATATGTCTTTTTGCCATATGCAGGAGGCTGAGTTGGTGTCTGCGTAACAAAGGCAGTAGTTGATGAATTGTTTGAAGAAAAAGTTCCTCGTTGTGATTCCTCTTGCAGCAACTTATTGTATATTTGATTGACAGAGGGTAATGGGTCCAACAACAAAATCTGCCCACTTATAGCAGTATATGAATCATTCAAACCCATGAGAAATTGCATAATCCTCTCTTGTTTTTCATATTCAGCATTAATCACAAGATTTTGACTAGTGTTCAAAGACGAGAGTTCATCCCACAATTTTTTTAACTTGGACAAATAAACTGAGATCAGATCTGTACCTTGCATGATGTGATAAATCTCACATTTAATCTGAAAGATTCTTACCAGATTAGATCCAGCAAACCTTTGTTTTAATTCTCGCCACATTTTAAACGCAGTCGAACAATATACAATAGTATCGAATATATGTTTTGAGATAGAGTTCAAAATCCATAGTTTCACCAAACCATTGCAGCGTTTCCATTGAGCATGCATATTCTGGTCTTCATGTTCTTCAAAGGATCCATCTACAAATCCAATCTTGTTCTTTGCTTCCAGAGCTACGATCATCGCCTGAAACCAGGGATTAAAATTCTCAATTCCTGTCAGGATTTGAGCTTGTGAAATCAACGATGTATTTGTGGTGTCTGAGGGATGGATATAAAAGGGATGATTGCTATCAACGATAGGAAGAGCTGGGTTACCAATAGCCTCCATGGCCATGAATCAAAAAAGAAACAAAAACTGTAGCAGAATGAAGAAGGAAGAACAAACGCAGGAAATGAGAGCTAGCCTAGCTCTGATACCATGTTAAAAAAAGAACCCAAAAGAAAATGAAGATTCGATGGTTTTTTGTATTCAGGAACCTTGCTCTGTTTTTATTCTTTCTTGTATATATATACACAGCTCTAACTAATTTTCGTTACAGAGAGATTCGAAGAATTTTCTAGGCTATGTGACATGGAAAAACTATCTAACAAACTTTGTCAGAATGGACGTGCTGCATGCATGCATTATATTTAACACCATCCTTCACAAGCAATTCGTTGGCTCCATCTATTATTATTATTATACATCGTTAAAAAGGTGGCGTAGTTGACATTAACCGTTGATGAGAAAAGAACCAAATGGTTTAGTTCATCCAAAACGGTAACTGCGACAGAAGTACGATATGTTTGCTAGTCGTTAGTCCGCTCGCTCACAACGTGTAGTAGATAGAGGCAGCAGGTTGCTTACGAGGGTGATGGCTAGTGACTAGGGAGACTTGTAGGGTTTTTATGCAAGAAAATCCTGGTTTGATTTCGAGTTAAGTTACTCTAAGATTAGAATAATAATATGATATCAATTTTATTTCTAGGGCTAATAATTAAAAAAATATCAAATTTTGTATAACTTTATAATTGTAATTAGAAATTTAAAAAATAATCACAAAATATTCTAATTTTTAATTTTTTTACAAAATAGTCTTTTCGTTAACAGATCTGACCTGGCTTCGTAAACGTAAAATGCCAAGTGACAGGTAATCTACGTCATTTATTACTAAAATTAAATTAAATAATATTCAACAAAAGACAAAAACCCCTAAACTAACTCTATTCCTTCCACCTGCCCTATTCCCTCGAAACATCTTTGACACTCCTGTCTGCACAATTTTTGCCCACAGTCTTCACACCATTCAGAGACATTATTCGAAGGTATGTTCTTGCCCACCATCGGCCCATTGTGTGTCGTGCTTATTCTGTGTCCAACATCTTTTTCTCATTCGAGATATGAACTGCGATTATTGCATGCACTAGTTAAGTGTCTTATGTTGAAGTTAGACCTTCTTTTTTATCAACTTCCTTGAAATGCCCTAAATCTGATTTATTTTTTATCATCGTCTTACCTGCAGTTTGTGGGTTGTCAAGTATGTTTTAGAATTATTCAACAAGAACAAATGTTGGCATCTGACATTTCATTATCCATATCTTTTATAATTGCATCTTTTATGAAATTTTCCTTAACCCTTGACTTTGAAAATCAAATTTTCCTAAACCCTTGACTTTGAACTCCCATTTTGCCTTCAAACACATTTATGCTCTTTCCATTTTTCCCAGTTCCTCCTTTTGTAAACATCTTGTTCTTTTCTTTCTCTCTAGTGAAAAAAGAATCATATGAGGATATTATTGAATCATTGCCATTTAAACGCTGAACTCTAGCTTGAAACTGAGTCTTTGTCTTCCAATTTCTAACATGATAAGGAAATATGCAGAAATGAGCAAAAGACGTTATGACTTTTAGAAATAATAGTTGAAACTTTAGACCCCTATTTAGGTTTGCAATTTATGGTATTACACTAGGATACTTTCAATGATTTTAGCAACTATATAAAGAAGTTTGATGAATCTAGTCAAACAAATCTTTATTTTTGTTCTTTGAAGTTTGATGAATATATAAAAGATCTAGAAGGCAACAACTTGCAGACCGCTCATACAATGTTGGTTGTCCATGCTCATTAATAATTATCAAGCAATCCTTTCAAACCTTCAAATAGAGAAGGACTTATAAATGAGCATAAGTTTATGAGGATACTAATAATGATCCTAAAAATAGTTGATGTTTTCTTGTTCTTATTGCAGTAGTGAGTTGCTATTTGCTTCCTTATACCATCCCAAAGCTTTATGTATCGTTTTGGTTCCTTTTAGATACAAAGGTTATAGATTTGTATCTTGAAAACTCATGAGATGACTCATTCAATCCCGATGGTCCTATATTTAGTTACAACTTTTAATGCCATAAAGTGACATTTTACTCTTAGTTATGGATTCATAATATCTAATTTATTTGGCTCCATGCATATGTTTTCTCTTCTATTTCTTTAAATTGCATCTTATCTAATTAATGTCGTTTAATTGAAAATTAATGATATAAATATTTGTTTTGTAGATGTTAGTAAATTTTGAATTTCATTATAGTGGGGTATTAGAAAGAATGAAAACAATAAAAATGATGGGGACGAGATTAAAAGAAAGAAGGATATGGTTATTGATGAACTTAGCATGCTAGTCCTAAAAGGAGTATCAGAAGATAAAGGACACATACTGATATCTATACTTTATAAATTTCCTTATGAGTCAATGAGAAGCTTAAAGGAGTTAAGCTTGTATCATGATAAGAACATGTTGCAATGCTCAATTGTATGGAAGAATTAAATTACCACAATGTTGAAGTCTACTACAAGTATGGTTATAAGCATCCTATAACAGATGGTGAAGAATCTAATTCTGATATTGGCAGTTACTTTAAAACTAATACATAGCATAATATAAGTATGAATGATGAAGGTTGTTCCAAGTTCAACTAGAAGAAGATTTCATTATTATGTAGATGAGGGACTCTAGAGATGATTCAATTGAAGATGAGTTATTTGTAACTGATGATGAAGAGTATGATAGGGCGAGAATAAATCAGAAGATATATGCCAAGACTGTATATAATGGATTTGAATACTATAATGTTTTGGATGGGGGTTGGAAGCATTGAAAAGTATTGTAATGAAGATGGTGATTATTCCAAAAATAGACAAAGACAAGAAGAAAGTTCATATGGTTGGTGTAGTGAATATGAAGATAATGATGTTGAAGTTTAATCACC
The DNA here is from genome assembly GCA_025629805.1 of Erythroxylum baracoense. Lineage (NCBI taxonomy): Eukaryota > Viridiplantae > Streptophyta > Magnoliopsida > Malpighiales > Erythroxylaceae > Erythroxylum > Erythroxylum baracoense. The sequence continues at coordinate 25,426,209 of JAOTAY010000002.1, forward strand.
AGTTTGTAGTGATGATGAATGGTGCGAGCCATCTATTTTAAAGAAGAAATACATTTTCTTTAATCCAAAAGTGGATATGGAGGATTTTAAATTTGAAGTTGCTATGAAGTTTAAGGATGAGATGTAGTTGAGGGAAGCAAAAAGAAAATATGCAATTATTAACGAATATGATATTTTAATGGCGAAATTTATTGTGAAAATGGAGGCTGTTTGTGAGCCATAATATTCATTTTGGGTATATGGTATATGGATTGGAAATTAAAAAAAATATACGCTATTAAGATAGTAGAAAACAAGTATAATTGTAGGAAAGTGCAAAGAAACAAGCAAGTTATCAAGAAATGGATTGCAAATGAATTCTTACATAAGTTTGGGAGGAACCCGAATTGGCTAATTTCTGAGATGATGGATGATCTTCAAATAAAATATGTATTATAAATGACTATATCCCAATGTTATAAGGCTAAATAAGAAGCCATTATCATGCTACGAGGATCTATAAAAGATAATTATGTTAAGTTATGGTTTTATAGACAAGAGTTACAATGAGTTGACAAAGATGGGAAATTCATTATTCAAAACGAACTTGATGAAAAGTTTATAAATCCAATGTCTAAGACTTTTTATATGGGATTTAGTGTATTGAAATATGGATTTCTCGGTGGATGTGAAAATAATTGGGCTAGATGTATGTTTTTAAAGACATTCCTTATAGGTGCTTTATTAGCCCTAGTTGGTCGTGATGGAAACAATCAAATGTTTCCTATATCTTTTGATGTGGTTGAGTGAGAGAATTACTAATCTTAGCATTAGTTTTGAACATTCTTGCTGAAGATATAAACATAAGTGGGAATGTATAGGATTTTTTAAGCAATCAAAAAAAGGTAAACTTTAAATATCCACATATGTGATGTTTACTTATTAATATCCTTTGAGTTCTTCAACTTACATTACTCATTTTCTTTATTATAGGGTTTAGTGGATGCATTAAAGAATCTCTTCCTATAAGCTAAACAAAGAAAAGGTGCCCCAACATATTTATGCATATTGATCTAATGTTCATAAAGGCCACATATATAGGAGTTTATTTTGGAAAGCGGTGAGTTGCACAAAGGAAATGGAATTTAATAAGGTAATGGGGCAGTTAAAGAGTATTCCAAATAAGGCATACGATGATTTCATAATTAGGAAAGTAGACTTTTATAAAAGAATTTATAAGCACGAGACCAAAGTGCGAAATAGCTCAAAATAATATATAGGAGACATTTAATGGATTCATTTGTGAAGCCCATACAAAAAGCTTGAACAATATGTTAGAAGATATTTGAGTTGCTTTAATGACTTCGATATATGAAAAAGGGACATGATGCTCAAATTCACTGATGACATTTGCCCAAAAATGAGGAAGAAAATAGAGATAGCATAATGGGAAGCAAGACACCGTATTATTAAGACTAATGAAAATTTAAAATTCAAAGTCACACTTTTTATAAACAAGTTCATCATCGATTTATAAGCACGAAGTTGTCAATGTAGGCTTTAAGATTTAACAAGAATTCTATGTAAGCATGTTATGGCTTGTATATCATATCAGAGGGAGGATATTGATGTTTATGTTAGTCGATACTACAAGCATGAATGTTATATGAAAAGTTATCAATATGTTATGGAGCCATTAATGGTCTAAAATTTTGGCCAAAAATTGAAAATCTATAGCCAATATTACCTTTTTTAATCAAGAAGATGCTTAAAAGACCCAAAAAGTTTTTAAAAATATATAAGAATGAAGAACCACAAAATATGAACAAGTTGAGCAAGGTTAGAATAACAATCAGGTGTCATCATTGGTATGAAGTTGGTTATAATATAAGAGGATGGAAAAATAAAGATTAACCTTTGAGGCAACCTAAAATTGTTAAGGGGATTATTAATTCTTTCGTTCATTTTATGTTAAATATGGATTAAATGTCAGTTTTTTCATCACAAAGTATACATATATGTATAATGCAGTGAAAAAGAGGACGATCATTAAAAAAATAAGTCCCTTTATCCAATATTGGTAGTTGTCTAGTTCAAAGAACCACACAGTTAGTATCTCCAGGCTCAAAAACTACATTCTCTATCTTAAAAAAGGAGAAGAAGGTGGTTAGTGAATATTCACATTTAATTTCAAGTAACTCTTCTCCCAATTATTTAACAATATAACAACTTTTATTTGTACAGGCAACTAAAGGATATGGAGTAACATTTAAGGAAGTTAGTGGAAATACTTATTTTATGGTTGTCACTTGAGTACATCTTTACATTACTTATTTGTAACTATATCGTATGTGCTAATATTGTGCTTTTTGTTTTTTATACTTTACAGATGAGTAGAAGTCAATTTTAAGTTTTTAAACCTCCAAATAATAATGCAATTACAACTCAAGCTTTCCAAAATACAACTAACAATGCAACTCAAACCAAGGGGAGCAAATTGAGGGCTAAAAGATTGACTCCAAGAAAGTATCAAGTTATAATGGTGAATCTAGTGCACATTTAACCATTTGTTGATGTTTTTGAACATTATGTTCGTTATGATTTGACAGATAATTTAAACAGCCAAATTATGGTTTGATTGAGAATTTAGACAAGTATTAGTTATAATAGGCTTAACAATTTGAAGATTGGTATTATTTATTCTTTGGTTCTATGTTTTAATTTATAGGTGTATTTGTTTGATTATGTGTTTGACTTGGACTAGAAGTTATAATATATACATATTGCTGGTTACTAGTGTAGTAATTGTAACTTTGTTATTAGTTATAATTTGGTTATGTCTTTTGTTTTGAAGGTGTATTTGTTAGAATTCAACAAAATATGTTATCACTACATTATGATTAGTAATGCTCAGCTTTCTTATGTATCTGAAAAGATTATTTGTTTAAGATAAGCTACTTGAATATTAGTTCAGAACAAAAAATGTTTAATACTTATGATTGGTTTATACATTTAGTTGTGCTTGTATTTACCTTTGGTTGTGTTTGTGATTATTTTGATTGCTTATGCTTGTAAACGCCTTTGCTGAGGATAACTCTTAATGCAAGAGAAAGTGACTTATGGTTAATAATTAATCAATATAATTCTTTTTTTTTCTTAGATGGAGATTGTGCTTATTAGTCTATAATGTTTCTTTATTTTTAGCTAAGAATTGACAATTTTTAAGAAAAGAAAGATTTTAGTATTCTTTGAATTAACCAAGAAAACTACATTCCATGTTGGAGGATATGTTTATATAAAAAATAGTAAAAGAATTTTGATTGTTTCAATTGTTCATTTCTTTAACTTAGGCAAGGAAACTACATTTCATATTAGATGATACATTTATATAAATATAAGACTAAAGTTACTAAGAAATAAAATGAGCTACATTTATATGAATAAGATTGGAATCTATAACCAACCAAGCATTATAACTATTGGATATATGAAAATGTCTCGATACTGGGGTTAAATGCATCGAACGCCTTAGATATGTAATCACACAGGACCTAAAAAATAAAAATAAAAATACAAGTACTACACTTATGTCGAATTTACATTATTTTAAATGAATTAAAATATATATACTTCTCTCTTGCAAGTAATAATAAATATTGTAGACAAAACTCTTAGCCCTACGCACAGAAGACATTTGACATAATTTTTTACAATTATGAGCCTTCAACTCATTTACCAATCCTAAATACCTACAAGAAACATATAATTTGAATATTTATTAAAATTTTGTACAATGACGACATCATTAAAACTATAATTGAAATACTTACTTTCTTATTAATGCAATGATAAAAATGTTGACCAATATTAGCTTTAGTATTTGATATATGTAACTTCATCTTCTCATTATTATTAGAGAAATCAATATAAGGAATCTGAAATATACCTATAAATTATGAACTAAATTAAAATAAAATATAATCAATATACTACATATAATAATAATAAATGTTAATATTGTTTTATAGTTGAACATAATGCTTTCTCT
>JAOTAY010000002.1:25431302-25486222 GCA_025629805.1 Erythroxylum baracoense
ACGGTTCGAGGGATGCATCAAGATAAAGATCAAGCTTCAGAATAAGGTACAAATTAAATTTCGCTTTATTATGATTCATGTTAATCATTTTATAGAATTAAATAGATCTTGGTTTTCGAGAAATCAAAAGTCACAAAAAAGATTCGTGATTATTCCGCTGCGGTTCGGATCAAATCCGGACTCGATTTCCTAACAAAAATCACAAAGAAGGTGATAGAATCTCAACAAGAAACGAAGGAATCTTATAGGATTTGGCAAAAATGACATTGTTGGAGAGTTTTATGAGAGATAAACAAGAATGACATCGCTAAAGAAGAGAGATGATACGACAGCTTTGATTGACGTCACCGAACAAATGAACAATGTGCAAATCGTGGGCAGACGAGAGTATGGTAGACATTTTGCGAAAACAGGGCAGACGGAAGGAGCTAAATTAGTTTATGGTCTTTTTATTTTTGTTTTATTGAATAATTATTTAATTTAATTTTAGTAATAATTGATGTGGACTACCCGACCACTTGGCATCCTAAGTGTAATTTAAGAGAATTAATGTGGCATCAACTCTATTAACATAGAGACTAATATCAGACTATTTTTGTGAAAAATTGAAAGTTAGGATATTTTATTGTCACTTTTTAAACTTCAGGTTATAATTATAAAATTGTGTAAAGTTTGAGTTTTTGTAGTAATTAACTCCTTTTTTATTAAAGTCACGTGCCTTAAGAAATCAACATTTTACTAGTAATAATGGTCATCAATAAAGGATAATAGTGACCTATATTTGATACAAAATGAGAGCTCAAATATCAAAAGCATTAAAAAAATAAAATTTAGACTGATTTTTATAATTTCTTTGAAATTCCAAATTAAAATATTAAAATATCCAAATTTATACCAAATAATTATTTTCCCAACCTAGTTATTCAATCAAGCTCATTCTTTCACGTAAATAATCATAATGTAGACTTGTACTCATAATGTCATGATCTATTAGGATAAATGACGTGAAGTATAAAATATGTTCTTTGCTTTAACAAAATGGTCGTAGTAATAGTAGAAGATCTCTTATGCCACTAATATGTAAAGTAAATTCTCTAAGATTCTTTCCAAAGTTGTTGGATTGTTAGAGCAAAGAATGAAAGACACGTGGGCCTATATCAATCAAGTTGTTTAGTTCTAAATCATTGACTTGCTAAAGGGATTATCTATAGTACATAATTTGAGAGATATTATGTCCATCTAATAATTTACTCGTAATGAACTCAAAAAGTAGCAATTACAAATTCCACTAATGTAGAAAAGAAAGAATGTACACTTTAACTCCTAAATTCAAATGGTAGAACTTAAAATGTTAAAGATATTAAACATTTGATCTTATGGCTACTTTATGTGTATGTTTAATATACATTTTTTATTACATTTTTAAATTATTTGTCTATCTCTCCCTTTTTTTGACATCCTAAGTGATTATGGACTTAATTCACTTATTTCTTTGATCCAAAAGATAGTATAGAAAAGACTTTACTTAGTCAAAATTAATTAATTTATAGTGTGATTATCAATAAAAACTTGTTATATTAGATGTTATAAGTACCGTTTCATGGAAAGAAAAAATTATATGTTGCAAATTAAACATTTTGGAGATCTATGAGAACTTTTTAATAATTTGTTCTTATTAGTCTCATATAGTATAACTTGTATTTTACTACTAATCGTTATAACTGTAACTTCATATTTTTTAAAGGATTTCTTATTTAAAATTATGTATGTGTTATTTTTAATTGAAATATAATAGTATATATTTTATTGAATTATTTTGGTGTTCTTTTTAGTATTTGTGTATTGATAATATTTTTTATTATATTGTGACTTTAGAGGATTCGTCATTGTAATCTTTCTAGTGAATTTGTGATTTTTTTACAATATTATTTATACATGCATTCCTATATAGTTATGAAATAAGATAATTATAAGATAGCTATCTTTTTTTTTACTATTTATGTTGAAGCTTTTTATTATTAATTTGATTACTTATGATGAATTTGGTGATTATATATTGAACATCATATCAAATTGTTACAAGTTTAAGGAGATATTAAAACCTATAAGGTTTAAAGTTCTTTATAACCTCTAGTTTTTCATAGGTGACATAGATTCAAGTCAAGATCATTATCTGGAAAATTAAACTAAATTGGATGATCAAACCAAATTCAATTAAAACCACCTAATAGCTTGGGCAAAAAAATAAAAAAATAAGTTACTAATTAACTAATTAATTTTTGTAGTCCTTTTATATTGAGCTAGAAATAAATCAACTGATTTGATTCAATATGAAAATCAATTAATGGAGGACAAAAGATCATCATAAGTTATTCATAATTTAATTTGGATGTTATTATTGTATAAAGTAGAAATAGATTTAGAGTAGTAGATTTAAGACCTTAATATAATATGAGAAGACTTGAAAGATGAAATAAAAATAAAAGTTTTTGCTTAAAAGAAGTAAAAATAAGAGAAAAAAACACCTTCATTAAGTGAATTATGTAGAGACACATCACTAGTTTACTTAGCGTTTATATCTACTCTCGTTCCTTCTTTACATAGGGCTAATTATTAAAAAATTATGGAGTTTACATGTTTTATATGATATATCGCCAACTTCAAATTTTATCAAAAAATACACCAAGTATCCAAAACTTGATCAAATTAGTATGAACCTCATTTCAAGCAAATAGTCTTTAAGATATTTTATTCATTTTGACAATTTCAAATGAAATGACACCTCTACTCAACTCAAAGAAAGGAAAAAATGTAAACATACCAACAAATGCCCAAACTTGAAACAACTAATTTATCACATAACAAATTCCTAACATATTTACCCAATTCATCGAGTCATTTCCAAATTTATGGAGAAAAGGAGTAATTTATTGTCACAAACCAAACCTGCTACTTTTTTTATTAGGTAAATTTACTTTTTAAGCGCGAAAGAAAATGAGTCTCGACCATTTAAAGGATCTACTTTTCTTAGCTAATATTTAGTCAACCAATAATGTACTTAAAGAATAAAGGACACGTTCTCATTATTTAAAGGATATGGTTTATATTTTCAAGCTAAGCCAATAACATAGGACGAATAAGTTTTGGTTACCTAACTTATTATTCTTATTTGGAATGGATGCATACAACAACTAATATAAAGACCAATTTGTAATTTTTAAGCTAGTTATAGAAATTTTAGAGTTTGAAAGTGGAATAAAAAATAAAGGAAGAAGTCATTGTTGGTTAGCTCAATAAATTTCTTATTTGAAATATAAGATTATTGACAACAAGAAGATGATAAAAAATGGTAGTTAAAAATTGTGACAAAATTAAAAAATATTGTATCAAAACTAGCTAAGTCTCATAATATGAAAGAAAGGAGCATCAATAACTTGACAATGTTGTGTTTATATATACATGCTTGATTGTTATGATTTTAATGTGCTTTTTCTCATGTATTTAAAGGTTGAAAACAAATCTTTGCTTAGTTTGAGTACATATATAAGTTTACATATAAAAGATAAAAGCCTCTTATTATTTTGTGAACTTAAATTTATGCTTAAAAGCTTAGATGTAAGTTTATTTTATAAAGTTATTGTATAAGGATTTCTGAACATAGTATTCATTTCATTGTGCTTATAACTCATAACACATTTTTTAATGAATGTTATAATGTAGAATTATTAAACTAAACTTTTGTTTATGTTTTGGTCTACAAATCTAAAATATACATATAGGAATAAAGCAACAAAATAAGTTAAAAATACAAAAAATGATTAACTACTATTATAGCAATTGCTAACAAAATAATACCATCAAACATGGTAACAATACAAATCAGCCTCTTTTGGTCATTGCCTTCCTATCTTAGGCAATCTTTTTTATTTCTTCGTTAATTTTTTAAACTTTTATTAGTTGATGTCTCATTGTGGGTTGAACTACTATTTTGAGTGAGTATAAAAATATGTTTAATAAGTGTTTGAGATTTTTTATTCGATTAAAAGAATGGCACGTTATTTTTGTCCTGTTAGTTTGTACGTGAACTTGGGTATCGAGGCATTTATGTTGATTGAAACCTCAATCATGTATTTCTCTATAAAAACTTGAGTTGTACTTCCTTTTGAAGGCTAAGAATCAGTAACATAACAAAATTAGTACCTTATAAATCAAAATGCATTAACTTTCTTTCCTAAATTATTAACCTATAATATATATTCCAAAAAACTTCTTCATATGTGACTCTTATTCCTCTTTTTTTTGTTCTACTTATATCATGTCTTATAATAATATTTTAAACTTTTGCCTCTTTTGTAATCTTCATCTTTCTTTTCATATTCCTATTTCTCTCCCACTCTCACTCCCTCTCCCTCTCTCTCTCACTCTTATACTCGTATTGGGTTTAATTCTAGCCTGAGAACTTTTGGCTCTTTAGTATTTAGTTAATTACTTCTATCAATATTTGACTATTCACCCTTTTTTGATTCCTTTCTTGGTCTACCCCTTTTTCTCTATAATACACACAAATAAATATTAACTTAAGCATATAATTACAATTTAAGTGAAGTTACTAAGTAATAAGAAAGAAATACATACAGACTTATAGTCACTTATGGTTCAATTATTGATGGTGGTTTCTGCTAGGCAACCTCTTTTGTTATGACAATATTGTTTGCAATGTTGAAATCTCATTTAGACAATTTTCTTACTCATTCATCTTTACTTCTCCTTTTATTCTTTTTAGATCTTCTTAGTCTTTTTCTTATTTTAGGTGGATGAATTGGCTCATATCAACACCATGCCATAATTTTAGACCATTTAATGGTTTAATACGATATTGGTAACACTTAATATATATTTATCTTGTATCATTTACTGATAAAAATGTTCTAAATTGAGCCTTTAGTAATATGTGTAATTGATATGTTGACAAGGTATCTCACTTCAATCTTGATAAGTGTGAATTGCATCATATTTTAGGGCTTAGTTTGATATGTATTTAATTGTTAACTTCATCGTTTGGTATGTATTTAGTTAGAATTGTGTTAGTTTGTTAATTAATTGTGTTTAAGAGTTTTTATGGGTTAGTACAAGTCTTTGAGCTTAATTATTATGTCTTTGAGGTACTTTGATGTGCTTGTTAGTGCTTCAGGGTCAACATCAAAGAACGAAGAAGTTTCAGAGACACTAGGGCTGAAACAACGACCCAGGCCATGATCGTGATAGAAGCACTAGAGTCAGCCCACGATCGTGATAGATCATAGACCATCTGCCACAATTGTGATTGAAGCCCAGGACACGGCCCACAATTATGACTTGCTTGCCACAATCGTGACAGAAGGCTTAGATGTAGCCCATGATCGGGGCCTGCGCACAGACGCTTAAAAATGCCAAGTTTTGAGGGAGTTTTTGGACTTTTTAGACCCTGAAAAACCCTAGGACTGTCCAAAATACAAAAAGTATATAAAGAATAAGATAAAGAAGATGAGAGAGCTTTTGCATCAGCCACTTAGAGAGAAACCCTAGAGAGAGTTCATCGAAAGATTAAGAAAGAGAAGAAGGAAGAGAGAAGTAGAGGAGAAGCCGACATCGATGTACTTCTCGAATCTAGAGTTTCCTGACAAAGCTGCCTCCTGTCTCTTTTTAAAATCATATTTCCTGTTATTCTCCATTTTTATCATTGTGTAGAATTGGGAATATCAGTTTGATGATAGGATTGTGAATATTGAGATGTTCTATATTTGAGTTTTTTTATCTTTGATTAATAAAGTTTGATTGTTTTCTATTATTTGGATTCATTGTGATTAATTTCTGTGATTGCATAATTCGGTAATAGACTGAAAGGGTGAATCGAATGAAAAACAATTCAATTGGCCTAACGAGAGTTAGGTGGTTCAAATCGGTAATTGTGTGAAGAGAGATTTCACATAGGTTCCCAATAGTTTATTGGATAACTTCATATCTAATTAGGGTTTTGGATAGGTTGTTAATTGAGAAATTGCAATTTTCCATAATCTAATTAGGGTTTATAATTTAGGGTTAATGGTTATAACTCGAGAGCGAGTGATTGTTTAGGACCAATAATTTGATAATTCATAATTGATTAGATTAGCATTAAAGATAGGTAAAAATTTCCCTTTCTCTCAATTGATAGTTCATTTAAGTTGATTCTGGAGTGTGTGTTGCAATTGCTATTTTGTTGATATTTTCGTAATTGATTCTTGGAATTAAGTTGTGTGATTGAATTAAATTCTTGCTTTAGTTTTGTTACATTTTGAATACTACAAATTGTTTTGGCCTCAGATTTTAGGATTAGATTATCCCCCCTCGTGGAATCGACACCTTAGGTACTACACGAACGACCCATATGCTTGTAGATTATCAAGGTTATTAATTAGAACTTACACATATTGAAAAACTACGATCAAGTTTTTTGGCACCATTGTCGGGGAGGAGATTAGTTTAGTTTTTTAGTCTAAGGCTTTTTCACAATCTTTTATTTTAAAATAAAAAATATAGAAAGAGAAATTTGGGGCGTAAAGTAGAGACACATCAAGACATCTTAGAATGAGAAATGAGACATCTGAAGAGCTAGATGTCAAGAAGAAATAGAAAGAACAATGATGGAAGATAGAAACTATAGGGAGCAAGGAACTTTTGCAAACTACAATGAGCCACATTATGGTTTGGGAAGTAACAATCCTTATTGGAACATGTACACTCTGGGGTGGCAGAATAACCCGAATTTCTATTGGTCCAACAATGTAGGGACTCATTTAGGGCATTAAGACCTATTAGGACTTCAGCAAGATGAGTCCAGTTCATGGGATTCTAAATTGGATAACATCCTGGATAAGCTCACGGACATGGAAGAGGGACAAAAGAGACTAGAAGAGCAAATTGAGCAAGTTACAGAAAATTATGCCTCATCTATTAATAACCTAGAGATTCGAGTAAGACAACTTTCTTGTGAATTTTGTAGGAGAAGTGTGGAAGACTCTTTAAGTTATATGGAAATACATCAAAGAGAGCAATATGAGGCTATTGCACCTAAGAATGGGGGAGAGCCAGAAGGATCAGTGGAAAATCAAACTGAACCCCACCTTATTAAAGACCAAGAGACAAAGAAAGAGGATGAAGAAAAAAATGCTAACCTTCCCTTTTATTCACCAGTTCTTGATATAACATATGTGAATATTGAAAAATCTTTAGTAAATGTCCACAAAAAGAACCTTATTCTTCAGATTAATGATGACTAAGTGACATTCAACATAAATGATGTATTAAAGAATCCGAAGGATAGTAGCTCATTCAGGATAATTGATGTGTTCAAATCTTCTATAGAACAAAAGGACGAAGAACAGATGACAACAGACATCGAGTGTGAAAAAGCTATGAAAGTCTCTGTTTGTGAAGCGGAAGAAGTGGAGGAGACAAAGGTGATTAAGGAAAACCTTCTTACAGGACAAACTGTTAGATTCAATAGAAGATTCAGAGAGTTTTGTTATTCACTGTTTTGTGGACAATTCATAAGAAAAAAGGACATTATTAAGCTTAATTGGTTTTCATAATGTTATCAATACTATCCTTCTGATTATTTGCAATTTGTAGCTTACTTACAGGCTACAAAACCTATGTTGAACGAAAAAGGAGGAAGCAAACCGCTCATAATTGACCTGACTGAGTTTCCAAAGATAGAGCATCAAGCTATCGATGTTAAAAAGAAGCTCTGCATGGGAGGCAACCCATGGAATTTTAATTCCTTTGATTGTTCTTAGAAATTTTGAATTCCATAGTTAGGTTATTTTGTTTCCAAATAAAATCGGGAAGGCATAGGACTTTGACATGAATTTGATGATGGATAAAGTAAGCAAAGGGAGGTGAAAGGGCCATAAAGAGTTAAGAAGTGATTTTAGAAAGTGGAGACGGACAAAAGAAGAGGAAAATTAAAAATTGATGGAAAAATTGTAGGCCATGATCATGGCTTATGGCAGGGTAAAAAAAGGACACGCGATTGTCATTATCAAGTTTTACCATTTTACCCTCCAATAACCTATATATTCATTTCTATTTTTATTTGTTCACTCACTTTCATTTTTACTTTATCTTTCTAAACTTTAAACCTCTAAACACTCTTACTACCTAAATTTCGCACTTCCAGTTTCTTCCAACTTCTACCAACTCATAAGCCAGTATGCAGCATATCAAGCAAATAGTAAAGCGTGATCAATCAGCAGGGTGAACCCAAGTTTTAGGACGAGGGAAAAGAAACGGGCAACTGATTATGAAGCACCTTTCCCAATCTTCTCGGATAAGGAAGGTACCTGTTTTCATTCTCTTCGCAATAAACAAATTATGGTTCCAAAGTATTTTCATTTTAAAACTTTAGATAAATTAAAATTATGAGACAAGGTTGAAAGTTTAGCATAGAAAATTCAATGGGGTCAGTTCATTCAATTTCAATTCCTAGTTTATGAAGAACTTGCCTTAGAATATTTTACATCCCTTCAGTACGAATCCAACAAACCTAGGGAATTATGGTTTAGGTTGCGGGGACAACCTTGTGGGCTTGATTATGAGACTTTGCATGAAATTTATTGTTTCTTTGAGTCATCCGTAGTGGATCAGCATAATGATTTATATGTCAACTCCTACTGGACTGAACTAACTGGGTTAGAGCATTTCAATGCTAAGAACCCACACATCAACATCATTAAAAGCCATGAACTCTTGTTGATGCACAAATTCATGTGTCAAACTGTTTTTGACAAAACGGAAACCAACTAGTGTTCAATGAAGGAACTTTTCATGTTGTGGTGCATGGATCATAATATCCCAGTTTGCACAACCACCCACATCTTTAATGTAATTATTGCTGCTCGAAAGAAGAGGAGCAAAAAATTAGGAATGGGTTACTTGATTTCAACTATAGCTAATTATTATTGAGTTAAGTGTAACGGACTTACAGTCTACTGTCTTGAATTCATGAACCATTATAATCTATGGCGAGCTAAAATCATGAGATCCTATAATATGGAACTTTGGGATATTAGTGCCAAGACACACATCAAGGGTAGGACTGGTTAAGCAAGTTCAAGTGCTCAATAACAACAAGAGGAGGATTCGACCAGTGAGGAATTCAAGGAAGAAGAAGAAACAGAAGAACTGGGCTCGAAGAAAGTACTAGATACAATCTTTGCAAACACCAAGGTAATTATATATACATTTGCAGAGGACTCCAGACTGATGAAGGAGATGGCCCAAACTCAACGACGTCAAAGCTGGGACATACATCGTATTCATCATTATTTTAAGGCTCAAGGTATTCAACTGCCACCTCCAACACCATCCCCGCCTCCATCACTATGAGGCTTTGTTCTAACCCCTTTTCTTTTTAAATTTAGTGTTATTTTATTTTTGCTTTTGTTTCACTTTAATTTATGTTTCTTCTTCCCATATGTGTTTATTTGTCCCCTTCCCATGTTGAGAACAATATGATGTTCAAGTATGGGGAGGGTTATGTGTTTTTACCTTGAGTGTGAATTGTGCATATTGTATGATAGTTTGTTTAGGATGCTGATGTGAATTATGTGAATGCGTTAATGGCTAGAACTTAATGGGATATATTTAGCCTTAATCATAGTTTTTTAGGTTGTGAAGATTTATTAGCTTGTGAAATTAGTTACCTTAGTTACTTAGGGCTAAATATGCTGGTTAATTAGGATATGATGTTAGTCCATTCACCCTAGGAATTTACCATACTCATTTATAATTTTAGGCTAATCAAATAAATGACATTATTAGTACATTTTCACAAGAATGATTACCTAAGTAATAAGGTAGGCAAAATTTTGTATTAAAAAATGTATAAATTTTAACTAAATTTACTATTCCACTGGCCTTCAGGTTATGAATAGAGCTAGTAGCTAGTTGAAAATGTGATGTAACTGAGTAATAGAATCAACATGCATCACAAAGGTGTGCTTTCATGTAAAAAGGCTATAATGACATCCCAACCAAGCAGCTTAATAATAACATGACTTAGTTGAGTAATCGAATTGACATTCATCACAAATGTTTGCCTCTGTGAAAAAAGACTAGGTTCATGTCCTAAGAAAAAAATCAATAAAAAATCAACAAAAAGATTGTCTTCAAATAAAAACCTACCAAACTTGTTAGTAGCTTGATTTTTTCATGAAAACCTACTGAGAAATAGTTACACTTTTGTATTGACTGAATAATTATCAATATGTGTGTGCTAGTGATAGGGGTGAATAGACCCAACATTAAAATTCTGATTAGTTTGTATATCTAGTCCAAGGTGTTTAGACGTAGATTTTGCTTGTTAATAAGTTAGAACGACTTGAAGGTTGTGTTTATAGTTAAATTTGTTTTGCTAAGTTGAAGCCATTGTCTCATTACTGCATATTTGTGTTTTGTGTTACCTTGATTTCTTTGATTGTTTTTGTTTGCTTGAGGATAAGCAAACATTTAAGTGTACGATGTTGATAAGTGTGAATTGCATAATGTTTTAGGGCTTAGTTAATATGAGAGAGCTTTTGCATCAACCACTTGGAGAGAAACCCTAGAGAGAGTTCATCGAAAGATTAAGAAAGAGAAGAAGGAAGAGAGAAGTGGAGGAGAAGTCGACATCGACGTACTTCTCAAATCTGGATTTTACTGACATCGTTGCCTCCTGTATCCATTTAGAATCGTATTTCCTGTTATTTTCTATTTTTATTAATGTATAGAACTGGGAATAGTCGGTTTGATGATAGGATTGTGATTGTTGAGATGTTCTATACTCACCTTCGGGTTTTTTATCTTTGATTTAATAAAATCTGATATTTTTATGTTATTTGGATTTACTGTGATTAATTTTCATGATTGTATAATTCGGTAATAAACTGAGAGGGTGAATCAAATGAAAATAATTAAATTAGGCTAACAAGAGTTAGTGATTTAAAAAGAACGAGAAATTAATCAAATCAGTAATTGTGTGAAGAGAGATCTCACATAGTTTCAGGTAGTTTATTGAACAACTTCAGATCTAATTAGTGTTTTAGATAGGTTGTTAATTGAGAAATTGCAATTTTCCATAATTTGATTGGGGTTTATAATTTAGGGTTAATGGTTATAACTCAAGAGAGAGTAATCAACCCTATGATCGTCTAGGACCAATAATTTGATAATTCATAATTGATTAGATTAACATTAAAGATAGGTAAAAATTCCCATTTCTCTCAATTGATAGTTCCTTTAGGTTGATTCTTGAGTGTGTGTTGCAATTGCTATTTTGTTAATATTTTCATAATTGATTCTTGGAATTGAATTGTGTGATTGAATTAAATTCTTGCCTTAGTTTTGTCACATTTTGGATACTGTGAATTCTTTTGGCCTTAGATTTTATAATTACATTATCCCTCCTCGTGGGATCGACACCTTAGGTACTACACAAACGACCTGTACATTTTTGGATTATCGAGGTTATTAATTAGAACTTACACATATTGGAAAACCACGATCAAATCTCAATATTTACAAAATAATATCTTTTTCTTTAAGCCAACTACAAACATATCATCAAAATAAGAAACCCCAAACCTTAGGCATCTATTGAACTTTGGTGTATATAAACTTGATTCAAATTTTAGTGTTTCTAGTTTCTTCTTGATCTTTGTGAAAATATAATCAATATTGTTTAGCATCGTTTTTCTTTTTTCTGTCTAATCCTAGCCATCATCATCCCTCTAATATCCTTAAATATTTGGACTTTCTAAATTTAATAGGCTTACCTTGTAGACCTTCTAAATTTAATAGGCTTGCCTTATAGACCTTCTAAATTTATCTCAATCTTGAATGACCCTATATTTGTGCTTAATAACTTATACCGATATGACCATAACATTCTATAATACTCTTTCAAGAAACCTTTCAAGATTTTCAATACTTTCTCTCTCACCTTATACCACAACACCTTTTATGACAATGGTGGCAAACCTTTTTAACCATGTTAATAATAATCCCCTTCAAATTCAAATGTTCTTCTAAACCTCTCTAGATATTCCTTTCCAAGCCATATATGTCTTCTTGTCTTCTTTATGAATTTTAAAAATTCTCTAACTACAAGTTAGGATATAAATGACCAATATTTGTTATTAAGTAGATATTTTCCACCTAATTTCTTAAAATTCATGATAGAAAATCTTATTATAATAGCCTTTAATTGTTTAGAACTTTTAGACTTCATTTCTGATTAATGTGTTATGCTTTTATGGTCTATATCTAGATAATTCTTCCCTTTCTTCTACCTTTCTTTTTTAAAACCACCGTAATCATAGGATTACTAGATGTCAGAGTGGAAACCTCATTTAAGTCATCATACTTAGAATAAGACTCGTAAGTTTTTACTTCCATTATACCTATAATTTACTTATGTTCAGAATCACCATGGATTGGTCTTTTATACTTTCCAACACCATCAATCACATAATCAACATCCTGGCCAATCATAACCTTTTCAGTATGCTTCTTGAAACTCTCTCTTGCTTACAAATATTTATCATAACTGGAGTATAGTTTATTGCCACCTATCTTATTGCCAATGTAACTAATATCTACAAAAATATATTTAAGATCAAATTCATTATTTGATCATAAATTGTCATTCTCTCTTATTTCTACATGTTATATTTCACCAACTTTCTATTTTCATTCTTTGCGCTACCCTTTATTGCATCAGTCACACCATCCTTAACTATGGTGCTACTATTTATTTCCTTAGACAAAATATATGTTTTTATCACGCCCATGGTCAAAATATAACCAAAAATCATGTATGTTTTTATCATGCCCATGGTCAAAATATACTTATATTACACCAATTCCTAAAGTTTTATCTTATTTCACATTGCTAACAAGTCATGGTTGTATTTCATACTGAAATCCTTCAAACTATTAAAATAATATCTAAGGAATTTATAACTAACCTTTATTATATTAGAGTGGTTATGTTTTATAGGAACTCCTAATTACTCAAATATTGATAAGTACTCAATTCCAAACTTCTGCTCCACTTTTACATTGCATCCAATGTGCTCGAGCTTTAGCATTAAAGCTTAATAACTACCATAAACAAACTTTACATTTATGATCACCTTTGCCATATAAAATGCTAAATATTAGGTCGTACATCTATTAAATCATAAGAAGTTCAAGATTGGCCAACTTAATTTTAAAAAATTGTGAATTTCATAAAAACCTCAGTATCATGGAATATATATTTATTTTAGTTAAAGAATATATTATGGAACATAGATTTTCCATAAATCCACCAAGATATCATGGGCATTAAAATATAAAGAAATTGGATTTTGAGAGGAATGTGGAATACTAATGAAAATATAATTAAATACATTAGATAATATATAATGGATTCCAACTGCAGTATTAAAATAATTAAAATATCATTTATTGTATTAGGTACAAAATTTAAAATAATGAAGGTGCCAGTGAGTTCACTCATTGAGGAAGAGCTTAAACAATAATGAAAATATTGAATATAACATATCTCACACTCATCAATCTCTAATTCCTCCTCACACTTACCAAATTATTGTTGACTCAGCCTAATTTGTTCTGTTTATTTGTTTTCTGTTATAACACATTTCATGATTTTTTAGGAGCATGATCTGCTAGTTTAAATGCAGTATTTTAATTTGTTGAAGTTGATAAGTTCACATTCCTAGTTATTAGTCGTTGGCCATTAGCTCTATAAAGAGAGCACATGATGTACTTTTTTTAAAACCAGTTTCTTTTAAAATAAAAGTTTGCTCCATTTCTCTTGTGTTATATTCTTCTCAGTCTTTCATGTGTATGTTTCTAACAGTAGTATCAAAGCTACATTCTATTTGCTATAATTTTGTTTTGCAGTAGCAAATGGTTGCTGAAGCATCATTTGTGCAGCCTTCCATTCCTCGTTTTGATGGTCATTATGATCATTGGAGCATGCTAAAGGAAAACTTTCTGAGATCTAAAGAGTATTGGCATGTTGTTGAATCTGGTGTACCAGAAATAGCAGAAGGAGACGTCTTGACAAATGCACAAAAGGTTGAGATAGAAGCAGTAAAGCTGAAGGATTTGAAGGCTAAAAACTACCTATTCTAGGCCATCGATCGAGCAACCTTGGAGACCATTCTTTGTAAAGACACCTCCAAGAAAATATGGGATTCCAAGAGGAATAAATACCAGGTAATGCAAAGGCAAAGCGTGTTCAGCTGTAGGCACTTCGAACAGAGTTTGAAACCTTACGAATGAAGGCTGGTGAGTCGATTAACGAATATTTATCAAGAAAAATGGTTGTTATTAACAAGATGAGAATCCATGGTGAAAAGATGGATGATGTGAAGGTCATAAAGAAGATTCTTCGATCAATGACTTCAAAATTTAATTTTTTTGTTTGGTTAATTGAAGAATCTAAAGATATTTATGAGTTGACAATTGATGAGGTGCAGAGTTCTTTACTGGTTCATAAGCATAAAATTGTTCAGCAGGATATGGAGGAACAGGCCTTAAAAGCATCGACAAATCCAAAGGGTCTAACCATGGGAAAGGAAGGTGGAAAGACAAGAATCCATGCACCAAATCAAATGAGGATCTAGCTACAGATTCACAAAAGGGGAGATTGAATCATCATTCAAATGGTAACAAGACAAAGCCTGTAAACAAGCCAAACATCGAATGCTTTAGATGTCACAAATTTGGTCATTATAAGTCTGAATGTAGAACAAATTTACATTGTGATCGTGGTGTAAAGCCTAATTTTGCAGAAAAGGAGGAAGAAGAAGTTTATCTTTTGATGGCTTGTCACAAGGAGGAGGAAATTCACAAAAACATTTGGTATCTTGATACAGGGTGCAGCAATCACGTGTGTGGAGATCGTTCTATCTTCTTTTACCTGGATGAGTCATTTAGGAATATCATCAAGTTTGGTGATAATTCTACAGTTCCTGTCATTTGTAGAGGAAGTATCAAAATTCATACCAAAGACAACTTCGAACAAAGCATTGGTAATGTATTTTTTGTTCCAAATTTGAAAACTAACAAGCTTAGTGTTGGTTAGCTTCAAGAAAAAGGATTTGAGATTGCTATTAAAAATGGAGTTTGTCCTATTCAGGATCCACGAAGGAGCCTGATTGCTCAGATAAACATGTCACCAAACCGAACATTTCCTTTGGCTCTTAAAAACTCATCCACAATATGTTTTTCTACAAAACTAGAAGATGAAGCATAGTTGTGGCAGTTTTGCTATGGCCACTTAAATTTTGGGGGTCTTAAAACTCTCCAGTAGAAAAACATGGTCAAAGATCTCCCACAATTTCAAAGTCCTCCCTCCCAAGTATGTGAAGACTGTGCCATTGGAAAATAACGTCGAGACAGTTTTTTAAAAGGAAAATCAAGAAGAGCAAAGAAAATCCTGGAGCTCGTGCATTCTGAGTTTTATGGGTCTATTACTCCAACTTTAAATGGTGGTAAACGCTACATTATAACATTTATTAATGATTATAGTCGAAAAGCATTGGTGTATTTTCTATAGGAAAATTTTGAAGTAATAATAGCCTTTAAAAAATTCAAAGCCTTGGTAGAGAAAGCTGCAGAAATTCCTATAAAGATTTTTTGAAGTGATCGTGGTGGAGAATATAATTCATAAGAATTTATAGAATTTTGTGAAGCTCGCGTAATTCAAAAACAACTTATAGCCTCAGCAAAATGGCATTGCTGAATGGAAGAATCAAACAATCATGGATATGGTTCGGGTCATTTTGAAGAGAAGTGGCTTGATGAGAAGATTTTGGTCAGAAGCTATCAATTGGAACATTCATTTATTAAATCGAAGTCCCTCTCTTGCTGTAAAAAATCAGACTCCTGAAGCATAGAGCGGTCACAAGTTAAGTGTGGATCACTTCAAAATTTTCAGTTACATAGCCTATGCACACATTCCAGATCAAAGAAGAAGGAAGCTTGATGACAAAGGAGAAAAATGTGTCTTTCTTAGTGTAAGTGAGCATTCTAAAGCATATAAGTTATTTAATCCTGCTAGCAAAAGGATTATCATTACTCGTGATGTGATTTTTAATGAAGAAAAATTTTGGTCTTGGAATAATAATTCTATTGAGCAGCAACTCCAGTAGACTTTGACAGAGATGAAAGCGACAGAAGGCAACAGCTTGTTGCTAATCAGATTGCTCCAGTTACCTCTCCAGTTGTTGTATTAGCAGCTGAACATCGACCTCAGCGTGAGCGAATGAGGCCTGCATGGATGGATAATTACCAAGTGCTTGGAATTGATCAATCCAAGGATACATTAACTCATTTTGTTCTATTTTCAGACTGTGATCCTGTGACCTTTGAAGAAGTTGTCAAAGAAACAAAGAGGAGGGAGGCTATAGATGTTGAAATTGAAGCCATTGAACAAAACAATACATGGGATTTGACTAAACTCCCAAAAGGACAAAAGTTTATTGGTGTTAAATGGGTATATAAGACCAAGTTAAATAAGAATTGTGGTGTGGACAAATATAAAGCACAGTTGGTGGCAAAAGGCTATAAGCAAGAATTTGGTGTTGATTACAAAGAGGTTTTTGCTCCTATTGCAAGGCATGAAACAATCAGGTTGGTACTTGGTCTGGCTACTCGAAATTCATGGCCTTTGTTTCAATTAGATGTGAAGTCTGTATCCTCCAAGGTGATTTAGAAGAAGAGGTATTTATCAATCAACCATTTGGTTATATTAAGTTTGGAGATGAGCATAAAGTCTACAAATTCAAAAAGGCATTTTATAGTTTGAAGCAAGCTCCAAAAGCTTGGTATAGTCGGATTGCTACATATTTTTCAAATATGGGATTTCAAAATGTCCTTATGAACACACACTTTTTATCAAAGTTGGGGAAGGGGGAAATTTGGTTATTGTTTGCTTATATGTGGATGCTTTGATTTACGCTAGTAATAATAGTGCTTTGATGCAAGAATTCAAGTTATTTATGACGCATAAGTTTGAAATGACAAATCTTAGACCATTGCATTATTTTTTGGGTATTGAAGTGGTTCAATCCAGTGTTGGAATTTTTATTTGCCAAAGAAAGTATGTACGGAATTTTTAAACATGTTTAAAATAAAGGATTGCAAAGTTGTAAGTACACCTGTGGAGTTTGGTTTAAACTTGTCCAAGATCTCTGAAGGCAAGGATGTGGGCAACACACTTTACAAACAAATTGTGGGTAGCCTAATGTATTTGACAGCCACAAGCCTTGATATTATGTTTACTGTGAGCCTAATTAGAAGGTATATGGAACACCCAAAAGAGGCGCATCTTCAAACTGCCAAGAGAATTTTTAGGTATCTTCAAGGTACCAAGGAGTTTAGGTTATTCTATAAGAAAGGAGAGAAGTCATAATTATTTGGTTGTTCTGATAGTGATTATGCTGGGGATGTGGATGATTGGAAAAGCACCTTAGGATATGTTTTTATGTTTGGCTCTGAAGCTGTTTCTTGGTCTTCTAAGAAGCAATCAATTGCCACCTTATCAACAACTGAAGCCAAATTTATAACAGCAGCAGTATGTGCTTGTCAAGCAATATGACTAAAAAGAATTCTTGAAGAGCTACAGTTCAATCAAGAAGCTATCATAATTTATTGTGACAATAGTTCAACAATTAAATTGTCCAAGAACCCTGTTCTACATGAAAGGAGCGAGCATATTGATGTGAGTTTAATTTCTTACGAAACTTTGTGAAGGACGAAGCCATCAATCTCATCTACTACAGAACTTAAGATCAAGTTGCAGACATATTTACCAAATCTTTGAAGTTTCCTGTGTTCTAGAAGCTCAAAGTTTTGTTGGGTGTTTGCTTATGGAATAGTTGCTTCTAAACTGAGAACTATAGATTTTTTAGTTTAGGGGAGGGAGTGTTGACTCAGTCTGAATTGTTCTATTTATTTGTTTTTTGTTATAGCACGTTTCACTAGTTTTTAGGAGCATGATTTGCTAGTTTAAATGCAGTATTTTAATTTGTTGAAGTTGATAAGTTCACATTCCTAGTTATTAGCCGTTGGCCACTAGATCTATAAAGAGAGCACATGATGTACTTTTAAAAATAGTTTCTTTTAAAATAAAAGTTTGCTCCACTTCTCTTGTGTTCTATTCTTCTTAGACTTTCGTGTGTTTGTTTGTAACAATTATTACGTGAATTAAGAACCCTAGCTGGTGATTTTAGTTTTTTAAAATTTAGAATTTTGGGTTTTTAAGGGAGGAGTGTTAAAAATTAAAATATAGACGTTGTAGTCATTCTTTTTCCCTAAGTTGAGTGAAAGCACCGTGTCAATTAAAATTATCATAATTAAGTAGAATGTTTTAAGGTATATTTGTCTAAATTATGGCTCATGCTACTTTGAGCTAGTTAGGAAAATTGGTGTATTTTTTGATAAAATTTGAAATTAATAATATAATTGATAAAATATCCTACACGGTCTTTTTTCCTATAAAAATATTCTTTAATTTAATTTTAAAATAACTAAATTAAAATTATTTATTATTATGTAATTAAATTATCATATTAGTACATTTTTCTCTGTAATTAATGTTAAATAATTTAATAATTTTAATTAATAATAATTAGATCATAATAAAAATGAAAATAAATCAAAACAAATTTCTTTAATAATTTAAAAAACCAAAATAAAGTTGGGCCGAGCTTCCATGTATATTACTATTTCTTTGGACTTTACTCTCGCATGTTGCATAATTGGGACGCTCCACTCCTTATGCGTCGCTCTCATTAGCCCAAGTTCGCTCAATGGGCTACAGAGTGCGGACTTATTGCATCAAAATGTTTGTGTGGACAGTGGACTACATATTCTACATTGAGGTGCGATGCGATAGACTATAGAAGCATCCATACAATTTTGTCCGTCCATCCATGACATTAATCGCTGCTATGCTAATAACAATATGATGAATCCCGTACGTAGTGAAACCAATTTTTGTGATGAGTATGTATATTAAAGAGGTAATGGAGTAACACGTAGGCCTTGCAAATAGAAAAGGGAACACATTTCAGTTAGAATAAAAAGGAATCACACTGGCATCTATCTTATTATTTACTGAATTTTTTTCTTCTCAAAATACAGGGATGTCGAGTATATACTTACTAATATACTAGCCAAGCTTGCAAAGGACATCATTTAGAGCAGACACAGTTTCGGCGTAGAACTTCGCCGCTTGCGGGGTACTCTTGATTTTTGCGGCATAATCCAGCTGCAATTACAGGTATATATGATCAAAATTTCATCTATTCAAAGGAAAGGACAGGAAAACTGACGCGAGATAGAGTAGTAAATTGCTGATAGCTTGAAAGAGCTTGGAAGTGAGTTCCTTGAGGGATTTCTTCTCTCCCTTGGGTTTCGCAGCAATGACAGTGTTAAGGTCATAGCGAAGGTACTCAGCCTTGAGACGAAGATCGTTTTGAACATATGGCCAAGCCTTCTTGTCTATCAACGCCTTCACACCAACAATGTCCTTTGCGGACTCTTTCGCTCTGCCCAATGCCTCAGTCGGTGAAAGCGGCTGCAGGTAGAACCTCTTCTTCAGTGGCAGCTCAAGGTCTCTTGCTTCATCCGAGTTCAGTGTCCCGGCTGCCATGCACCAACCAACCAATTTTAATTCATATTTCACTTTAAAACTTAAATCATGAATATAGATAGCCACGAACTTACAAAGGCCACCGGATGGAGGTGGAGGAGGGCCGACTTTGATAGGAATACCGTCGGCGAACGCAGCCTGGACGAATGGTCCAGAAGCCAATCCGGCGGCAACAAAACCCAGCATGGTGCGGCGTTTAGTTTCAGGGACCTGTTGGGCTTTAACGGCGAATCCATGGTGAGAAGCCGAGAAACGAGCCGTGTTGATTGGCACAATCACAATGGAGTGGCTTGAGCGGCTCAGCTGGAGGCTGCCCTCAAGGACAGCAGCTTGAGAAGAGCCACGAAGGCCAGTCATGGAAGCCATTTCTCAATCTCGATTAAGTTTTGATCCTCCGATCAGCTTTATATATATACATATATTTATTTATATATACCGCCTTCCCTGGATAAATATGGATATGGTACTCTCCAAGCTGGTGAAACACGTTTCTTTTGACTCTGTTCTGCTAGAATTACGACACGTGTACTATTGGAATAGTACTATAGTTGGGCCTGGGCTCTTGGATCTAGTCCAAAATAAAATGGAAAAAAATCACAACGTTCGATTAATTTGAGTAAAGAGAAGCGCCCTCGATTCTCTCTCCAATTTCAAAAATTTTCATTCTCCGCCCAAAATCAACTAGTCTCACTCTTTCTCATCTCTCTAAGTTGCTGCGGACGAGAGGCGACAGCCATGGCTTCTCGGAACCAGAATAGACCACCGCGAAGTCCTTCTGCTGTAAGAACCACCAGCCTCCCCCTTGTCTCTTGTTTTAACTCTTTCTTTGGTTGAGTTACTCTGAAATCTTTGTAGAAGAAGGAAGGTATCCCCTTGGACAAGCGTAGGAAGATCGGGGTCGCCATCGGAAGATCTGGGTTTGGTCCGGACCGCAAGCCATTAAGTTCACTTAGTGCTCGGAAACAAGATGATCCTACTTCCAGCGATATGGGTAGCACAGAAGGTGCCAACACAATTGACTTCACCAAAGAGTCTGTCGACGCCTTGCTCAGTGAGAAGCTCAAAATGAAAAAGTTTGACCACAAGGTTCTCTTCTTTCTTCTCTAGTCTTATCTGCTTTATATTGCATTCTTATCATGCTGACTTTATTTGTTATTTTGCAGGGAAACTTGGAATTAGTGAGTGATCTGAATAGTAGGCTCAAGCTTTGCATCAAGTGGTTTCAGAAAAGAGACGCGGAGCATTTGGATGAGCAGGCCAAGTTTCGATCTGCTTTGGAAAATTCTCAGAAAGCACTCGCTGATACTGGTGACAATAACATCATCTCTGAAATTTAAGACATTGCTTGAATGTTTTTGCATATCTAGGGTTATAAGTGAATGACTGAAACATCTGTATTTGTGTGAATTCATTTGTTGATCACCAGAAATGCATCAATTGTGAGTAAGCATTAAATTTGTAGATAGAATATGTACTAGATTTGGTAAAAACCAAACAGTTTAACGTGAATTCGTTTCTTATGCTTTTAGAGGCGGAAATGGAGATTAACGACGAGAAATTAAGTGCTTCTATTGCACAGTTAAAGGAAGAGAATGTTTCTTTGCAGAACAGACTTGCCAAAGAAGAATCAGAAAAGCTGGTAACGTCACCATTAGAGCAGCATTTCGATTCTTTTCTTTTTCCTTCTCGCTTCCTTTAGTTCTAATTTATGTCGTACGATGAGTAGGACGCAATTGATTGTCATAAGCGGGAAAAAGAGGCAAGAATTTCCGCCGAGAGTTTAAACGCCTCCCTTTCCCAAGAACTAGAAAAAGCTCAACAAGAGATAGCCGCTGCCAATCATAGGGTAATGCCCATTTTATTCTTCTTACTTTTGATTATATTAATATCTAATAGACTAATACAGCAGCTCTTATCGTTATTATTCACTGATTTTGACTCGCATTTAATGATCGTTTTCTCCCTTGCCCAGTATTTTCAGTTTTCTAGTGTGAGTATCCTGTAACAATCTTTGAACTTTCGCTTAAATCTATAGGCTGCTTCTCTTGATGATATGTACAAACGATTACAAGAGTACAATTTGAGTCTTCAACAATACAATAGCAAACTGCATTCTGAACTTGAAGCAGCTCGTGACTCGCTCAAGCGAGTAGAAAAGGAAAAGTCAACTATAGTGGAAAACCTCAGCACTTTAAGAGGCCATTATAATACTTTACAGAAGGAATTAACTCTCTCTAGGGTGAGTCTCATGTGGGGTTATGACAATTCGATTGTTATTTCCTGTTGTGTGTGGATTAGCATGTTCTTGCTGCTAAACAGACATCAACGAAATGGTTGGGTGTTAACTTAATGTCTCCATCTTTACAAATTTAGAATTCTCAAGACGAGGCTGTGAACCAGAAAGAATCATTAGTTAATGAAGTTAAATGTTTACGAGGGGAGCTGCAACAAGTCAGAGATGATCGCGATCGTCAGGTCTCAGAGGTGCAGGTCTTAACAGGCGAAATCGTAAAGTACAAAGAGAGTACAGGCAAATCTGTTGCAGAGTTGGATCATTTGATGACCAAAACAAAATCCTTGGAGGTTTGTTCACACACACACACACACACACAATGTTATTGCACGAGCAATCTGTTATTGCTTTCAAAGGTGTTTAACTGGTTCTATATATGTAGGAGACGTGTTCTTCTCAAAGGGAGCAGATACGTTTACTAGAACATCAACTCATGGCTGCAAATGAGAAGTTGAAGGTCAAGAATAGTGAACATTGTTTTATTTCCTCTCGATCCCTTGCATCTTCTCAGGTTCTTTCTCACTTGACATTTACAATGTCATTCTTCAGATGGCCAATTTGTCTTCTTCAGAGATAAAGACAGAATTTGAAGAACAAAAAAAAGCCTTAAGTGAACTACAGGAGCGTCTTGTAGATAAAGAGTACCAACTAATTGAAGGAGAGAAGTTGAGGAAAAAGTTGCACAACACTATATTGGTAATTCATTTTCGGTTGCTCTTTGCGCTCCATAAAAGGCTTTAGTTATACTGAAAATCTCTTGTATTGCAGGAATTAAAGGGGAATATACGTGTCTTCTGCAGAGTGCGTCCCTTGTTACCTGATGATGGTGCTATAACAGAAGCACCAGTTATCTCTTATCCTACCTCTACAGAAGCTGTTGGTCGTGGCATTGACTTAGTGCAAAGTGGTATATATATATATATATATCTTTGTTTCACCTTTCACAGTTGGTTCAAACTTCAAAGTCCATTGGACATATTTGCTTTCATGTCAGTTGTAGTTTTACCGCTCATGTGAGTATGGTGATCAAAAATTACGTGCACAAGCCTTCAAGGATATTCTTTAGAAAATATACCCATCACAAAATTGCCTATTTGCTAATCCATTGGTATTTGTTACCAGGCCAAAAATATGCTTTCACATTTGACAAGGTGTTTAATCATGACGCTTCTCAGCAGGCTGTTTTTGTGGAAATATCACAGCTAGTACAGAGTGCCCTTGATGGCTACAAGGTAGTCAATTTAGCTGATTTGCTTCTATCAGATCATGGCCAGAGCTCCATTTTTTATCAAGATATTATTTAGATACCCAGGCTTTAAAGAAAATTAGATGGTTTATGTTTGCAGTTGAAATAATTTGTTAGTGGTCAATTGCTTAGATACATGCATACCTCACTTGGTTAATGAAATGGATAATTAATATTTCATCTTGGGTAAGTTGGTTCTGTTGGTATAGGAGCATATAGTCACTAGGATCCAGAGGATGATACACTGAGTTAAACTCTGCAGCTAATTGGTTTGCTATTTATTTCACTATTATTTAATTTGTCCTAGGCTATCAAAGTATGAAATAACCTTTCCAGTGTGATATTTTCAGGTCTGCATATTTGCTTATGGTCAGACAGGTTCGGGAAAAACCTATACCATGATGGGTAGGCCAGAGGCTCAAGAGCAAAAAGGTCTAATTCCTCGTTCTCTAGAACAGATATTTCAATCTAGCCAGGCCCTCATGGCACAGGGTTGGAAATACAAAATGCAGGTAATATCTTCTATTTATATTTTCACTCGTCAAATGTTGCCCTAGTAATGATTGCCTCGGAAACTTCATAGGCCTCAATGTTGGAGATATATAATGAAACCATCCGTGATTTGCTGTCAGCAAATAAATCAAGTGGTACAACAGATAGTGGTGTTCCAGGAAAGCAATATACTATAAAACACGATGCAAATGGAAATACAAACGTCACGGATCTTACCATTATCGATGTTTCTACAATAGATGAGATATCCTCCCTTTTACGACAAGCGGCACAAAGCAGGTAAACTGTAGGCGGATTGTATCAGTTATTCGTTTTTTTTATGTTTCTACAGTTTTGAAGTTGGTAGTTGGTTATGATAATTTGCTGTTTGACATGGGGGACCATCACGCGCGGAGTATTGAGCATGGAATCATAATTTTAATTTCAATCTCTAAATAGGAATTTCGTTATGGCAAAATTTCTTTTCCAGGTCAGTAGGCAGGACGCACATGAATGAACAGTCATCAAGGAGTCATTTTGTCTTCACATTGCGAATTTCTGGAGTAAACGAGGTAGGAATACTTGTAATTTCATGATGTTTGTATGCCAATATTTTCTGCTTCATCTAAAAATTTCCTTTAATGGGTTGTTAGGGTACTGAACAACAAGTACAGGGAGTATTAAACCTCATCGACCTTGCTGGGAGCGAACGACTCTCAAAGAGTGGGTCAACAGGCGACAGGTTAAAGGAAACTCAGGTATCTTCAATTTGACTGGTATGCTATTATATGTATTCATCTCAATATGATTAAAAAATTTTCTCGTGTACGAACAGGCTATAAATAAAAGTCTATCGTCATTGGCTGACGTCATATTCGCCTTAGCAAAGAAGGAGGATCATGTTCCGTTTAGGAATTCAAAGTTAACGTATCTTCTCCAGGTAGGGTAGTTCCTTTAGCATTTTCAACCTCCGCATAATAAATGCCGTTTTGGACGGTCTTCTTCTAACTCTTTCAAGTTCTATAATCAGCCTTGTCTAGGTGGGGATTCCAAGACGTTGATGTTTGTCAATATTTCTCCTGATCCCACTTCGTTAGGTGAATCACTCTGCTCGCTACGATTTGCTGCCAGAGTCAATGCTTGCGAAATTGGGATTCCTCGACGACAATTAACACTAAAGCCAGCTGATTCCCGTTTGAGTTATGGCTAATTCTGATATGCTCATTGCCAAGTCCTGGCCACAACTCTCCAGCTTGCTAGCAGAGTAACTATTATTATCCGTAAGAAGGGTCATGAATCATGATTCTGTATTGTGGTTGTACAATATATAATGTTTTGAGTTGTTCTTTCTTCATGGGATGTGTGATCTACTAATTTTACCATAATTATGGTGATATAAGTATGCTGATTTGGATTTCTATTCCAGGAGAAACCTACTTTCTTGAAATGGCCCTGGAATGTTAAGAATGTTCATCAATTGGTGAACGTAAACTAATAGGAACTAGGCTTTCTATTGTTCTATTAGTCTGGACTCGTAAAACTAATGCTGTCTTTACATTGATATTTTTTTAAAAAATGAATTAAAACACTAGCAAAAGCTATTATATCACTGTAATGTATGACCATTTACAAACAAGTTAAAGTTCAGTACAAAAATCATGACAACAAAGTTATAAATTATCAAAGATTTCATTTAAGCTTTATGCCCGGTGTGAGCTTGTTTTGTGCATTCTTTGTTGTTATGATCTCTCTAATTTAGTTTGAGTGTGTTGTTAGCTAATTGATGTTTTCCAGTGGTTTCCATTTGGTATAATATGTTGTTTCTTTCTCTTTATATTGAATAGATTGTTGAAATGAAAGCAGATTTGAGTAGCTCTCCATTTTGCTTGAGTTCCTTATCCTTTTTGGTAACCCATGCCATGACTTTATTCCATTCATATGCTTGACAGTGCTTGGTTAAAAGATGAAACACTTTATTCCAAATAATTTTAGAAAACTTGTATTGGAAAAAGAGATGATTGCTATTTTCTTCCCCTTTGTAGAAGACAAATATGATCATAGGAGTCAAACCGCCTACTTTTAGTTCTGGTCCTGTTTTTTTATAAGTAGCCAATTGATTAAGGAAGTTTTGGGGTTTAAAATTTGTTTCCATAGTGTTTCATATCATGGTGCATTCTCCATCTTGGTTTTGTAAATTTTGTAGCAAGAGTCATTAGTGAAATACCCTTTGGTATTAGATAATTAAATGATTATGTCTTCTTTATGCAAATAATGAAGTTAAGGTAGATAATTTGATAGTAAAAAAGCATCCTTTAAAGTTACAATGCCAAACTCAATGTTGTATGATGAAGAAACTCTAGAATCTTAAGGAATTTTATTTCTTAAATATAGATCATTTTTTACAAATAATGGATTGTGATCATTCCATTTGTCATGCCAGAATTAGGTTTTTTCACCATTCCCTAACTTTTGCTTAATCCAAATGTGTAAGAGATTTTTCAATTTTAGCATGTATAGGAAGTACCAAGCGTGTTCCTTGTTTATTTCCAGGTACCACAAATTCTAGTTGTTTAGGTAAACTTCATTGATCCAATTAATCCATAGTGCTCCTTTATCAATATGTAATCTCCAGATCCTTTTACTTAAAAGGATTTTTTGCATAAGAGAGATAGGAACAATTCCCAACCCCTTATCTTCTTTGGGTTAGATATCTCCTCCTATTTAGCCTTTTTTCCTTTTGAATTTTCTACCTTATCAGACCATAAGAAAGCTTTGATACTCCTCTCAATCTTCTTGATGATTCTTTTGGGAAGAATTAAATGAGCACTCCAATGCATATGTAGACTATTAGGATAGAATTGATCAAAGTGAGCATAACAGTAAAGGATAAATTTTGCTTTGTATGATTCAATCAGAGGAATGCAATATCTAAATTTTGGCTTAGCAGTATTAATGGGAATGCCAAGGTATTCTAAAAGGTGGAGATTGAATTCTATAGCCAAATCTCTTACTCAACTTAGATTGATTCCTCACATCAGAATAAATGAACATATTGCTTTTGTTAGCATTAACCTTCAATCCAGAACAAGTTAAGAATAACTCAAAAATACCCAATATTATTTCATTGGATTGGAAGTTGGCACCATATAAGAACATAAGATCATCAACAAATATCAAATGTGTGATCCTCAACTCTTTACATCTATGTTGGTATTGGAACATGTTAAGCATTATGGATAAAGCTTCCATAGCCAGTGTGAATAAGTAAAGGGAAAGAGGATTCTCTTGTTTTATTCCTCTAGTGATTCTAAAGATTTGGGTAGGAACTTTATTAATAAGAATGTTAAAAGTAGTTTTTTTTATGCATTCATTATCCATTTAACAAACTACTATGGGAATATAAGATCTAGTAAGTAAGATTCAATAAAATTCAATTTGATGGTGTCAAAAGCTTTAAGAAATCAATTTTAAATGAACAATTTCTGATGGCTCTACTTAAGGTATAGTCTTTCATTAACTCCTATATAGGCAATATGTTATCTCTTATTGATCTCTTATTCAATGACATCCTTCAAAGCCAGATTCAATTTGTTTGCTAGAATATTTGCAATTGCTTTATAAACATTATTACAGCAAGATATAGTACTTTAATCCACCATGGAAGAGGGATTATGCTTCTTAGGAATAAGATATATAAATGTGTGGTTTATTTCCTTCAACATATTAGATGAAGCAAAAAATTCCTTCACAACTTCAGTGAATAGTTTACATGTGATATCCTAAGTCTCCAGGAAGAAACAAGCAAAAATATCCATCAAATGTCGGAGCTTCGAATGGATGCAAACTGAATAGAACTTTTAAATCTCATTATGCGTGAAGGGTGACACCATGTATTCCTTCATCTCCTGATAGATAAATCTTTCAAAGAATCTACTAGAGTTGAATTCCTTGGGGATATTATTTCTTTAAATCCCATCAAATTAGTAAAGAACTCCATAGCAATTTCTTGCAACTTTTCCTGATTAGTGTGTAGAACCCCATTATCTTGAAGCTTAGTTGTCTTGTTTTTGTTGCTTCTGGCTAGGCTAGAAGAGTGGAAGAATTTTGCGTTAGCATCTCTATACCTTAAACAATTGATCCCTGATTTCTGTTTTAAAATGGATTTGTACAAGAATAAAGCCTCCTGTTACTTTTTCAATCTCTGACTCTAATATTCTCATAGCATTGTTATAAGGATGCTTATGGCAATTCTCTTAAGCAAGTATTAGGTTGTTTTTAGCTTATGATATTCCTTTAGTCTATTCTTTAGCAAACTTCTTGATTGCAACTTTAACAAGTTTGAGTTTCTTCATAAGATGAAAAACTTTATAACCTTTCACTTCTATACTCCATTTTGTAAGCACCAATTCCTGGAACCAGATCTTTATGTTAAGCCATTGGAAAATCTAAAAAGGGCTTCTGATGTTTTAGAGGGATAAAAGGTCCTGATATCTATCCAAGAATGATCAGAACAAATGTTTTTGCCGAAATAAGCATAAGAATGTGAGAATTGTTTAAGCCAATATGGATTTACCAATACTCTGTCAAACTTCTTTTGATCATCAGATCTCCTTATTGTTTGTTAGTCCAGGTGAAAAATCAACCTGTATAACTTAAATCCACTAGACCAACTTTTTGCACCAATTTTTTGAGCCCCTTATAGGTTCTTATATGATGATTTCTACCTCCTTCTACTTCTAGTGGAGATAAGATGTACTTAAAAATCTCTAGTTATTATCCAAGGATTTGTAATTCCATCATGTATGGCTTTAATATCTTCCCAAAGTTTAGCTCTTTGAAATAAAAAGTTTGAGGCATAAATCACAATTAGTTCAAACTTATTATGTACTCGATGAAGTTGAAATTTTAAATGCAAAACTTGATCTGATTCCTATGTTACATGATTTTATTTGGGTTGTAAACAGAGAGAATTTTCCATTCAACTCCCAAAATCTTGAGGAAATTCCATATATGAGGTTGCTTTATTTTAGTTTCAAGAAGTCTTACAAAGTAAGGCTTTTTTTCTTAAATGACCTCTCACAATTTGCCTTTTAAAAGGGTTATTTAGCCCTATAATATTCCAAATGAGTACTGTCATGTTTATTAGGGGGTTCATCCCCTTTCTGTTTAATTTTCCTTTTTTTTCTAGTGGATTTTCTTCTGGAGCTGGTGGTAAATTCCTTTTCCTCTTCCATTTTCGTAGTGTTCTCCTCTTGTTTAGTAAACGAGTTTATTGATTCTTTATGAAGTTCCTTTATCACCTCTTGTGTCTCAGCCACAATATCCTCACTTCCTTTCTTTGAATTTTGTTCCCTGTTGGTATAGTTAGTATCATCTTGAGGATCCTGTCCTATGAGTTCATCATATCTTCTAGTTTTGAATGTTCTTTTTGTGGATATACATTCTTTGCTGAAATTGTTAGGCTTTCAAAAGGTAAACGATAGGTATATCCATTCTCACCAATTCTCCTATCTCTCCTAACTTCATAATAGGAATGTTATAAGATAATTCAACAATTTTCTTAATATCAACACACATTTTAGCAAAGGATATTCTCTCCATGCTTGTAGTTTGTGTATAAATGCAAATTGATCTGCCTATAGAGCTAACTAGGAAGTTGTCCTTCAATAGTCCAAAATTCCAAAGAAACATTATAAAAATTAACTCAATGGGGATGCTATCAATATTTCCTCTATCATATTCAGTACTTGGCTTCCATTTTTTAATGAAAATAGGTTGAGCTCCCACATGCCAAGGAACCTGCTCTAGTATCTCATTCAAACAAGTTTTAGAGCCGAATTAGAATAAAAATGAACCATCTTTCATGAGTATTGTCTTCTCCAGACCTTTCTTACCCTACCTAGTTGCAATCCAGGCTTAAACAATTGAAAATGCAAATCTCTTATTCTAGAAGAACCCTATTAGAGTTGAGGATCACACAAAAGCTCCAACTTTGAGTAACTACATAGATGGTATAAAAAAACCATCAACTATGACATCCTGGAAATATTTAAGTTTTCCTTTATGTTGTTGAATGTCTATTATGTTTTTCTAGTCTCCAACAATTTGATGAGCTATAAATTTCCCCTATTTGACAAATCCAACATTTTGATTCCCTAGAGCAAAAACTCCATCATTCTTGACACTTTAAACCACACAAGGGAACTCTTCTTGAGGGAGGTTTACTTCATTTGCTTAATCATCGACATCCCCAAGGGATAGCAAGGCTCTTATATGACCTCCCATATTGTTAAGATCCTGTGAGGGATCACACCAGGAGCTCATATCATGATAGCAACAAAACAATCATAGAAGTTAACTTTCCAAAAACATAAAGTTTCACAGGAAAAATAGTAATGTAGTTAGAGAGAAGATGGAGAGAAAAGTAAATTGCGCATATAACTTTGTTTGCGTAGTGGTGTTTATTATTTTTTCTTTACATTGATAGTTGATTACATGAGATTTGCAATTTCTTTATTTTCTAATGCAATAATATATTTTTATTTGTATGTTGTGTCATATAGTTCTATAATTTAATTGTATTTAAAATTAATATGATGTTTGGTTATAATTTTATATTTGATTGTAATTTTAGGCTCTTTGAATTTATATTTATTTATAAGTGAAATAAAATTTATTTGATTGTTATTATTAATACAGTTATACATATATTATTGAGATAATTAAGTTTAGATAATATTATAAGTAGATGAAATTAATATTAATCTTTAATGCAAAATCTATTATTAAGTGTTAATAATAAACTATTTATATTTCATTAAATTTAAAAAATTAAATTAGTTATAAAATAAAATATTAAAATGTAATTTTATTAGTAATTAATATTCGATAATTAAATAGATATATTTAAATTATGAATAAATTAAATAAAAATTCGAAACAAAATTTTATAACTTTTTTAAGTTATCAAAGTACGATAAAATTAATATTAAAATTCAATGTGAATTTAACAATGAACGAGAACAAAAATAGAAGTGAAACATGGCCCTAAATTATATAGGATGTAAAACTAGTGGAATGGAATATATTCACAGAAAATGACCTTAATATCGGTTTGCAAATGGTATCCTCCGCTTACCTGGGTTGGGTCCACTTTCAGTTCAGGTTTCTTCTATTTCTAGAATCTGCTACTTCTTGGCGACATGTTCGTTTTGGAATCAGAAAAGCGAAGGACGATATAAGAGGTGCAATGGAATTATATTCATGATGTACCGAATAATATAGTCATGCAATTGAATGAGCCCTTAAAATGAGGATTCATGAATTGCTAAAATAGGAAGGTCAAAGTAGAAGGCGTGCAAGTCTCAAACACTGTCTTGAACAATTTGACATTAGCAATATAAAATGAAAATTGCGACAGCAACTTTCAATAATTGTAGGAAGGTCTAGAATGAGAAAGTACCTCCTTCATTCATAGGGTTAGGCAAAATAGAAAATTTGACACCCCATCTCAACCCCCAGAAACTACTAGATTAGTATATATCGATAGGAATAGGGATCACCCACTATAACCTTATCTACAAAAACTAATTGATCAATTAAGGAAACCTGACAAAACCAATGGGACATGGGATTTGTATAGATTTCTGTACCTTACGAGACATTAGATAAGCCTCCGCAGTTTTAAAAGATAAGAGCTATAAACAAGGAAAGCGACAGTCTTTAATATAAACAAATAACAATTACAAGACGTTTCATAATTTCTGTGTGCGCATTGTGAAAGGAAAGCCAACGAGGAACTAGCGGAGTCCAGACACCTAACAGAAGTCAAAAGCCACAGGGAACAAGTTGGATTAGAAGAACCAGAAGAAGAGACAAAGAGATGGAGAACCAAGAGCAGCAAACCAAGTCAAGAGTTGTGAAGGTGGAATCAGTGGAGTCATGGGACTTCTACGTCAGCCAGGCCACCATTCAAGCATGCCCTGTAAGTTTCCTCTGTATCTCATCATTTCCTATAACGATCTCAAGTTGTGAAGGTTGGATTGAATTGTTTTCTTTTCTTTCTTCAGGTTCAAACTCCTTTCTTTTTTGGTTGTATTCTGCAGAAAATAGTCGTAGGATAAGCTGTAAGAGTGTAAAATAATCTTGCAATTAAGAGCAAAGGGTTTTTTTGGTGCATTTCTTTTGATTTTCTTTGGGGTTCTTTTGTAGATTGTTGTACACTTCACTGCTTCATGGTGTATTCCATCTGTGGCCATGAATCCGTTTTTTGAAGAAGTAGCTTCAGCTTATCCTGATGTTCTGTTCCTAAACGTTGATGTGGATGATGTTAAGGTAATTATAACTAATATATTTATATTTTACCAGGAATAAACTTACAATTACATATGTGAGATGCTCATTATCATAAAGTTCTAATACACATTAAGAGGACATTTGTTAGAGGCATCTTTACCAAGATATTCTTCTTTTCAAAGATGTCGCACCTTAATTAAACACAGGGGCTGGAAGGAACTGGTGGCTGGTCAGGATTCAAGTCCTGATAGGTTCAAGGGGTGGATGGTTTCTAATCCGCGAAAAAGAAAAAAAGGCGTCCTACCTTACTTATTCAGGTTGAAAACAAAGTAAATGTAATGCCTAAAAGATTTTATCTTGAGGATCCTATTCTGGGAGATGCTTTAATAATTTTACTGATCATATCGTTTTGTTGCTGGACTTATCACAATGTCTAAAGATTCTTAGTGACATGGACTTGTTTGAAAATTACAAGTGAAGTTATCCCAAGTATGGCATAAGGACTTTCGTTTTGTTTCTTTCGAATATTCCAAAAAACAATTTGAGATTTTGAAAAAGATATGTTTTCTTTAATGTATTGGTTTGGGTAGGAGGTAGCTTCTAAAATGGAAGTGAAGGCCATGCCCACATTCGTGATGATAAAGGATGGTGCTCAAGTTGACAAGTTAGTGGGTGCAAATCCAGACGAGATAAGGAAAAGGATTGATGGTTTTGTTCAGGCCATCCGAGCGGATGTAGCATAGTATCATGAAAGTGTAAAAATATGTGATTCTGCTGGTCCAGCCTTTGTTGATGGACGTGCCTTCTGTTATTTTATATTTTGAGAAATCCCATAATCATCTTCATCTGATTTTCTTTGCAACGTGTGTAATTAACTTCCTGGAATGTAAATTCAGATTGATAATTGGCAAAATACTTAAATGCTCGATTTCTGGTATTTTTTGACTTGAAAAAAATCACGCCTTTTGGTAATTCACAGATTGGGTATTTGGCATTCGTATCATTTGAATTAGGTTTAGTTTTTAAATGCAGTTTTGTGAAGTTAGTATACACTCTCTTATTCTATTAGTTTCACCAAAATAATGCATGCCTTCTAAGAAAGATGCATGAGGAGCTCATTTCAATGCTACAGGTGTCACTTGTTTTTTAATTGACTTGGCTTTATTAATTGAGTTGTCAAATTTAATTATCAAAATATGCAAAGAACATTCAGGATGACAAATTTATATTAGTCCAACGGCACTTGAAACTGATTGCTATTGCTTTCTCTCTCGCTCTCATTCATGATCATCTGTTCCTAGTGGATCCAGGGGAATGGATTAATCTGTTATCTTGGGAATGATTCTGTCAGAATTTGTCCGCAACAAGTTGCTACTTCAATATTTGGCTATACTGGAGTTTCCATGTAGCAAGGGAAATTAACATCTGCTTGGACAAGTTTCCATTGAAATCCAACTAACCAAACGAAAGTTTTCTGAGTCTGGAAGTTGGTTTTAAATGGGCAACCTGAAGCCCATGTTTCTTCCAGAGCTAAAATCCTTCCAAACATCAACCGCTCCAAAGCTGGTTATAAGAACAGTACTCAATGCCATAACAATGCTGACCGAGAATACAATCAGGGAAGCTCTACCATATTCTTGTATTGCTTTTTGGACAACCAGTAATCCAAGAATTGATGCAATGAAACAAATGAAGGCAAAAGAGAGAGCAGAGTCTGTGTGCTCCATGCCTACCAACAAGTACTGAAATGCTGACATGCTAGATGAAAAGAAGACCATGAATGAACAGGTTGCTGCTGTTATCTGCACTATTAATGAAGAGACAGCTTATTTATGAATACACTTGCCAACTTTAATCAAAAAAGTTTCACATATAATACCTCTGGTGCTATTCCCACTTGAAGAAGAAGTGGACTGATTAGCATTCCACCTCCAATACCAAATAGTCCTCCAAATGTCCCAGCTAATAGAGCCATTGTTGGGAAAGTAAACTTATTTTGCTCTCTGCAACTTCTTGATCCTTCTTTTTCCTTCAGATGGAACTTCAATGTTGATCAGAATCAAAAAAAAAAAAAAAAACCTGTAGCTAATCTATGGGGTAATCTTCTAAGAACCTGCTGCTTTAAAACTTCTTCTGGGCTGACCTCTTTTCTCAATATGATCCATGATGTAAAGGCTATCGCAAGAGGAATTTGGAGCGCTGACAGAAGCCAATATTCCATTCCCCAAGGTTCTATTGATATAATGCCCTGTACATGTTAAGCAGATGATTTTCCATTTGGATCTCATACAAACTATCCAATAACTGATAAACTAGCATTTCATCTCGCTAATTCCCAATTGCTTTCATGAACAGTACTTTACTTGAAGCACAAATGGTTAACTGACTGAATAATATCATCGCGAGTATATATTATTGAAAAAAATTTCAAGTCAATACTCCATAGAGAAGTCCAAATTGGGGTACCTTGCTAGTGAAATAGCAACACTAGCTGCTGAGCCTGCAATATGTGACGTTCACTACACTCCAGCCGTAAGAATCAAGCTTTAAAGACCAATAATTCCTTAAAATATTGGTGCTCTACATGAATAAACGCTACATGGTGTTTAACTTTCCCTCTTAGTATGAAAATTTAACAAGTCCACCATCAAAAATCGTACTGATTACTACTGAATAAAAGCAAGCTTACAAGGGATGCAACTCTAGCCTATAAGGGATGCTGCTACCATGTGTTTGATCCTAAGGCAATCAGGAGAAGCTGAGACTAATTATATTCAAAGATATTCAGATAGTTTGAATCATTACTTATCTCTATGCTCAAAGCGAGAAAAGATGATGCATCTTCTTAGTAGGATTGAAAGAAGTTCAGAAGCTATACCTTTCCTGATCGATTGGCACGAAGAAGGTAAAGAGCAGAAAAGGAGAGCCAGATCAGGACCAATATCCCCAACTTCAGCCATGGAAAACCAGCTTTATCATTTAGTTGCCCACCCAAAAGAGGCTCTTTAGCACTCTTGATCACTTCACTTACATTATTGGTCCTGTCCCCCGCCAACCCGCTTTCCATATTACCACAACCAATGCTCCTCACATCTTCTGATTCCAATTTCCAGTGCGCAACTCCAGTCTTACAAGTCTTGAAGGTCGACCAAGCAAGAAAAATAGCAAACAGCATTGTAATTAGCCACTCTGGGGAAATAAGATTACATGCAACTCCAACACTAACTCCTAGCAACATGCATGGTTCTGACAGAAGTGCGATATCATAGTCAATCAAGGTCTTGCTGCCGAATTTGGCAGATGGGGCGAGCATGTAATACATGACATTAGCCAAGGATCCCCCAGTCACCATAAAAGCTGAGAAACATGAGGCCGTTTTGAGGTCCAGATCTCCAACTATGTTCAATATGGGAATGAACAACCCTCCACCACCGATGCCACCTGCACTCGATATACACGCAGCAATGAAGCATAGGACTCCTGTCATCACCATTGCTGGTCCCATTTCTAGTTTTGCTTCCAGAAATTGTATCTGATAATCCTTCCACTTTGCTGTCTGGTTAAGAAACTGATCAATTTTGAGAATATTTGAGACGGATTGTGCTCGTAATGCATGGGATTGGCTAGCTCGGATCAGGATGAGGAGAGAGACAGTTAGCGATATCAGAGGATAGTGAGTCTTCATTTTCTTGGAAGTTATTGGATGGTATTCAGATATGTCAAAATAAGTCATAAGTGTCATTATATAAGGAAGAACCATCCGATGTTATTATGCTCGGTGTCATTATATAAGGAAGAACCATCGGATGTTATTAAGCACTAACCGATGAAAAGGACAAATGAAAACCAACACTTGCCATGGCATA
Organism: Erythroxylum baracoense; assembly: GCA_025629805.1. Classification (NCBI taxonomy): domain Eukaryota; kingdom Viridiplantae; phylum Streptophyta; class Magnoliopsida; order Malpighiales; family Erythroxylaceae; genus Erythroxylum; species Erythroxylum baracoense. The sequence continues at coordinate 25,467,230 of JAOTAY010000002.1, forward strand.
TACGATGATGGGCGGCCAATTCACTATCCACTATCCACTGTCCTCAGAACACAAAAAGTAGTTTGCATTTGAACACCAAAGTCCAATCTGTCCTATAAATTTGTTTTGAAAAATATACATTGCTCCACAGCTAAAAGTGAAAAGTCTTTCTAGTGCAACATGTTGGATTTTGATTCATATGGAAAACTGAAGGGAACTAGGGAAGTGAGGGTTGGTAAACGCTACATGCCAAATGTAGGCACTCTGCACTTGAACATGCATTAATTAAGAAGATACTTATCTAAGGCAAAACCCACTTCGTTAGTGCCGGCTTTGCTTCATTTGTTTATGTTATTTATTATCAAGGCGCACAACTAGTTTATATTTGATGTACCAATAAAAGGCCCATCTAGTTGTACTTAAAGATTAGATTCGGGGTAGTCCAGATTCAACAAAAAAAGAAGGCAGATGATATGTACTCTTCGAAATCTTTTTTCTTTTTTGGAAAAGTTGAAGTTGTATTGAAATAATTAATAAATACAAGCTAAAGTTTATCCTTCATCAAGTAACAGCTAAAGAGAGCAAGTTAATGCAAGTAATAGACCAAACGATGCCGTGTAACACAACGCATTAAATGACTTCGTGGAGGATCCAACCAAAACGACATGGAGAACTTTCTTTAGAGGGTAAACGTTATTTTCTCATCTGAGGGATACCCCAGAAGCTTCTTAATTAGGGTAGATTTTTTGAAGGAGTTCTTCAAGTCTTTCCTTTGGCGATAATTATCAAGGTAAGGGATTTCTATCTTGAGATTTGTTTCTTCATCTTCTTCTTGATTAATGGTATCTCTAGTTATCCCAATGAATCCTTTTCACTACTTGGATGGATCTGGCTAGAATGGGTGTTCTCTCCAACATGCGGCTTTTTGTCTTTTGTACCAATGATTATGGATGATCGAGGAACATAGTAGATCAATCCTGTAAGGTAAGAACTTGTTCCATCCTTAGAGATTTCTCTACGGTGACTTTTAGAGCTAAGCTTCTATTTTTAAACAAAAGCCAACGTTTAACATAAAGTGTAAAACACTGATCTTATTTCCTCTCTCTGATGATGCTTTCGGTGTTCCTCTATCAGCGATCGATGGCGCTTCCAGACAACACTCTATGGGATCGGGCTACATACGTCAAGCACAGTGTCGACAACTGCCTCAATTGAGCCTGGATTTCACAGGTACCATTATCCTTCCATCTTTAATTTTCCCCTATTCTATATTAATTGTTGATTCTCCATAATAAGGCCATATTAGGGCATAGTCCTTCTGACCTGATTGAGCTAAGAATTTTCTCTTTGATTCCACCAATCAAAGAGGTAAGAACCTCCCTTCTTGCACGAGTCTTATTTTGAAATCTCCTGTAGTTTTTCTCTCGCCAAATCTGCTTAACGGAGGAGGTGAAGGAGATGATATATTTGTACTCATTATATTTAGGAGTATGACTCAGTTTCAGAAACCACTCCATAGCGTTTGTGAAAGTTGTGCCTATATTAGGGATAAAATTTAATTCCTTAATCAGCTCCCATATAAACTATGAGAAGGGCATTTGAAGAATAGATGATCCCTTGTTTAGCATCGTAAGCCATAGAAGGATAGAGTAGCTCGACATGAGTGACTTGTGCCAAACTATTGGAAACCAAATTTTCCCTGTACTGTTATGGTTTTGCCACTTCCTAAATTTTGCAATATTTAAGGTGTTTGGAGGCAAGTTAAGACATTGGAAAGTGTCCTCCCTTTGTAGGTTTGGTTGATAGTTACGAGTCAGATACTATAGCTCCGCTGGAATGTTCCATTGATCTCTTAGTAAGATAGATTTTACCTTTGCATTGGTAGGAACCTCATTCTACAGTTGAATGAAGTCCTTAGGGATCAAACTCCTTAGGGAACCCCAAGAGTCTTAGAGTCTATAGAATGAAGTCCTATTTAACATGATCAAAAGCTTTCTTAAAGTCCACTTTTATGATACAATTTGGTGGGCTGTTCTTCCTTTGATAACCTTTCATCAACTCCTGAACCATGGAAATATTATCACCAATTTTTCTACCGTGTAAAAAAGCACTCTCGTTGTCAGAGATCAACGAATCCAGGACCAACTTCAGCCTATTTGCTAAGATTTTGGAGATAATCTTATATAGAAAATTGGTGCATGTAATAGGCCTAAAGTCATACAAAGTATAGGAACATGATGATTTAGGAATCAAACATATGTGAGTTTTGTTGATCTCCTTCAATAGAATCCCCTTAGCGAAGAATTCTAGTACTACTTTTTTAACCATAGGTCTAGTATCTTGTCATGTCTTTTGAAAAAAAAAACCATTAAACCCATCAGGTCCAGGGGATTATTCGGGTGCATCTGAAACAACACCTCTTCTATTTCTTTTTTTTTCCACTAGTTTAATGAGAGCTGCAGCTTGTTCCTGGGAGATCTTTTTATAAATAAAGGATTCAAGAGTGATTGAATTTGCTAAGTTCCAAGAAGATCCATAGAAATTCTTAAAGTATCTCTTTGCTTCCTTAAGAAGGTCTTCTTAAGTCATATTTAGTGTTTGTGATTTGCATATTACGCCAAAGTTGTGATACGTAACAGGAGTCTTAGTTACGTGTCCCAGATCGAATGTGAAAGGGAAATAATGAAGAAATGCAGAAAATACCTGATTTTAGTTCCATAACTTCAAACGAACTTTTTGAGGCTAAAATGAGCATGAATCTACCGACACCTTCACGGGATCTACTCACTGGGACGTGGTTAACATCTTTCTACAGTTTTCTCAAATTGTGACTCTGTGAATGAGTTAGAGTAATTTACGTTCACGAATGACAAGAGCAACTGCAAGAGACCTTAACCTCTTTATATAGCTTTCATACCGAGCTTTCCCATTACAGGCCCAATATTGGTTCGATCCATACTGATCGAAGTCTATTTTCCTCCTGAACTTCAGCCTATTAATTTAGATCATTTATTTGGCTACTTTATTATCTTTATTTGGAATAAATTTATGTAACTTAACCAATAACTTATTGAAAAACGTTAAAATACAATTAATTGTTGTCCACTAAATGTAAAAATTTCTAACATTCTCCCCCTTGGACAATAATCAATTACGATATTAACTCAAGTTTAAAAATACTTTAGAAACACGGTTAAGTCACATGACTGTATTTGTCGACCAAGTTTAAAAATAAAAAACATTTGATCCAAAGATAATGAAAGTCCATCATTTCGTCCTGCAAGGCTTTTGATACCGAAAAATATCAAACACATATGCCATGTGTGACACAGGTCCAATATAATCATGCATATCTAATACCTCACTAACATGAATAAGAAAATGGAGTGTGACAAATAAGGATGATACTTGTATGATCTAATATGTATAATCTTTTTGTTTGTAGGTCTCGATTTCTCTAAACTTTATGCTAAACTGCACATGTGAAACTACATCAGAGAAATCTTGTTTTCTCTCACCGAATGTTAAGCTACATTAAAGAAAACCTTTATGTTCTCTCACTAAATTCTAAACTGCATTAAAGAAACTTTATGGGATTAAACACTTATGTCCTCCTATGTGATGTCAAATCCATGAATATACTAATTAAACTATATATGTCTTATTGACATATGTCCAAGGTCAATCTGTATATATGCCCAATGACCTTTAAAATGCTTTAGATTGACACAAATCTTAAGACTTTCACTTGTATTATGACTATGTATAATAACATGTATGACTAGAGATAAACAATGATCATTTTTATTAATTAACCACTATACTGTCATGATACATTAAAATGTACAAACATAAAAGGAGCAAACATAATGATCCCTAACTAATAGCGTCTAAAGTCTTCAATATACCTATACTTCACACATGTCTTTCAAACACATGTGGGCAAAGTTCTTTAGTTAGAGGATCAACTAACATTTCCTCAGTCTTTAAATGCTCCATCCCAATGTCATCTTTCTGTATCAACTCTTTATGGTTAAGTATTTGACCTCCAAATGCTTATACCTTGTGATATTCTTATGGTTTTTACTAAACAACATAGCAACAAGTATGACAATATAACCGAATGGGTCTAGCTACTGTCTCAACCACAGACAAATTAGAAACCAAAATTTTGAGCCAAACCTCCTGTGAAGCAGCCCAATAGCATGCCACAAACATTGCATGCATAGTCAAGGAAGTTACTAGTGTTTGCTTGACACTCATCTATGATACTACACCATCCACTGACATGAAAATGTAACATGAAGTGGACTTTCTATCATCCAAACATATAGTAAAATATGAATCTGTATATCCCACTAGGTCTAGATTGTTAAACCTTTTGTATCTCAACATATAATCCTTGGTTCCTTTTAAGTATCTCAACACTCTTTTGACTGCATTCTAGTGGTCGATCCTTGGGTTAGCCAAATATTGACCTAGCAGTCCAATAGAAAATGCATTGTCCAACCTAGTACACACTTGGGCATACATCAGGCTACTAACTGCACTAAAATATGGAACATTCCTCATTGCCTCTCTCTCTACTTCATTCTCTAGACAATGTGCCAAAGATAATCTCTCACTATGAGAGATAGGCACTATAATAGGCTTATAGTTAGCCATATTAAACTTTTGTAACACTCACTCAATGTAAGCACTCTGCGAGAGGCTTAATGAGTATTGAGATGTGTCTTGGTGAATCTGTATATCTAGGAAAAAAGATGCTTCACCAAGATCCTTCAAGTCAAAATGCTTGGCCAAAAGTTGCTTAACCTCATGCAATATGGTCAAGTGACGTAGTGCATCATAATGCTACCAAAATAACTAGACTACAACTATACTAGTGGCAAGTCTAGGTCAATCCCACAGAGATTAAATCTGATTACTTTCCTAAATTATACTTATATATAAAACAAGGGGTGTTTGGTTCGATACTAATTGGAAAACAACGTGAAATTGAATATGCAAAAGTAACTCAAATTAAATAATCACAAAGTGATAAAATTGACGAATGAATTGAATTCATGTTCTTTAGTTTAATCTTCACCTAAGCACAATTTCACAGATGTCATTGAATTATCATCTTTACACCTCTTTTAAGACTATTGGTCGTGAATTAACAATAACCTCTGTTAATCCCAATTTTTTGTTAGGTTGTAGTTAATTAAGAAGAGCTCATTAATTAACCATAACTATCAGGAAACATAAAACAAGCTCTTTAAGTTTATCCAAAAAACTGCATTACAAGTGAGAAAAATGAACCAATCTAAGTAATAATCACACAAGCTTGGACTTTTTGATTTATGCTAAGTTATCTCTAATGATTTAATACCGTTAGTTAACACTTACGACCGTCAACACGACTATTACGTGTCATATTCAAGTTCTAGCTATGGGTTTCCTTGAAAAATGATTTAATAGAGCATTAAAACCATTCTCATACAATACCTAATCAATCCATACAAGATAACGTAAACAATTTGAAAAGAGGGAAAGAAAACGATACACTACAACGATATGCTTAATGTGCTCCTTGGCCTCGACTGCATCTCCAAACTAGTGCTGGGAAAGTTAGCCTTCTATCTCCATCTTCAACCTCTCACCATTGGCCATCCTCTCCATTGCCACTATTGGTGTTGAAGAACGAAGAAAAATTGAAGAGAAATGAGAGAAATATGTTTTTGGCTGGGTCTGTCCTAAATGAGTTCTTTATGAAGTCACAACCATTTCCTTATGTAGTAAATATTACACTTAAATCGAGGGACACCTGGTCATTAATAGGGGTGTGAGAATCCTCACGGGTATGAGAACACCTCACTGGTGTGACTAAACATGTGACACCCATGAGTAGCTTCTCATGGGCGTGAGAAGCTTTCCAGCCAACCAACATTTGTTACATTCCTTACTCTTGTCCAACTGCAGCCGTGAGTATGCTCCGTTCTTCATTTCTTTTCATTTTCTTGTCTTCTTCTTGCTCTAATCTTCTTCTTCTTAGTATTTCTAGCATATGTTTAGTCTTTCTTGGCATTTAATTGTCTTCTTTTGCTTTTAATCTTCTTCTTCTTGCTCAAAGAAGACAAAGGATTGTGAATCTTCAGAAAATGACTCAAATGTAGCGATTTTGACTCACTTTAGCTCTTTCGCTTCCAAATTATGCCTAAAACCACATATGAGTCAAAGTGAGTATCTTAAGCAATTTCATGTCATTAATCGCTAAATGTAATGGAATAATTATACTATCAATTAAGCACATGTCATCAAGTCATTCGACGCGAGCAATATATCATCCACATATAGTAATAAGAATATAAATTTGCTCCCCCTAACCTTGTAGTACAAGCATCCTTCAACTTTGTTTTCCACGAAGTTGAAAGAGGTTAGAACCTTATCAAACTTAAGTTATCACTATTTGGAAGCTTGTTTCAAAGCGTATATTGATTTTGTCAATTTGCAAACCTTGTCAACTGCTTCTTGATCTTAAAATCCTTCAAGTTGCTCCATATAGACCTCTTCATAAAGGTCACCATTCGGGAAAGCTGTTTTAATGTCCATCTGATGTAGGTCCATATCATAATGAGCTACTACTGCCATGATCAATTTAAATGCATCCTTCGAGGATGTAGGAGAGAAGGTAACATTAAAGTCAACCCCTTCTCTTAGTGAACCCTCTGGTAACAAACCTTGCCTTAAACCACTCAACTTTGCTCCGAGTGTCCTTCATGGTCTTACACTACCATTTACAACTGATGGTTTTGCAATGTTAAGGCAAATCAACTAGCTCCATAGCTTATTATGCTTCATGGTTTGCATCTCATCCTTTATTACATCCCACCACAAATTTGCATTGGGTTCAGAAACAACTTTTGAAAAAGTAACTGGATCTGCAATATGTCCAATATCATAGTCTTGTTCACCTAAATAGACTATGTAATTAGATGGGATAGCAGGTCGTCTTACTCTAGTGGATCTCTGCAACTGCATTGGTTTTTGTATCTCAGGACCCTCTGTTTGTGTAGGTATGGATTCCTATTCCTGCACAGGCATAGTACTAAGACCTTGATCCATGGGACCTGACTGTATGAGTGGTGAATACAAAATAACTGTAGTACCTATCCTGCTATCATCTGAAAGGTTAGAGGGCCCACCCTCATCATATGTATCATATTATAGAAACTTAGCTGTTTATGATTCTACTATTCTGGCCCCTCCTTCTCTATTGTAGAATCTATAGACTTTAGAGTGTTTGGGATATCTAACTAAATAGCAACAAGTAGAATGAGCATGAAATTTGATTTCATACTGATTATACAATCGGACCTCAATATGGCAGCCCTATACATGAATGTATGCAAGGTAGGGTTTTCACCCATTCCAAATAATCAGGTAGGTTAGTCCTACTTTGCATTGGCTTCATAATATCCTTTAGGGTACAGTTACATATTTTGGCCACTCCATTTTAATTAGGACTACTTAATATAATGAACTGAGTCACTATTCTAAATGATTCCACATATCTAGCAAACGAACCTTTTTGTTGTCCTGAAACACCATGTTTGCCATAATACTCTCCTCCATGGTCAAATCTAATGATCTTGATGGATTTTCCCAATTTTAATCAACCTACCCATGCAGTAGTTAACACATGTTTCCAGATCATCAAAATCTAGAGTTTGATGATATGGAAATATGGTCTAAGCATTTATGTCACAACATGTATGACTTTTCCTTTATTAGGGCTCTATTTTTTATGACTTGTTTGACAAGATATGAAGAAGCATATATCTCATTTGGGGTAAGATAGATTCTACATAAACTATACGAAAAGAAAGTTGTACCAATATGTTTTGTATTAAATGACAACTATACAACAGAAGCATTACTTACAAAAATTTAACCTTTTTTTGTCCAAAATTGATACAAATATCAAATATAAAATGTGTTATGTAAAACCATAATGAACCTTGTAGCAATGTTCATACATACATTCCCTACAAATATTACATTCACTTCTTCATTGTTGCCAACCATCAGTTTCTCCTCCTCTTTAGTTCACTTTCTCCTAGATTATGAATTCCTACATCGTGCAGGCAACATGATTAGATGCTTCACTATCTAGCTACTAAGAGCTAGATGTGGCTATAGCAAAATTAAATTCATAAATTGATAAGCAAAGGAGTTATCTGATGGTTTATGTCTTTCCTTCCAGGCTTTATACCTCTGGCTATCCCACTTTTATGTCCCTTTTGTTTATAGAAGAATCACCTCATATTCTTTATGTCCACTAGGCCTTTTACTAATACTAGATTGACCAGTATCAATATGTAGAGAAGATTTAGAATTTTTACCTTTATACCTTATGGCTTGACCTTCTCTTCTCCCTTGGTTACTAAAAGGACTGTATAAGGAGTGTTCTTTAGCTTCTCCTCCTCTGCAATACAATGAGCAATCAAAGTATTGAAGCCCCATTCCTTATCCTATGAGTAATATTTCATCACCAGAATACTAAATTCTAGAGGGACTGTGCTTAAAAATTGGTGAATTATGTAGACATCAGGAAAAGGAATATTTAGCGCCTTCAGTTTACTGTGAAGATATACCATTCTTGATACGTACTCCCTCACTCCCCCTTCTCCAGTGTACATCATGGAGACAATTCTTTCATCAAGGAACTTATCTCAACATTAGTCGAGACCATGTACCTCTAAGAGACATTATCAAGAAAATCTCGCGCTATGCTTGTTTTTGGAAGTCCACTAAGCAGATGGTCAGTTATGGATCTCTTAATAGTCATCAAACACATATTATTTGACCTATCCCAATCTGCATAGGCTGCTTTATTAGCCTCTGCACTTCTGGATGTAGGTGGAGATGACCTATTTGTATGAATGACAATGTCAATATTTGCCATCTTCATTGCAATCACATCCTCTATCCATCTCTTCAAATTGAAACCAATCAAGGTTTCAATGGTGACACTGATATCATTCACAAAAAAGGTGACTATAAAATAACGATGTAACAATCAATACAAATACAGGATAACAATGATACTTAAAGCCATAAAATAGTATTTATCCTGAGAATTCAATTACGTATATTACGAAACACCTTTGGGTTGAATACATAATACATTTAACCAGGCCACCACATAAAAGCGATTAGAGTATAAACCATCAACTGTCATGACACTACTACCTTTGGGCGAATAGATCATTTAAGCAACGATTTTTCTCTATCTAATGCCTTTATGCATATATCAAAATCCTATGAAAGGCCAACACCTTTGGGTAGAATAACTAAATATAAGATTAGAGAAATCCCTTAACATCAAGCAAAACAATTCAAAGTATTGATATGAAAGGGCCTTTCCTGACTACATTCTCATCAGTACCTAAAAGGTCCACAAACACAAGGGATGCATTTTTACGTTATACTCACATTATGTATGGATATACTATATGTGATAATATATCATCAATAAATGCAAAACCTAGATTCACATTCTCATTATCACATACTAGTATTGAAAACATTATCTTTAAACTTTATTTGAGATGTTTATTAGGAACAATCTCAATTAGAGCGACTATCGTGCATTAGCAAACACTGAACCTACCACACAAGATATGAAAACCTTAAGTATCTCTTTTATGTCAAGTTCGTAGCACAAAAATTCACTCAAAATCAACTTTAGAATGCCTTGTTCCCTTTTTCTAGAGTGAAATTACCAATGTAATAAATCTAGAAAAATTAAAAACTTACTTTATGAATTTTTTGAACTTGAAAACTGACCCAAAATAACCTGGGGTATATTTACTGGAATTCTGAAAATTTTGAGGGTTTTTTCTTTCTGTGTTTGACGTTAGCATGACATCAGCCGCTACTATAGTGGTTACGTCACTATGATGTTGGTAGTGCGTGTGGCTGCACATGCCACGGGCTCATCGATGCACTCAGACCATTGTTAGGGCTTGTGGGGCACGTGTCATATGCACAAATGCGTCTATTAGTCTGGCATGTGTATCACATACGCCAGACATGCGTTGTCACCAACGGGCACCACGTGTTGAACAATAACTGGCAAGTGCGATGCACGTTCTTGTCTCGTCGCCGCCAGTTAGTAACTAAGTTCGATGTAAACGCTCCACGCGGTTCTTCATCCTGTGATTGTCACTTGTTGCCCATCTGTTAGGTGTGTGTCATGCAAGTGCCAGACTAATCGCCTCCTTGCGTGCATCATCCACGTGCCCAATAGTCTCCGTCACCTACGATGGTTTGATCAATTTTTGATGAGTTTTGGGCCGATTTTGTACTCTCCTAGGCTCTTTTCAACTCTTTTTTCAAGGATAACCATATTTAGCATACATTCAAGCATCAATTTGTGAGAAAAAACCAAAAAACAGAACTTTATTCTCCGAAACCCTTATGGAGGAAAACCCAAAATCCTTTGTTTTTAATCACCTGATCACGTAATCACTCTGATATCACTTGTGATAAGCAATAGGAGCCTTAGTTACGTGTCCTGGATTGAATGTGAAAGGGAAATAACGAAAAAATGTGGAAAATACCTAATTTTAGTTTTATAACTTCAAACGAGATTTTAAAGGCTAAAACGAACGCGAATCTACCGACACCTTCATGAGATCTACTCACCAGGATGTGGTTAACATCTTTCTACAGTTTTATCAAAATGTGAACCTCTGAATGGGTCAAAGTAACTTTACGTTTACAATGACTTGAGCAACTGCAGGAGACCTTGATCGGTCTCCTCTTTATATAGCTTCTATATTGGGCTTCTCCATCACAGGCCCAATATAGATCCGGTCTACACTGATAGGTGCCCATTTTCTTCCTAAACTTCAACCCATTAACTTAGATCCTTTATTGTGTCACTTTATTATTTATATTCGGATCAAATTTATGTAACTTAACCGATAAGTTATAAAAAAGGTTAAAATATAATTAATTGTTATCCGCTAAATGGGAAAATTTTTAATAAATGCAACTTGAGAAGAGTTATCTTGCCTGCCTATATACTGAATTAAACCAAGTAAAATAGAAGTCGTAAGACTTAAAGGAGCAAACACATGATATTTGTTGGTTTGTTACATTCATGAGCAATATACCAACATGAAAAGCTGAACCTTATGTCTGTCTAAAAAGCTTCAAAGTAATGTACCAAGAAAACTATATTTCGTTTTTCCAAGAAGCTCAAGTAATAAAAGACAAAAGAAGAAATCGGGACATGAGAAAACAGATTGGCAATTATGAGCTTGTTGTATCTTACGTCACCGCAGGCTCCTCAATTAAACAAAACAGGATCACATCTTACTGGTGATCTTACCTACATTTAACTTTTATTATCCATCAATATCCTTTATTCAGTAGACCAATAGTTTCATTATGCCATGGAATAAAGTAATCTCCTTGGTGGGAGATAAAATAGAACTAAGTTTGCTCAACTAACTTGACTAATTTGATTTGGGTGTCAATTAATAATTCATTACTAAGTGGAACTAAATTGGATGGATCTATCAAAACCGTAACATCCAATAGACACTTGGCGAGTGAGGAATGATAAAGATAATGTAGTGCATAAATGCTTATTGTCATATGGAAGGAGATTTTCACTCTCATCTTATGTGAACTAAATCTCACCACAGCTACATTGTTGAGATAAATTTTCTGATTGACTGAGATTCTGTACATCTTTTCTTTTGCAATTATATAATTAGTCACAGGATGGAATGGATCAACATTGTGTTGGTAGTTTTGTTTTTATTGTTTTACGTTTCTTCTCTCTCTACGGTCTCTCTTTCTTCTGTCATTTCTTTAATGCCTTTTCTTATTAACGTACGTCCCCATCTACATCATACCATCATTCAAATTCCTTTTTGATACAGTAATATAAATTCATTGCGAATGCAGATCAAGCAATTTAATGTTAAAAATTCAAATTTCATTAATGATTTCAATTTTGTACTTCTGTCTTATTCCTTTTAATTTATAAGTGTATTTTGAGTTCAACCACACCAAACTCCAAACTTTTCCTCCTAAAGATTTGGTGTTTAATTTATTTTATAGGCGATAATTAATTTAAAATATTTTTTCAATAGAGAATATTAAATTCTTACAAAAGAGATATAACATCACTAGAAAAAGTAGCATTAACATTAACATTATGAGAACGAAATTTTTTTATAATCAAATAAAAATTATTTGGCAATGAACCAAGAATGCATCTCACACACCCCACTCTCATTATCAAACTCACTCCTTTCTCTTTATATTATCTCTTATTTTTGCCTTGCCCAAAGTGTTTCAATTATCTCCAAGTATTTACTCTCATTTATTGCCTCTTAATCTCTTTTGCTCACTTTTATATATCTTAAGTTGATATTCATAGACTTGCTTTAGTGATAATGGAGCAAGAATCATTGATTTTTTATTCACGGTAAAGGAACCATCACTTGCATCATTACCTTAACCTTCCCATTCTCATTTAACCATTATAAATTGTATGGCTTATGAAGCTTTGTAGTTGGTAGTCACAACTTCTTTACTAACTCCACACTAGCTACATTCATACAGTTTCCTGCATTTATGATCATGCTATAAACCCATTTATTAACGGAACACTTTGTATAGAAGAGATTATTGTTCTATTCATTCACATCATCATCTTCTCATACATACTCAATGCCTCCTAATGACCAACATCCTTCCAACTCTTTAGCCTCTACCTCCCCTTAGATTTAAGTCCTCTAGGTAGTTGGTTGCACTCATAACCTTATCACAAGTCTCAAAATCATCCATTTTAATAGGTGAAAGTGAGTTTTATAAACTAGTTGTAGCAACTTCATATTTCTTCAACTTATCCCTCATTTTATTGATATCAATTTCATGGTAAACTCCTAATCTATACTCACTCTATCCTCTTCACTTTCTTCCTTTTCTTTGGAAAAATTTCTTTTTCTTGTTCATAATGAACCTGCAGAAAATGTTAGTAGGAAAACCATTGTCTTTAAAATTTATCTTACTAATAACCTAAACTCTTGGTTAAAAGTTCTTTACAAACTCATTAATCTATTGAGAAGGCTACTTTTAACCTTTCCCTTTGTCAAATAACTTTCAAAGAAGCAAAGTAGATAGAAACAAATAAAGAAAACAAAACTAGAGGCTAAGAAAATGAAAAACTTAAAAATTTTAAAAATTGAGTCCTAAAGACCCCACAAAAAAAGTTAGACAAGAAAAAATTAAAAGACACACCTTCGAATGATTTAGTTAGAAAAAATTTTCACAAGTAAGGGTTATCCCAAACATAATATATATGATCATTCTTTCTTAATCCTTTGGAGCTCTAGAAAAATCAACTAATAGTATTTTAGTAACCAAATAGTTAACTATATCAATATACCAAGGTGTAGTTTCTCAAATGGGAAAGAGACACTCATTTGGAAATTATTATTCAATAGTGATGGTGACCAATATGCTATGGTGGTTTGCCACTAAATTTTTTGCACCTTTCTTATTATTGTATTGTCAAATCAAACTCTTATAATAAGAGTATCCATTAAAAACGTCTCGACTTTACGTTTTTGTTGGGGATTAGACACTTGAGAGCTGCAAGATCAAAATAAACAATCACGTTAGTGGTAAGTAAATATGCATGAAACTTTTCTAAACAAAAAATAATAGATAGAAATACTTTCCCCATATTGGTGTAGTTGCTTCGTACATTATCAAATGTTCTTGAATCATAATCGATAACATGAGAATTATTTCCAACTTTTTTTCCTAAGAATAGCTTTAACATTGTATGTCCTTACATCATACATAATCTCGTAAGGAAGACTCCAATTTTGGCAATTGAATTATGGGTGCAGAATTTAATAAGTCCTTTATCTTTTTAAAAGTTGCATTACACGTATCATCAAACTCAAAAGCCACTTCTTTTTGCAAAAATCTATATAAGGGTTGAGCAATTTTGAAAAAATCTTGGTTAAAGTTTCAAAAAAATGGATCAACTTTCTATATACTTACAGGGTATGGTCAGGATTTAATCACATCTATCTTTACTTCATTTACTTCTATGCCTCTAGAGGACACAATATAGCCTAAAATTAGGCCTTGATCAGTTTGAAATGATATTTTTTCATAATTAAGAATGATATTTTTGTCTATACATCTTTAAAGCACTTTAGTTAGATTATCCAAACATTCATCAAAAGAATTACAATTGACAGTGGAATCATTCATGAATACTTCATTGAATTGTTTAATATAATCGAAAGATACTTACTATAAATCTTTGGTAGGTGGTAGGTGGCAGGTGCATTGTAAACTCCAAATAGTATGCATCAATAGGCAAAACTACTAAAAAGGTATGTGAAGGTGGTTTTTTCTTAGTCTGTAGAACAACTGAGATTTGATAAATACTTGAATATCCCTTTTGACAACAAAAGCGCGTATAATAAGCCAAACGCTAGGACAATAAGCCAAATGTTTTAGCATTTGATTTATAAACATAAGTGGAAAAATGATGCTTTATAGTTTCAACATTCAAATTCATATAATCTAAACAAACCACCATCCATTTTGAGTAGGAGCTAACTTATGATTAGATCCTTGATCATGGTTATACCAATTTTATTTGAAACAATATAAATAAGACTTATCCATTTGCTATTGGAGATTAGGTAGATTATTCCAGCAATAAAAAGTTCAAATATCTCCTTTTTCAGCACTTCCATTATAGGAGGATTTAATATGTGTTGAGCTTCTCTTGAAGGTTTATAGCTTTCTTCTATTAATATTCTATTTATATAAGTGAATGGACTTAATTCTTTAATATCAGTTATAGTCTAATTGATTTCCTCCTTAATTTCTTTAAACACAAGGATCAATTTTTCCTCCTCCAAAGTTGCGAGTTTGTTAGAGATTATCATCAAAAGGGATTTGTTCTCTCCCAAAAACATGCACTTCAAATGAATAGGGTTTCAATTTCAATTTTGGTGCTTGTACTATTGAAGGAAGAAATTTTTCATGAGAATTGTAATTCAACATTAGCAACATACCTTGTGAGTTTAAGTGATTCTGGCTTAAAGACCATATCTTGAATATCAAAGAGGATGATAAAATCTTTCTTTGAATTCTACAAATCTTTTACTATGAGGTTAGCATGGCCTTTAGATTGTCCTCATCATCCATAATAAATTATTCTTGCAATAAAGGATCAATAACATCTACAACAAGGACAAATGACATGTCACTAGGGTATCTTATGGCCTCATAAATATTAAAATCAATGATTTCTCTATCAAATTGCACTACTTTATACATCAATATTTGTTTTAGTATCTTGAGAAATGGCCTCCCTAGCAAAACAAGTGTAGAGTTAGGGGAATTATCTTCTTTCATATCAAGCATATAAAAGACAACAGGGAAAATCAATTCATTGACTTGCACTAAAACATCTTCTATTAGTAAGTTGGATGACCACACTTGTCTCTTTTCTAATGGACCAATATTCAAAGATTCATAAATAGAGAAAGGTATGAAATTAATTAAAGCACCCAAATCACATATAGCTTTCTTAATTCCAACATTGAGAATAGTATATAAGATAGTAAATGCACCTATGTCTTTGTACTTAAAGGGCGGTTTCCTCTAGAGAATAGTTGACATATTCTCTCCCATACTTACCTTTTCATTACCTTTCAGTTTACCTTTATTAGTGCATAATTATTTGAGAAATTTTTCATAAGTTTTATTACATAAAGTAAAGGAATGTTACCTCTATCTTGTGAAAAGTCTTAATAATTTCCTTCTCCTTCTCCTCTTTCTTATATTTAACAAATATTTCAGGGAAGGGGTGTTTCTTCACCAATGCTCTTGGTTGTTCATATTAACCACTTTGGAATTATTAGATCATTGGTGAGGAATCATCACTTCTTTTTTATCTCCTCCTCTAAGGCGTGATTACAGCTTATTCCTAGACTTCTTCTAGTTTCCTTTAACTCTTTCTTACTTTGTAGGGTGATTACACTTACATTTTGTTTTAGATTGATAATGGTTTGTGAATGCAACTTACCTTAATTCTCCAATATATTGATCGATGATGCTAGTTGATTAATTTTATTTTTCAAAATTTTGAATCTTATTTTTTTCTCTTTTTAATATTATTATAAGTTAGAAATGAATTCTTTAACCATACCTTCAAGAGACACACTTGGATTTAATGTGGGTTGTTATGGTGGACTCATTAGTTAATTTTGAAAATTTTGGAGATTTGATGACCTTGCTTTATAATTAAAATTAGGGTGATCCCTCTATTCTGGGTTATCATTTTTAGATTAAGGATTATATTTCCTTTGTGGTGGACTTAAAAATCCTTTAACCATATTAGCATGCTATTGAGTATCATCCTAAAGTATTGGGCACATTTCAATAGTGTGGTTAGGAGTGGTACAAATCCCATAAGTGTTGATTTCTTGCATCTTTCCTATGGCAATTTATCTCATTTACTCTTCTTAAAGATGAGTGTTGTTTAAGGCCTAATTATTGAGAATTGTTAGCTATAGTGGAGATTAAATCTCTAGCAGTTTGGGGAGTTTTATTTACTATGACATCTCCACTAGCTACATCTATGACCCTTCTTTTCATTGGTAAAAATTCTTGATAAAATTATTGAATGAGGAGTTGTATAGGAATCCCACGTTGATGGCATCTTACATATAATTGCTTAAATCTTTTCCATTATTTATAAAAGGTCTTAACATGGTTTTTTTTATTCCATATATTTCCTATCTTATACTGGAAGCTCTTGAGCTAACAAAGAATTTATCAAGGAATAATTTCACTATATCTTTCCATGTAGTAATGGGCTTAGGAGGTAAATAAAACAAACATTCTTTAACTCTATTGCCTAATGAGAATGGGAAAGTGCTTAGCTTAATTCGATCCTTAAATGCACCTTGTAGCTTTAAACTTAAGCATACTATATGAAATTACTCCAAGTGCTCATGTCAATCTTCATACTTAAGGCCATGAAAGGTAGGTGATAAGTAGTGATTTAGTCATATTTTTAGTCAGATATTTAATAAAATTTACTTTTTATTTTAGTATTTTTATTAATTTTAGTACTTAATTTATTTATATTTTGTTTTTAGGTCTAACTTAGTCACTTGCAGAAAAAAAAGAACAAATTCAAATAAGTTTAGTAATTAGGAGCTACTTCAATTGGGTTATAGAGTGCATGTGCTGGAACCCTTCCCTGGCGAGTCACGGGCCCGAAGTCCTACGTGACATCTGGACGTGCGTCCCACGAGGGAGGAATTCGCACCAGGTCAAACTTAAAAACAAAACAAACTCATTTAACTTACCTCCGATCCTTTCACTTTGATTTAATTCCTGATTTCAAAATAAATATCCAAAAATTATCAATTGCATAGAAAGGTAGAGAAAAGTCTTAGAAAAATAACGCTTCGAAAATTAGGTCAATCGGAGGTCGGTAGAAAAAGTTATGGCCAAAGAACATAAAAACAAAATAAATAAAATAAAAATAAAAATAAATAAAAAAGGTTTAATTTTCGGTATAGGAGGGGTAAGTTGCGAGTCGCAAGTCGCGAGCGTACCTTGGTATGCTCGCGATTTGGAGACAGAAACAGCGAAATTGCGATCGTACTACGGTATAATCGTAAGAATTCGCGCTGGAAATGCGCGCGCGCTCGCGAGGAGCCGCGAGGCCTCCCCTGATCGTTCTCGCGACCGTCTACCAGTCGCGAGGAGCGCGCTGAACGAGCACTCGCGCTCGCGACCGCGAGCACTCGCACTCGCGAGTGGCCGCGAGTCTAACCTCTCAAAACAACAGCAAAAATTCAAAAATTCATATCCTATTACTCAGAACTCCAAAATTTGTAAATTTGGTATCAATAAAAAGATAAAAAGGAACTCTACAACTTTACTGAAGGATTTAAAAACAAATTTGGTCTCTAAGAGCATTAAAAACCACTGCAAAGAATCTGCCTAAACAAGGAAAAAAAGAACATCTTAACAGCAACAGAAGTTCCAAACACTATAACTTTTCACTCTATGGGCCAAAAATCACATACTTTATATCATCAGAAAGAGAAAAAGAAAATCTACAATTTCCATGAAAACCCTAAGAACAATTTCAAACTCTATGAGGATCAAAAATTCGTTCAAAGTTTCTGCCCATAAAATTGAAAATTTGACAGCATCTGTACCAAAATTCAACAATCCATATCTTTCAACTCCCACATCCAAAAACAGTACATGATACTTCATTGGAAAGCTATGTAAATCCTCTATAACCTTCCAGAATACTACTTAACCCAATTTAATCCACATCAGCCCAGAAATTGGCTTCAAAACACAGCAAACACAAACCATTCAACAACACCTGCAGCAAACTTCAACATCCCACATCTTTCAACTCCCACATCCAAAATCAGTACATAATACATCAATGGAAAACTATGAAAATCCTCTATATTTTTCCAGAAGACTACTTAACCCAATTCAATCCACATCAGTCCAGAATTGGGCTCAAAATCAGAACACAAAAACCTATCCTTATTGCAATTGGCAACACCAACACAAAAAATGCAAAGAAAAGATCCATTGGAAACAATCAACTCAATTTCCAGAAATCTGAATATTTTTCATTAATAACATAAATAAGCATTCTTACAAAGCTTTAGGGGGCATTTTCTTAGCCCAATACATCAAAGTCTCAAAAATAAGAACTACATGAATAGTAGCTTTGCTAAACAAAAAATGCAACTAAAGCTTTGTTATCATAATACAACTTCAAAAACAAAAGAATGGGAGTGATGCCCTGCCCCGGTACCGTCACTCATTTTCTCGTTCGTCGCCTGTGGACGGGAAGGGAAAATGGGGGTGAGCTCGACGGCTCGTGGGTAACATATTAACAATCAAGAACAAGCA
>JAOTAY010000002.1:25505835-25520462 GCA_025629805.1 Erythroxylum baracoense
TCAAAATAAGGTACAAATTAAGTTCCTTCTTTATTATGATTTGTGTTAATCATTTTATAGAATTAAAGAGATTTTGATTTTTGGGAAATCAAAAGTTATGAAAAAGTTTCGTAAATATTTCGTTGCTGTCGGGATCAGATTCTGACTTAGTTTCTCAATAACAACTACTCACAACAGTCGCCTAACAATCACATGTAAATGATTCATGATAATTGAGTGATGAAAAATACATTATAAAATAAAAGTGATGAAGCATCAAATAAAAATATTTGAATATGGTATTCAAAGATTATTCCAAATACAAGTTTGCATCAAAATATAACAAATACCTTAACATATACATAATTGCCTGCTAAATTCTTCAGACATGAGAAACGGTAACAGAACAGAAGATACCTATGATTGGTATCTATAGAAGAGGCAATAGCCTCTGAAATAGAGTAGACTTAAGTCTCTAAAATAGAAGACACCGTAATGTCTTATAGCAAAAGCAGCTATAACCCTTTTAGGCATGCCTATTTACCCATAACTAAGACTTGACAAGTTAAAACTAATCAACAAAACATCATAATTACATTTCAGAGTCACATTAAAGAGCAACAATTCATAAGATACAAATTCATTCCCTTATGCTTACAATTATAATTTGAAAATTTTTATCACGTCCATTTGTATTTAATATGCTTTATGATCATATTCATTTTCAATAATACATCAATGAAAGAATTAAAGCATATACACATTACGTGTATGATGAGTCTCATATTATGCTTATACTGGGTTTGCTAAGCTTTAGTGACATCCAAAAAGGTTTAGATGAGATGTGGTAAACATCAAAATGAAAATAATGTCCTAGTTGTGACAAAAGATACGATCACGATCGTGACAGCCATATCAAGATCATGACAAATACTCACCAGTCATACCTCTACTTGTTATGTTATATTCATATAGAAAAAGTTATAGTTAAGTTTTAAGTCTTCTAAAAGTTTGTTCCTTTATGTCTTAATTTCCTAATGGAATAAATTTCATAAAATTTGGTTAAGTATTCCAAGAGTTATTCCCAAAAGCTACAGGATGTTTGAAAATAGGGATAGTAGCCAAAACTCAACTTCAAACCAGAATTTGAAACTCTTAAAGGCAGAATCAGATTTCGATTCCTTCATGAAAGTTTTATACCTATGTCTTTAGATTAATCTCCAATAGGAATTATCCAATTTTTAGGTATACAGACCAAGATATGGCCAAATTAGAAAAGTCTGTTCAGTGAAACCTATCCATCTAGTGAGGTATCTATTCCAAAACAACTAACTTCGACCTCATTATACAAGAGCAACATAAAAACACATATAATTTTAACCAACAACATCTCATAAGCAAATAGGATACTTCCTTTACTGATTCCCCTTGCATCACATTCATAATCCAAGAAAACATATTAAAATTCCTATACCTCATGAAGAAGTGATCAAAACCCTTTTACTTCACTCTACTTGCTTCTCTTTGCCTTTTCTTTTGGTCTTCTCCTCCTCTACACATAACACAGCCATTAAAAACTCATTTTTAACAATTACATATACATAACAAAACATTTGATGAAGAGCTTGATTCCTTAGATGAAAAATGGTGTGATAAAGAAGATGAAGTGGAGAGGAAATAGGAGAGGAAAAATTTGGAATTCCCAACCCTAATAGTTGTCCCCTCTCCTTTTCTTATGCCCATTCATACACTTCTAAGACTCACACACATGCTTACTTACTATTAGACGCACATGATTTATTATTATTGGTCACACATGCCTTAATCCTAATGTTCCATTTGTTAACTTTAGGAAACATTGCACATTGGTCCTTGTTCTTTCTTTAATTCCCACATTGGCATATAATCTCGTCAATTAATTTCAATCTCATCCATATTTCATGTCTAAGTATGTATATCTATGCCAAAATGTACAAATGACCCTTTTTGGGTCTTTTACATTAAATACTGTTATGTCCCTTACTATACTTAGATGCACTTACTTTGTTATATTCACTTCTTATTACTCCCTAGATATGCCATAATACTTCTAAGGTATATGTTGGGGCCTTACATATAATGTATGTATGCATAATAATGTAAAAATATCCTTGTAAGTACTTTTTATTTTCTATGTAAAGCCTCACTATATGGTGTGAATTAAAAAGAAATAACAATATACCACCTTTTCTTCTTTACAATTTCTCTTATTGTTCTTCTAACAAAAACCAATCACATAATCAAATATACAAGTGATATAATTTCAACCATCTCAATTTATTACGATGCAAGTTTCAATCTTTTATTGTGTTTCACTATTCATTAGGTATTAGTTTTATTACATAATTTGGAAAAACTTAATTAATTGAACAACAAACTATGTATTGGTGTTAGAAGTAAAGAATCATTCAAACTTCTGATCCTTTGTTTTGATATTTAGTTAACGTAAAATAAGATAGTAGATTTTCTAGCTGATAGTCTTCCTGCTTTCTAAGTAAATTAGTTTTATTTGTTGAGAGTTTGTAATTTGTTTGGTTTCTTCCCGCTAAAGTCATTATGCTTGTACTTCCTATTTAAGTGGCGGAGTTTTGATCAGTAGAATCATTTGTTTATATGTGAGCAAAGTGTTTAGATTCTTTATTTTCTCCTACAAAAGTGGTATCATAGTCAGGTTTCCTAAAGAACTAAGCACTTGTTTTTAGTGCTTTATGCAAAGTAATGACGTCAAGTTCCAGTTCAGTCAATATTTCTCAACCAAAGATACCGATCTTTAAAGAAGACTGGTATAAGTTTTAGAGCATTAAAATGAAAACATTGTTTAAGTCTCAAGATTTATAGAACTACGTGGAAACTGGTGTTGCAGAAACTAGCTAGTAATGACAATGATTAATAAAAAGAAAATAAGAAACATGATGCAAAGGCCGTTTTTTTCTTCCAACAGGCCATAGATGAATCGATATTCTCCAAGATAGCTACAGCCTCAACTGCAAAATAAGCATGGATGATCCTAAAGACTTACTACCAAGGATCTACAAATATAATCACTGTCAAACTACAATTTCCTTATCGAGATTTTGACATTTTAAGCATGAAAGCTAATGAATCGGTGTAAGAATATTTAGCAAACGTTTCCTCTATTGTGAGCTAAATGAGATCTTATGGGGAGAAGATTAATGATGAAACTATTGTAGTTAGGGTGCTTAGAAGCCTAGCACCTAAATTTGATCATATTGTGGCTGTGATTAAAGAGTCAAAGTATTCGTCAACTTTTTCCTTTAATGATTAATGGGTACCTTACAAGCTCATAAAGCAAGGATCAATTAGAGTATTGATAAGGAAGAAGGGAAAGCAGTTTAGATCAAGACGGAGGTTGAATCTTCAAATTAATTCTTCAAAGGAACAGGAAGAGGAGGATTTCTAGGTCGTGGCAGAGGCTGTGGTCAAAAGAATTCTCTACACTGCATATACTATAATAAGAATGGGCATACTAAGAAATTTTATTGGTACAAGCTGAAAGATGCCAACTATACCAAAGAGTACAAAAAGCAAGAAGAGCATTTATTTATGGTAGAGACAGAGGCAGATATGATTGTAACTGATATATGGTATGTGGATAGTGAATGTTCTCATCATATCATTGGGGACAAGTCAAAATTTAAAGATCTTGATGAAACAGTCAGGTCACATGTTATACTTAGCAATGACAAATAGCTGCAGATCAAAGGAAGAGGAATAATTGCAGTTTACGTAGGTAAAAAAAAGGTGTATAAAAGATGTTCATTATGCTCCATGCTTGGCTCACAATTTGTTAAATGTTGGACAACTAATTGAATATGGTTATTTGGTTGAGTTTAATGATGCATAATGTGTGATAAGAAATAAGATTACAAATGAAATTCTTGCAAGTGCTTAAATGTCATCAAACTGAATGTTCCCTCTTGATTTCTCTACAAAAGTAGTCATGATGAGCAAGGCATTGTAAGAGAGCAAATTATGGCATCTGGGATATGGGCATCTAAACACTAAAGGTTTCCATTTGCTTAAAGCAAAGAAAATGGTCAATAATTTATCATCAATTGTCTCGTCGAAGCAAGTTTGTAAGGGGTGCATTCTTGGCAAGCAAGCTAAGAAGGCCTTCCTTGTAGGAAAATAAAGACATGTCACCAATGTACCGAAGCTAGTACATGCTAATCATTATGGTCTAATGAGAGCTAAATCTCTAGTTGGAAGCAAGTATTTCCTTTTATTCATTGATGATTATAGTAGAATGAGCTATGTTTATTTCCTTCAAATTAAATTCGAAACTTTCAGGTATTTCAAGAAAATTAAGGCTATGCTTGAGAAGCAAAGCGAGATATATCTGAAAGTCCTTGGAAATAATCATGGAGGTGAGTTCACTTCTAAGGAGTTTACTTTTTTTATGATGAGAAATGCATTAAGAGGGAGTTGATAGCTCCCTATACTCTGGAGCAAAATGGAGTGACAGAACGGAAGAATCATGCTATAGTTGGGATGGCCTATTCATTGCTCAAGTCCAAGGGACTACCAAATAATTTCTGGGCAGAAGGAGTAGCCTTTGTTGTCTATCTTCTCAACCTGTCATCAACTAAAACATTGTGGAATCAGACTCCATATGAAGCTTGGTTTGGGAACAAACCTTTGGTAAGTTATCTTCGAGTTTTTGTTGTATTTATTATGCCTTACGTACAAATGAAAAACATAAGTTAACAGATAAATAAAAAATGTTCATCTTTATTAGATATTGCATCTAATTAAAAGCATATAGGCTCTATGATCCTACAAGTGAGACTATTGCAGTGAGCAGGAATGTAGTTTTTGATGAACTAGTAAAATGGGAGTGGGAAAAAAAAAGACAAGGAGCAGAATGCATATTTTGAAGAAGTTGGAGGTGAGAGCACAAAAGAAGTGGAAGAAGTAGAGATTGATACAACTAGTAACTCTCAAAATTCAACTAAAAAAAACAAGTCCAGCTTCTACATATGAAGAGTCTTCTCCCAATGCATCAATTCCAATAGTTTCAGCTTAGTTATGGAGAAATGAGCGTGGCAGAATTCCTCGATGTTGATTTGAAATTGAAGGAGAGGCTGAATCACTATTGGTTCTCTTTACTAGTGATCCTATTTCGATTGAGTAAGCTTTGCAAAGTTAAGAATGGAGGAGTTTGATGGAAGATGAATTGCATTCCATTCAAAGAAATCAAACTTGGGAGCCATATGATCTTCCTTAAGGTAAAACTCATATTGGTCTGAAGTGGACATTTGAAACAAAATTTTTGGTAGATGACAACATTCAGAAATATAGGCAAGAATCATGGTAAGAGGTTTTACCCAATAACCAGGAATAGAGTACGAGGACACATTCTCATCGGTTGCTCAATTCAAAACAGTGAGGATCATTTTGGCACTGGCAGCACAAAAGATTGGAAAGGTTTTCAGTTTAATGTCAAATTGACCTTCATCAACAACAATTTGGAAAAAGAAGCGTACGTCTTCCAGCCCCCTGGTTTCGAGGATTCAAGGAATCCTAAAAACGTGTTAAGGTTGAGAAAAGCATTTTACGGATTAAAACAAGCTCTACAAGCTTGATACAGCAAGATCAATAATTTCTTTCACAAGCAAGGATTTAAAAGAAGCAAGTATGAACCTACGTTATATGTGAAGAAATAAGGAAATGTTGATCTCATAATAGTAAGCTTGTATGTTGACGATATGATCTATATCAATTCATTTTTGCATCTTATCTATGAGTTTAAAAAGTCAATGATGAGCATGTTTGATGTGACAAATTTGGAAGAGTTGAGTTATATCCTGGGGTTAAAGATTGTGTAAACAAATGCTGGTATTTTTATGTCTCAGAAGAAATATGTGGAAGAGATCATAGAGAAGTTTAGTAAGGTTGGGTGTAAGATTGTCAATACACTGATGAATATAAATGAAAAGCTTCAATCAGAAGATGGCACAGGATCTGCAAATGGAAGCTTGTTCAAGAGTCTAATTGGGTGATTAATTTATCTGGTACATTCTCATCCAGATATAAGTTTTTCTATTGGTATTCTATCACGGTTTATGCACAAATTGACTACACATCAATTTGGTGCAGCCAAGAGGGTTCTTCGATACTTGGCTGGAACAAAAGATTTTGACATATGGTTTCAAAAATCTAAAATTTTCAGTCTCAAAGGATTCATAGACAGCGATTGGGCTGGTTCTATAGAGGATAAGAGGATAACTTCGGGAAGTTGTTTCATCCTTGGAATTGTTGTCATTTCATGGAGCTGAAATAAACAGGCTACTATGGCTTTATCTTCTACCGAGCTTGAATACATAGAAGCTATAGCAACTGCTTATTAGGCAATATGGCTAAGAAGAATTTTGGGTGACTTAGGACCAAAAAAATTCGAACCAATAGATATCTTTTGCGATAATAGGTTTGTTGTGATGCTTGCAAAGAACTTCGTATTTCACACTCAAACCAAACATATTGAAATTAAATCCCATTTCATACGGGAGCTGCTGGAAGAAAGATAAGTGAAGATGAAAATTTGTGGAACAAAAGAATAGGTTGTAGAGTTAATGACGAAAAGCTTGGCACAAAACAAACATGAAGATTTATGTGTTCAACTCCAAGTTTGAATGAAGGGGAGTGTTAACGGTAAAGACTCATTCAAACTTTTGATCTTTTGCTTTGATATTCAGTTAACGTAAAATAAGCTAGTAGATTTTCTAGCTGATAGTCTTCCTGCTTTCTAGCTAAATTAGTTCTATTTGTTGAGAGTTTGTAATTTGGTTGGTTTCTTCAAGTTAGAGTCATTATGCTTGTACTGCCTATTTAAGTGGCAGAGTTGTTTTTGTTAATAACATAGAGCATTGATCAGTAGAATCATTCGTTTATATGTGAGTAAAGTGTTCAGGTTCTTTATTTTCTCCTACAATCTGAGGCATTATATTTTGATGATATTATTCTTTGTTTTTGGAAAATTAAATTCCATTAGTGGAGAAAAGAATATACAAAGAGTTATACATGGGTGCGTGATTCTGCCAGACAATAAACACATAGAAGGACATGAACAAGTTAGACCATTACAACAGAATAGATACACAGAAGCGACTTGCAGGACATTTTACCCAGTGTTGTTTGAGTTATACGTATGGCGTACTTCACATTTAATTAAATTGCATTTAAATCAATATTAGTTAGGTAAAACTATGTATTTATATACTCTTGATGTAAGAAAAACAAATTATTGGTTATTATGTTAAAACTTCGACATTTGATAAACCTTACTAAAACTAAACTCATATTCATGTATATACTACACGCTAATATTTTTTTTCCACATATCTGGGATCATATTGGCCAAGATAGAGCTAAATATTGTTGAATTCTTATTCACTCTTTTTGGCTAATTGTAAATCAAGTGATGTCTAATTTAATTATCATGTATGTAACTGAAGTAATTTCTTTGTTAATTTATCAAAGCTAATAATATGAGTGAATCAACTACTATAAATGCTTAAATCTTTGAATAGTCAAGTAATTAAAGATGTCTAACAGGTTATGTTACTAGTTTTGAGGGCCAAGCTTGAAACAGTGTAATAAAGTAGGTCTCAATTTCTATATTCCAAAATTTATTGCATGACTACTATGTAGCACACTAATCTGAATTAGTGAAAATTAAATATAATCAGCGAAAATATTTAATTCCAAAAGCAACCAAGAAGCAATGTCTAAATTGAAAATGAGTATCTTAATTCTCAAAATCCAGGGCATATTTATGTTAGTGTGATGAACAGTTAATATGTATATATAACACAAATACATCCAGGTTAATACTTTAAGAACTGTTTTGCCTTGACTTAAATTTTATCCACAGGCTCGGGTTTTCTGGAAGACAGGCCTTGGTGCGTCCTAAAAAATATGTTAAACTTGTAGAAGTCTCCGGTAACAGCCCAACTGTAGCATATTTTTATGTGCCGCCCTGCCTAGGAACCTGCCGTTTGTTTTTAAGGAAAACAATTGGACCTAACAAGAAAAGAGTTTGGAAAGGTTAAATGTCCTAGAAACTACCTTCGAAATAACCCACATGTCAACTGGAAAGGCTGACAATAATTCTCTGACGTTTAGGAGGTCTTTATTTGGAGATAAAAAGCTGAAGTTTGTTAAGACACCAAAATCATGTAGTGTTGTCTAATGGCTACTAAGTTTCTCTTCGCGAAAACAACGGAATCATGAACGTGGAGGTAGCAAACGAAATGTTATTGATGGTATCATTCTTTTCCCTTTCCATTCACAACAAATAAACACCAAAGCAACGATAGTAATGACGACAATGATCAGTTCTTCAATATTGTTCTTGTTTTCTCCCATTTTCTTTCAACTTGTCCTCACACTTGCAGAGCTAAAGCGTCCGCCACTATACCTTTGCCTAGGGGATGATACTCTCACCGTCAACAGTACATACAAATCAAATCTTGATAATGTCCTCATTTCCGTCTCCTTGAGTCCTGACCTGAATTTCGGTTTCTCAAATAGCTCATTTGGACAAGGATCTGACCAGGTTTACGCGATTGCCCTTTGCAGAGGTGATAAATCGCCAGAAGATTGCCGGAGTTGCATTTCTGTATCAGTCCAAGCGGCCTCTGAAATCTGCCCCATACACAAGGAAGCCATTCTTTGGTACGACGATTGCATGTTAAGGTACTCCAACAAAACGCTCTATGGGCAAATGGAGTACCGACCATGTGTTTATTCGTATAATATAAATAATGTCAGCAATTCTCAGGTAACTCAGTACTATATGGCTCTGAGTTCCCTGTTAGATTATCTGACAGACCGTGCTGCCTCCGGAAATCAGAGCAAGTTCGCGGCCGGACGCGTGACTACCATCTATGGCCAAACATTGCATGCGATGGTTCAGTGCACTCCTGAATTATCAAGGGATAGATGCGCGGACTGTTTAGGTTTGGCCACTCAGCTCATTGTTAGTTGCTGTAATGGGAAACGAGGAGGAAGAGTGGTCGCACCCAGTTGTCAGTTTAGGTACGAGAGATACCTGTTCTTCGATCCTCATTTCGACTCTCAGTTCGTGCCACAATCACAACAACCAGCTGAAGTACCGGTATCTTCACCGAAAATAATTCATCCTTCAAGTTCAAACACAAAAGGTATAATCAATCTGTTTTTTTCTTAATCTCTTAGGTTGAGCTACTATTACATAGTTGCATTTGTTTGAAGAGAATCTGGAGATTGCTCGTAAGTGATGATAGAACATAGGTGGCTGCCAAAACTCTTATGAAGTTCGTCAAGAATTCTAATAATCATGTTCATTTGCTGCACATGTTCTCCTCCGGCAACCCGAACTGAGAACATCACAATTTTCTTCTTTTTCCGTCCTTATTTTGTCATTGGTGTAGTATGAACAATAGTTCCTTGCGTCAGTTTGTTTTTCGCCTATAACTGCTTTTTTCATCTCTCCGAGCAAACTAATGAGACATCATTAGCCGTCTTCTTGTCTCACTCCACCGATATCTTCACCCATAATGACCAAACGATAATTCCAGTCACTTTCTCTTCTCAATTATGAGGCGGGAAAAAACCGTTTCCATATTTCAGATTACGAGCAAAGTCACTGTAGTTAATTTTCTTTTGATAATTAAGCGGCTGTCCGTTGTTTCTACCCTTCTGGAGCTTATGTGCTACCAAATAAAAGACATCATTCTCAGCTAATATTGATATTGACTAAATCTTGAAAATAAGTAAATACTGTGAAGACGGCAGTAGATATTTTATTATTCTTTCCTATTTTAAACGTTGACGAGTAAATAAATAACGTAACTAAAAATACAGGCTTGATAGAGAGAAAGGCTTTTCCTTTATATTTCTCACTCTTTACTGCCTCTGATCTTTTTGCTTTCAATTATGGATTTTGTAGGGCAACCACGTCACTTACTTTGGATCTCGATCCCAGGAGTTTTGTCCATATTACTATCGCAATACTGGTATTTCCCATCAGCTATCTAATCAATATTAGCTACAAAGAAGGAAAGACAGGGTAGGAGCAGATAGCTAGTGTGTTGTACGTGGAGCTTGGTTTTAATATCTATAAGATATTAAAATGTTTACGGCTAACAATTATTTTCTATCTGTTTTACTTACTTTACTTCAATTTTATTCTATTAAATTTTATTCATATATTTATATAAGAATTCACATAAATATATATATGAGATTTAATAAAACATGATAAGAATATCATAAATGATACTGAAGATCTGATCCTGAAATTCAAGCTACCAATTGAAAAGAAGTCATGCTCTTTCTTTTTCCAATACTCATTTATTTATAGTACGATGCGGTAGGAGAGTAACATAACTATTTAAAAAATTAATTAAATATTAATAATTAAAAGATTTTAATAATAAAACAAACACTAATTTACGTAAAAAAAACTTATAGTATAAAGAAAAAATCACTAGTCTTGATAAGCAAATCCACTAAATTCAAATAAAGACTTACAAAGTTTGATCTTTCACTTCACAAGGACAAGTCCTTTCACAAAATTTTATGATTGAAATCGAAGTTGATGCAATAATCAACAAACACTCTAACCAATTTAAAAAATAACACACTACAAGATAACAACACAATTTGCGACGTTTAAAAAACGTCACAAAAAATATAGCGGAATGTAGTGTAAGCAAAAGGTTTCTGCGACGTTTCCCATAAAACGTCACGAAAAATATGGACATTCCGTGCATTTTAAAAAACGTCACTAAAAGATTGGTTTTTTTACGACATTTTTTATAACGTCACGGAAAGTCAAATTCCGCGACATTTTTTGACATTCCACGAAATGTTGCTTTCTGTGACGTTTATACAAAAATATCATAGATAGTATTATTTTTAATTATTATCTTTTCCATTTTTTAAAATCATTTTAATTTAATAATTTTTTAATTTTAATAATTATTTTTTAAAATACAAAATTTTTTAAATCTTATTTGTTTAATAACTATTAAATATTATTTATGAATTTTATTTATTTAATAATTCTTCAATTGTTTTAGTATATCATTAAAAAAGCAATGTACAGTATGTAAGTTCAAATACTTTATCATATCCCAATCTCAACTCACACACAATAACGAAATGTCTCATGTTTACATGAATTTTACTGTAATTTATAATATTGTAGCATAGTAACCAAGAAACATAGCAAGAAAGGCAACAGAAGTAGAATAGTGAGAGCTGAAGCAAAGAATGACGAAGTAAAGGAAAATAAGCACGTTCAAACATAACAGGTTACGTTTTACATGCCTAGAAGTGAGTTTCAATTTTTAGCATGCTCTGTAATTGAGTATATTAGCCATGATGCATATATACTGCTTAGAAGTCACTCTCCTACAGCAATCATGAAGCAAGTAGAAGTGACTTAAACTTAGTCTTTACCCTTTAGTTGTCTAAGGGTCAAAGACTTAAGATAAATACTAGAAATGTCTACAAACAATAAATAGTCCATATTATAAAAATGGAGTGACTAATCATTAAGCTCTCAGAAGCTTAAAATCATAGGATCTGGCTTCCAAGTTGACCATGATGTTATCCACTGCAGAGGTTTGTCTAATAATCCATGGACAAATGTCCAAAGAAAAATTAATGAAAGGGAAAATAAAATGTTGTTGTAAACTTGATAGCTTGCTCTGTATATATACGCATAATATAACACGTCATGTAAAGAACTTCTATCCTATAAGCTTTTCTACTGGTTGGCCTCTATATAATTCTCAACTGGAAAAAGAGATTCACATTGTGAGAAATGGCATTTCATAATCGTCGCTTGGCTCTTGTTTTTGGTGTTCTAGGTACCCTCAACTCTCTCATGAGTCACGATTTAACTAAACTAGTTAGCTAGACTTGAGTGCTTCTATTTTTCTAGTTAAGGCTAACATGAGTACTAAAATATTACAGGCAACATAATTTTTGTATATCTGTCCAAATTTAATTTATCTGAACTTTATTTTCCCAGCTATTAAAACCCAAAAACAAGTTCGTAACTTGTGGAATGTTTGGCCAATATGCATACGCAATCTTATAAGGTCAACTTTTTTTAAAGTTGAACCTCTAGTTTTAATTTTAACTTTTAGTAATTTACAAAAAATAATTTGTAACGTATTTGATTGACATATGTCAAATAATATAATCTCTGTAACATATTTGATAGACATATGTCAAATACAATTAACATAAAAAATTCATCTTCACTATAAGAAAAGAATTTTCCAAAAGAAGAAACAAAATTATACAACAACAATGATGATGAATAAATTCAATTGCATAATAAGAATTTATTCATCGTCGTCGTCAGTGGACTCTTTCAAAACAATATCACATTTATTCTCATTATTGCTTGTCTTTAAATCCTCTAAATCTTCATTCAAACGTTGCTCGAAATTTAATAAAATATTATTTATTTCATCAAATGCAATATCATTTCGATATAAAAACTTTAAGGAATATTCCTTGACTTCCATTAGAACTTCATCAGACTCCTCAATGTCATTTGAACCTTCTTCGTTACCATGCAAAGGGATATCATACTCACGTCTAGCTTCACATTCTTACACAATCTGCCAATTTGGACCAAATAAAAAATTTTCCACATAAAATATTTATATATAATTAGCTAATAATATATAATTATTAGAGTAGACCACGTACAAACCTTGTTCTCACCTGATGCTTTAACCATGAAGAAAATTATTCTCTATGTCTCTTGTCAACATATAATGGACTTTGTTGCCTCAACTCATCCATGTACTTACTATGGATGAAAAAATATTCAATCAAGATTATATGAAATATCCCTACTTATTACATATCTTAATTTCACAATAGGTTAGAAAAACTTACTCAATAAAGGGTCTAATCTTATGACAATTCATAAACACATACCAATGTGCAATCTCTAGCTCATTTGTAGGAAGAGCAATTGTTTTGCCAGCACCAATCGACTTACATAGTTGGAAGAACACTAATATGTAACTACCATCAACCATATCATTGATTCGGTCTGGCACGTTGAAGTTGGTTTCAATTCCTTTTAGATACATTGAACAGAATGTCATGTACTCTTTAACAACATATGTTTCAGCAATTGACCCTTCTAGACGTGCTTTATTTCTAACAAATCTCTTTAGTGTACCTAGGAATCTTAACAAATGATTAACCATAATTAGATAGGACACTATTTAGTTAACTTTGTTGAGTGATAGGATAAATTTAAATAATACCTCTCAATTGGATACATCCATCTATACGCAACTGGTCCACCAAGTAAGGCTTCATTTGGCAAATGAATAGCCAAATGTACCATGACATCAAAGAATGCTGGTGGGTATATCATTTTAAGTTTGCATAAGATTAAAGTTATCTTATCAGACATCTTCTGTACGTCATCCTTATTCAAACTTCGTTTACAAATTCGACGAAAGAAGTCCCCCAACTCCATTAAAACACCTGTGACGTCTTTATTCAAGATGGCACGCTTGCCTAATGGCAAAATGCTTTGTAACAGTATATGACAATCATGAGACTTAAGTCCACTAATCTTCCTTTGATCAACATTAACACATCTAGATATTGTCAAAAATATTCTTTTCTATATGCATGACATCTAGGTTATGCCTCAATCTTAACTTATGCCAATATGGTAAATCAAAAAGAATGTTTTTTTAATTCCGATTCAACTCTCCTCCTAATCTCTTTCTCCTCTTGTTGCTAGGGTGTTTTCCATAACATATATTATACACATGATATAATTGTTCCATCACATCATCTCCATCTAGTAAGTTAGGTGTAGGCCGATGATCACTCTTCTCATCAAACTTCTTGCTTTTTCTCCATGGATGATCATAAGGAAGAAAACGCAGATGGCCTAAGTAACCAATCTTATTTCTTAATTTACAAGAAGAGGTGTGCTTATTACAAACAGGGCATGTCTTATAGCCTTTTGTGCTCCACCCAGAAATAGTACCATAGGCTGGAAAGTAGTTGATAGTCCACATTAAGGCTGCATGCATTCAAAAAATTTCTCCTTTTGAAGCATCAAAAACATCAAAACCTTGTTCCCATAACTAATTTAACTCATCTACTAGTGGTCTCATATACACATCTATGTCTCTACTCACTACTTTTGGACCTGGAATAACCAGTGATAGCATAAAAAATGACTTATCCATACACATCCAAGGAGGTAAATTGTATGGTAAGAGAACAATAAGCCACATGCTATATGAAAGTGATAAATTCCCATGTGGATTGAATCCATCTATTGCTAAAGCTAGTCTAATATTACGTGGTTCTCTTGCAAACTCAGGATAAAGCTCATCAAAGCTCTTCCAAGCTTCTCCATTAGAAGGATGAACCATTATATTACTATCACCTTTGGGCCTATCATCATGCCACGTCGTTTGTTTAGCAGTCTTACTTGACATGAATAATCGTTGTAATCGAGGGGTTAAGGGAAAGTACCGCAAAACTTTATGAGGTATCTTCTTACCCCTGCCATCATTAATTCTCCATCTTGATGT
>JAOTAY010000002.1:25522505-25536349 GCA_025629805.1 Erythroxylum baracoense
GTGACCCGGCTGGAACCAGTCGGAGCTCCGACTGGTTTGGAGCACAGAGAGCTCCATAATCGACGAGAATCGTGGCGGTGAGACGAGGATGGCCAGATGATGTGCACGAGACGGAGCAGAACCGACCATGCAATGTTCCCGAAATGGCACCCACGCAACCTTCACGTATGGCCATCATCCTCCCTCCTTCCTTAGGCGATTTTTGACGACGTCGATTGCTCCAGGCAACACGAAAGCCAAATCTCACGTCTCTAGGAGGTCCAAAAATGTTGAAAATTCAACAACCTCAAACACTCATATATATGGCAGAAAACGCAAAAAAACAGAGTAAAACAGAGGCTATCGTTTTCATCAGATATATGGCAAGACAGAGGTAGGCGTGGCTCTGATACCAAATGATAACCAAGCCATAATAAACCAACAACTCAAGCATGCATTGATAAAATCACGTAAAACACATGCATAATCAAAGAAAGCGTAAACACGAAATACCTCCAGCCATTGCCTTTCTACCGAAGATCTGCAAAAAAAACTTGGAAAAGTTTTGGAGATTCTATCCTCTTTCTGAGCTCAACCGATGGTGTATTGTTCTGAAATGCTTAGTGAGGATAGGGACCGAAACTTAGTGATTATATCAACTCTCTTTGGCCATCACAGAGACAAATCATGACGGGTTGAGTGGGCGACAGAAGTTTATGGAGTGGTTGCGAGTAATGTGTAGATGGACCATCAAAGGTGAGTTTTTCGTGGACTATCACGTGGACCATCATAGGTGAGTTTATCGGGTCGTTAAGATAAAACTCTTACAAATACTTGTGTGACTATAGTAGTTGAAATAAATCAGTTTTAAAAACGGTTTGAATGATACGACGAGAATATGATCAAGATTCGGAATAAGGTATGAATTAAGATTCATGCTTTATTATAATTTAATTATTAATTATTTTATAGAATTAAAATGATCTTAATTTTTGAGAAATCAAAATACAAAAGGATTTCATAATTATTCCGCAGCTGATAGAAAGAGATATCGTCCCGATTTCCCAACAAAATCCGAACAAATATTTGGGAGATAATCCTTGCGGTGTTCTAATTAAATTAAAATATGAGACACAGACACAATAATAAACTCAACACGCGACGAGGGGCAAATCGGACAATGAAGTTGTAGTAGACTGTCCTCCTGGCAGCACTACCTGATGATGAACCTTCCGGTACTGGTGGTGAGGAGGGCGGAGGCAGTGGTGGAGATGATGTCTCGAAGAAAAGATAGGGTTCGTACCTTAATTGGCAACTAAATGACACAACTCTCCCACCAATCTTCCCATTACAACAACTTGGTAAAAAACCAGAGGCCAAAGTTAAGCAGTCGTTACATTGATCAAAAGTCAAATCTGGAGTGCATTGTACCATGGCATAGACCGTGATCAAAATTTCCCAAAGCATACTCCCTGTCGCATACTTTCGGTTTGAGTTGCCAGAGGAAGCCTTGTTTGTTAACCGATTTATTAAGATGTTAAGCGACTGATGGAATTGATTTACGCCGGTGATTACTTTAACTTGGGAACTCATTACATAATAGAACCCAAAATCCGTTAGTCTAAATATGGGCCGGGATGAGTATCTCAAGAAACATTCGTCGAATGCTCCAAATGCCTCAATGTTGTAGGGGCAT
Source organism: Erythroxylum baracoense (assembly GCA_025629805.1). Taxonomy (NCBI): domain Eukaryota; kingdom Viridiplantae; phylum Streptophyta; class Magnoliopsida; order Malpighiales; family Erythroxylaceae; genus Erythroxylum; species Erythroxylum baracoense. The sequence continues at coordinate 25,524,181 of JAOTAY010000002.1, forward strand.
GATTGCGGAAGAACTTGGCTTATGTTCTTGATGCAATTATGGCACATTTCAGGCTTCACATCTCCTCTGCAAAGTCCAATTGCGTTGATTGTGTCCGTTTCGCCGATGGATGCGTTGTAAAATCCGTTACTATAGGATGTGAGAATGCTGTTGGACGAGAGAGTTTTAATGAGGGAATCGAGATTTGATTTGTACCCACTATGCTGGCTGAAATTTCCAACGCTGTCTAGGCAATTGGTGATGGCTTGCTGAGGTTGTGATAGTGTGAGGACAGATTGAATGAAAATGGGATAGATAAAGAAGAGAGCCCCTGAAGAAATCAACACCATATTTCTCCCAACACCAGCACTTGCAGTGAGTCTCGTAAAGAATTGTCCCTTTTATTCACATTTCTTGTTAGTTTCAACATGTTGAATTGCCTTGTTTAAGAACCGTCGTTATCCGGCTACAACAAATTGTTTTTTGGTGTTTTTCTCCGACTTTAATCTGTTACTATTATGCGAACTTGTATCGACTTCGATCGGCAACGCCTAGAAGTGCCTGGCTGTACGTTTACTGGTCTTAAGTTACACAAGATGTTTATTGTCATGGTTAATTCATTTTATAATCCGTCAATTTATACTTCTTTCTTATTTTTCTCTGACTATTTTATTTTATATTTTAATTGCTATAAAAAATGCAATTGTTATTAACTCCGTGAAACCTTTTTTGCATGAAGAATACTAATGGAATATGGAACTAAGATGGGTTAAAGGGGATAGAATCTGGTTGAAGTTGCACGCTTTCACGTCCCAGTTTCTTATGGAACTTAAACAGCTGGTAAATCGTCATTAGAAAATTCTACGTTTTTCATTTTGGATGATAATCAAGTAGTAAGTACTGGACTCTGTTCATTCACTGCTAGAACTCACTATTTTAAATCGGGGCTTCATAAGAGTGGTCGATCCTAATTTGGAGGCCATTTATGAAGTACTTCGCTGCGAGGCAAGTAAATATTCATAAACAATGAATGCATTGAACATTTTCATTTAGCATATGAGAGGTAAACCGGGATTCACGTACATATTATACCTATGGATGCACGTTGGTATCATTCGAACTTCACAAATATAGAATCTTAAAACTTGTGCAAAGAAAGTTTAATGGAGGAAAAGGGATACAACAAACTTGTGATGTCTCTAATTTTAATGAATAAATTTAAATTACTCATAAATAAAAAATGTTAAAATTTAACAAAAACTTATTTAAAAATTAGTATCTTTTGTTATTCATCAAATTTATTATTTGTAATTTTTCTGGAAGTTAAATAAATTACATTAATAACTAACTAAGTTAACATGAAATTTACAAAATAATACATCAAGTAGAATTTAAAACTATTAAAGCTCATTAAGGTCCCTTATGTACAACATGTTAGGACAATGACAACTCTTTAGAACTTATTACAGGGACCAATTTAATTTCAAAAATGGAGACAGTGATAAACCTTTTCCTTTTGCTATAACCAGCTCTCTAACACCTCTAATGTGCATTCACTTGCATGTTTTGGAGAGTTAAACTTGCCTCTGAGGATCCTTTGGTTCCTTTCTTACCAAATACCATAAATTGTTCTACCAAGAACTAAGTTGTGCAATAACCTTTCATCCTTATGATCCCTGGAAAGAGAACATAGCCATTGGATTAATCCCAGTAAGGTGAATCATAAAGGACAATGCCATTCCTCAAAACTATATATGAATAAGGGCAGTTAAACAGAAGCTATGCATTAGTTTCTTGGTCCATCAAACATAACGTACAATTCAAATTATTGGTGCTTCTTTTTCTATCCGAGGTAGTTAGCCTTTCTTTAATTTTAAGCCACAAAGTAAATGCAAATCTTGTGATAAGAAGTTTGTTCCACACAAGAGAACTGAATTAAAAAAAAAAAAGAGTAGATACAACTCGAATTTTTTTTATATAGTATGTGGCGATCAATGCCTAATTGGGTTGCCAAATCATAATGATTAATACAATAAAATCTTTCTATAAATCCCATGTAGTACTAAAATTAGAATTAAGAGAATTTTTTATACCAGCTCATAGTCATTGCCTAGCTCCTAATCACATAAATACAAGATTTTTTGTAAATAAGCTAGAGGTATTCTTAAGATAGGTTATTGTATCCTCCATTGGCAGATTTGGAGAGTTTGGGGAAAACAATCTTGAAAGAATTGCTAATCTCTATTGTCACAATGCCATCATCCATTTCTAATTAAACTACTAAGCTTTGCACTTGCTGGGAAGAATACTATATTGCATTGGCCCACCTTAGGGAGAACATAAGGTAGGCCAAATGTACTACAATTGTCATACCATAGCCATATATCTCTTCCATTCCTACCTTATATTTGATAAGTGGGTGGACATAGCCCCTTAGCTTCAACATTTGAAGCCAGTACCAAAATGCATTGATTCTTAGTTTAACTATCCATAAGCTAGATCCTCCTATACAATGCTTATAAAGCCATTTCACTAGAAGGATTTCCTTGGCATTTTTTACTTCCCATAGTGCCTTAATCAGGTTAACCATGTTTACGAACTTTGCACATTTGACCCATAAACCTCCTTCCCTTTTAAGCATTCAAAACTCATTCCAACTTACCTTTGCAAAATGCTTAAAGGATTCATTTCCAGTCCGAAGAAAAAAACTAATAATTTTTTCAATTTCCTTATAAAGCTTCATAGGAAATCAATATGAGAGGACTAATAGATGGATAAGTTACTAACCACTGAAGGAAGTAATTTTAACCTGCTAGTAAAAGATAAACACGTAGATGTCCAAGCCTATTTCTTTTATTGATCATATCCAATTACCCTTGACAATCAGAATAAGAAAGCTTCATTGAGAATATAGAAATACCTAGGTAGGTAAATGGTGGGGATGATAAACCTGAGGTGGAAGATAACAACTAGGCTAAGTTTGAGGAATCCACAAAAGTGATTATGTAGCTCTTGTCCATGTTAATGTAAAGCATGGAGCAAGCACCACATTACTTTAAAGATCTCACTAAGCAAGTCATTGAGGCTTCATCAACCTTACAAAATAATAATAGATCATCAACAAAAGCAAGATGGTGATGTCCATCCTATTGCTCTTCCTATGATACTTAAAGCCATAATCAACAAGCACATTTTTCTAAATAATGCAATTAAGTTCCTTAATGCATATGATGAAGAGATGAGATGAAATAGAATCAACTTGCAATAGTCCTCTATAACCCTTAATAAGTTTACTAGCTTCCCTATTGATCAAAACACTGAATAAAATAATGGTTATGCACTAAGATATCTAAGTAATTAACTTGTGAAGAAACTTGAATACTTATAGAGAAATAAGTATAAAAGCCCAGTTAATTGAGTCAAATGCCTCATAAATATCAATTTTGATAGCATAATTAGCTCAAGAGTCATTGATATAATGGTTTCTTAGTAAATTTGGTGCAAGCAATATATTGGATTTAATACCTCTACCTTTTATAAAATTAGCTTAAGATTAGCTAACAAATAAAGGAAGCATATGTGTGATCCTGCTAGCCAATAACTTAAATATAATGATATAAAATCTCTTGTAATAAGAAATTGGTCTAAAGTCCCTCAAAGAGTTTGGATTGTGAGTTTTTGGGACCAAACATAAATGAGTGTGATTCCATACTTTCAACATATTGGCATTATTAAAGAACTAATGAATAACTTTTCATATATAGAACTTGACGGAGCTCCAAGTTTGTTGATAAAATAAGCCGGAGACTAGGGCTTTATTAGTATATTTCATTTAGATTAGAATTTTTACATTATTGTATATTAATACTACTTATTAATATATGAACATTAATATGTTCATAACTTATTTAAATTTATATGAAAAGTTGTTTTTAACCAAATTTAATAAATGAAAGTGAAATGCTAGATGTTAGGAAGTTGAGTTTACTATTCTCAACTTATTTCATAAATAGGGGTGGAAAATCTGGCTTCTTATATGTAACCCTTCAAATCATTTCAAATTTAATATAATTATTTTTAAATACATTTTTTATAAAAATAGTTGAGGTTTAGGGATCATAACAATAGACAAAAATTTTCTTTGTGCTATTATGATAGATTTATATACATCCAGATAACTCTTAGGCCTCTTTATTAATAAAAGGAAAAGCTAGTTGTATATTTTTATGAGTTCTCAACACTTGGTCCTATGGTTCTCCACATAAAATTGGTTAAAATGTAAGACTCTTCGTCTTACCTACTTAGGTATTCCGATTAGCATTAAGAATCTTTCTTGTCATGATTATCTACTATTAATATAGAAGATTCAAAGGAGGGTCTTTAGCTAATGTAATAAGAACTTATCATTTAAAAGGAGGATATAGATCATTAATTCAATCCTTACTAGTCTTCATATGCATTAATTCGTATATCTTATGCTACCAATAAGCATTGTTAAAAAATTAAAGGATGATAGAGAGATTTATATAGTCAGGGAATCATAATAAAAGTGTAATGGCTAAGGTCAAATGCATTGATTTGTTTCAACCCAAAAAGGAGTGGGATTAGGATTTATTTCAATTAGAATTATCAATAAGGCTTTGATAATTAAAAGACTATGGAGTATCATAGCTGATAAGCAAGTTATGTAGGTCAAATAGAACCACACCTTCTACTTAGGAAGCTTTAATTTCTAGTCTATACTCCTTAAATACAACAACTTTTAGATTTTAGCTTCTATGTCATTATGCTTAACCTTTTATAGTCAAGAATTCCAATATTTCTAAAAATAAATATTTTCATTTTGGCATTGCACAGTTTGTTATTACCTACAGAAGGAAAATTATTAATGAAAATATGGAATGGAAATTGAGAAGAAATGAAAATATGGAATGTAAATTGAGAATAAATGTAGCATCGTTTGATATAAAATTTGTAAGTATAGTGTATAAGAAGGAAAGTGTTTAGGAGCATGTTGCATTCTAGTTTGCCATCTAAGTTTTTAGGATTATCATAACTTATAGTTACAGAGATATTTTGACTTCTATAATGTTTATAATTAACATATGTATGCAAAGATGAAGATTATAGTTTGTATTTTTTTATAATTAATATATGCAAAATAAGATGTGGAAGATGATGATCATAATAATGCTAGCAATGGAAGGAAGATGTTTTTCAAATAAATATTTGATATATATTTAAAAGGAAAGATAATGAGTGAGTGTAAGGTACACTATACCTCAACCATATTGTACAAAGCATCAACAGATCAAATAGCACATCTATGTCTATAAACTACTTTGATTCATTTAAAAAAAGTATGAAAAAATTTAATGATAAATTTTAAAAGCAACTCTGATTACAATGATAACCTCACCCATTGTAAAATAGATATCTAATCGGTTCGTTGCATAGCGATTATATAGTTTGTTCTAGTATTTTGAAGCATAAACTAAGATTTATATATAACTATCAATCAATTAATGTATATTAAAGGTTTTGATGAACACATTTTGTTGCACAAATATGTGGTCAAAGCTTTCAGTCTTTTGAAAAATGGAAGCAACATTATTAAGTAACAGATTTATGCATAACCTTGTAGGAAAAAAATGTTTGTTGAAGCTTTTTAAAAGGTAGTTTACTATATGATTATGTACAAATCCATATGCTAAATTAAAAATTAAACTAAGGTGATTACGGATTACCTTTCTCATATAAAAACTATATTAATACTTTATATTGTGAATAAATTGCTTATGTATCCTAGATACCATCATTTATTACACATAAAGGAGGATGTGAGAGTGAAGATTTTGATATGGGTGATAGTATTGAAGTTTTTTTAAAAATGACAATATGAAAGGTATTTCAAACTTTTTAATGTCATTTTTTACTCTAACAATTGAAATGATAGTCCTCAGTCTTCTCTCTTAGAAAACTATTATAAGAAAATTGCTCTATGGCCAACCAATATATAATTGTTAATCTCACCAACACAAGTTAGGCAAAAATTGATTAAGGCTCTTCAAAGCTTTTTTAACTTAAACTCTTATGTCTTATGTTATCCACCATGAATAATGCACAAAACCTAGAACATTTTTTATAGCATCCTTTAAAATTTTGCACACATTTTTCTAGCAAAACATGTGATTTCATTACAACATATAATGGAACTAAATGCGAAAAGGCAAACACTAAGATAAAAAAGATGGGAACTTTGGCAGTTTGATTGTGTAAATTTTTTAGGAAAACTATGATTATGATAAGGAATATATACAGTCCAAATTTCCTTCCCCCTTTACTAAAGTTTTCTGTCTATCACCTTTATCTCATGAGAAGGCATGGAATTTGATATACGATGATATTTCAATAAAAGTGAGCAAAAGGAAAATAGTTAAAAATTGAGTTTATAGAGTGATTGAATTTAGTTAAGCATACTCCTAATCGAATAAACAAAAATGATATGAAATATATAGTAACCAGGTTCATTTCTTTATAACTCAATAAGTATATTTGTTAAGAATGTTTTATCAAGAGTAGAGAAATTTTTGTTTGACAAAGAAGGTACTTTATTAGATTCTTTTCTATACAAAAGGTATGAATAATTGAGTATATATGCCCATAAAGTGTTTTCTTCAAGTAAATCATTATATTTCTTTTGTATGTCCACAATCTTTATTTTAAAGCTTGATATAAACCAATATATTTTTACCAGTATTATTGTGAAAAATTAATTAATTTAGCAGGAAATAATTATCAAGCATTATCACACAAGTAAATGTTTTTCTTTATGATGAAGTAGTGATTGTCAAATCTATCGGTGAAAGTAAGCAAAACAAAGTAGCATCCTTTTTTTGTCTATGTATTCTTCCTAATGGTCAAAGCATGTCAGTAAAGATAGAAACTTGTATATGAGCTGATATATGAGTTTTAACCATTATTGATCACCATTCTTGCCATTGGCCTAGTGTTGCTAATATAATAGCCAAGTGATGGTAATTTCAAAACTCATAATATTAGTGCTAGACAAATAAACCCCAAATAGTGAAGCCTTTAAGGATCATTCATTATATGTGGCATATCTATCAGTATTATAATGTATTAATATTGGTTAGTTGAAATAAAAGAAAAATAAATTCTACATTTATCCCACTAGATCGATTGTTATTGTCTTATTTTAGAGTAATTAAAAATTTTCATTCTAATCCAACATTCATCATAATACATTAATAAAAGATAAAATATAAAAATGTGGACATTCATATAAAATTGAAATAATAGCAAAATTGAAAATATTAATCTATAATGGTTGAAATCATAAAAGTGTTAAACAAATTTCATTTCCTAGCTATATTGACCGTGATATATAAAGTTTAATGAATTTTTTACATGCTCGTTTAATGAATTATGTTCTTATAACAAATTTGGAATGGACAATATGATAGATATGAATTAAAACAAACCACTATAAAAAAATATGGTTTCTCTACAAACTTGGTCATGGTACTAGAAAATGGAATCTGAGAATGGGACCTTATATCTCGTTCTCCAACACAGTTAAATATAGGAACATGCACTAACTAGTACATAGAAACAATAATCAATTTATCATCATCAGAGATAAGGCATACTTAGACTTTGAAGCAAGAATAATGACTAATACATTGAAAGACTACCATAAGACTAATGTCTTATAGCATTGTGATATGGGACTGAATATTTGGACATAGGTGTGATTGAGGATCTATAAAATGATACAATAAGTATTATCAATATTGTAATGTCATTCCCGTCTCTAGCAGTTGAAATGTTAATCCCAATTATTCTCTCATGAAAAATATTAAATAATGGTTTATCCCACTTACACAAGTAAGCGAAAACTAATTGAGGACCTCCAAATGTCTTCCAACCCCTATTGTTCTTTCTATTTTCACCTCGATCCTTTTCCATCCATTATTCATACAAAAAATTTTAATTTGAGTATTGTATAGTATCAAGCGAAATTTTAAAAGGTAAATTCCTGATCAAAATAATGATTTGATAAGGAATATATAAGCATTTAAGTTCCTTTACCCATTTCTTAAAATTTTGTATTTCTTTATTGGGTCTCATATCTCTAATCCATAGATTTAAATGTTTCTATATAGAAACATATTTATTTGTAGAATAATTTTGAATAAAAAATTTATTGAGATGCTAAATAAGGAAATAGAATATATAGTTATCAAATTATCTTTTGTTTGTTGCTCAATGATTTTCTATGACAATCCTTGTACGAAATGAACTTTTGTCTCTATGATAAAGCAATAATTTTTAACAATAATTGGTTTATTTATCAAAAAAATGGTTCTTCTTTGCTCTCAAACTACCACCTTTCCCTTCTTGAAAGTTGCGTATCTTCTTTCCTTTAAACATATTCCTACATTCTTCTCCTAGTCTTCAATTCATTGCTCAGCTTCTCTATTTGGTCACTATTCTATTAAACAATAGTTGGTCAACCCTACTTCTTTCTATTTTCTTATCTTCTTGTAAACTATTTATGCTCTAGAATTCTCCTTCTACACTCATTTGATATTTTTCAACTTATTTTCCTCCTTTGAGTGTGCACTGTCTTGCTTCCTTAGCTTAATCTTGCTTTTAACTTGTTGGACTTTGGTATTATCTACTAGATAATAGATCCTTCAAATAGTTTCTGGCCTCTTGGTTCAATTCCTACTTCTATTGTTTCAGTTTAGACACCTCTTCATACTACATCTCAATCAACACTCTTCAAATATTAGGAAAACTTTAGTACATGTGACAAGTGATAACATCCTTGATGCTAAGTTGAGCTATTTTCCTCCTAGTATAGTTGAAGAACAACAAATGATTTCACATCCCATTGAAGTCCTTATAGTAGGTGCATAGAAATTGTGCTCTACACTAATAAGTTTTTTTTATTGGTAAGAGGATAGCATTTCTTGTGATGAAGTAGCGGGCATTTACAAACTGGAAACAATATGATTTGATGGATCTTCTTGTCAAAAGTGGTGAAGCATTTTTTAAAATTTTACAAACAAAAATGCAACTACTAGGGTACTTGAGTCTAGCCTTTGGCATGTCTAAATCAAATCAATTATGTTACAATTATTAAGTCCCGTAATGAAAATTGAAGAAATTAAACAAGAAAATATATCTTTATGGATTAACATTCGTAAAGTTCCTTTTGAATATTGGACAATATATGGATTAAGCTATCTAGCAAGCTATACTAGCAAACCTATTTGTATCTTCTAGATAGTTCACCGACTCACTTGCTTGACTCTATTCTTACTATAAGATTGCATGAACAACTTGAAATCATAGAAGATAGATTAAAAGTCACTTATACATAGAAACTTTAAAATGAAGGAGCTAAAATGAGATAGATTCTTACTGGAAAGTTATTTAAGGCAAGATTGTATGATGAATTGGAAAAGATTGGTGTAACAAAAGTTCTTGATCAAAACAATGAAATAGAATAGGCAGTGGAAATAATACAAGTTACACTTACTAAAGGGAAAGAGGAAGAAGAAGTTTCAATATTGAATGAACCAATAACTTATCTTAGTGTACCCATCACTACAAGGAGACCATCATATACAAATTTTAAGCCCTTGATGGGAAGAATTTGCTAAGAATTACTATATAAAGCAATCAAACCCTATCAATGGTAAGTAAACTTTAACTCACTATATTAGAAAACTTGTATAAATATTAGTAGTTTCCCAAGAGTATTTATAAGTAGATAGAATCAATGATGAGGAGATTCTTATAGAAAGGAAGTGTGGAAGGAAGATTCAATGCTAAAGTAAAGTGGACTGAAGTGTGAAAGATCTAAGAAGCAAGTGGACTAGGAATATCGAAGAGAATATGGAGGCTCCTAACTGATAAAAAGGCACCTTAGGTACAATGGGTACATACTACATAAGGAAGCAAGAATTTTGGACTTTGGATCCTAAACTTGAATTTTCATAGACCATGACACAATTATTCAAGCTAAATCAAAAGCAAAAAAAAATCATATATCATATGAGAAATGGAAAAAAACCTATTATGGTATGACAATATGTCCAGGCTAAGTCTAGTACATAAGTTACAAGAGATGATGAATTTAGAATGTGTAATTCCACAAAAATGCTTCAATGTTAGGGCCATAATAGCTTATAAGAATGAATTAAGCTATTCAAACACTATATAATATACAATAATTCAACTAGATCTCAATAAAAAGGAGAAAATTGAATGGAAAGCAATAGGGGATAGAGTATTCATAAATGCATCACATAGAAACCTGATAATAGAATCTTTTCCTAAGTTTCTATGACATAGACTAATATGGTTTAAGCAAGCTAACCCAAGAGTATCAATCACTATATGATTGGCTCTAAAAGGAAAGCTGAATAACCTGATCCAAATTAAAAAATTTATAAGACTACAAGCAGTTTGCAAACTGTGCAAGAACGAAGATGAAGCAATCGATCATCTCTTCTTTACATGCTAGTACTTTGATCAAATATGGGCTATAATTCAATACCTATGCTACCAAAACCTCCATGTTAAGAATAACAAAATAGTGAGGCAAAGTGATGCAGATAATAATTGAAACATGTATGGAGAATAGAAGAGTAATAGGAAACGTAATATACACCTCCAAAGAACTAACTTGCTAGACCTCCTATGATAAACTATTCCTTGAAAAATTGTAGAACATAGAAGAAATAATTGACAAGAAGAAATTGATACAATAATATAAATAAGTTGAGAAAAATAAATTTAAGCAAAGATATCCTCAAGATATAGATGATTGAAGACAAGAGTAAGGAAGAAGCAGTGTTCTTTTCCCAAATATTAACCAAATCTAAATCCCTAATTTGTTAAAAAAAAGGAGCCTAAGCACCAGGCTTTATTTCTCAATAATTATCCAAAAAAAAAGGGTTTTAAGTGTTTGAAGATAGTGTTACCACTTCGAATAGGATTATGCCTATTAATATAAGATTTTTTATTTTTTAAAAAAGAATATTTTCAAATTGTTTCCACCATTCATTTAACTTCCAACGTACACATGATTGAGGGAACTCAACATGTAACAATTAAAAATATATGAGAAAATATGTCAATTATCTTGATGCACCTAACAACCTTAAAAATACACATTGATTTTCAATTAGAAATATATTGGTGTAAAATGTTAGAATTATCTTTGAATTAATTATCAAACAACTAGGAAAAAACATAATCCTTATATTATATATAATCATTTAATGTTGTTTCATATATTTGTTTTTATTCAAAGTTTAGTTATAGAAGGCAGGTATTGATGGCAGAGAGTCACTTGACATCACCCAATCCTGGAGGTGTTTTTGAATATCAGTAGACTGCTTTTACTGCAAGTCATATATGTAAGTAACATTGTATTGCATATTTAACATATAATACAATGTCACTTACATATATGAACCTACCATGATCTCTAATCTAGGTGTCCAATCACCATACCAAAAATATAATACATAATAAAGTAAATTACACAATCCTCGCTTTGTTTAATAATAGACATATTACTCAATATGTTATTTAATCTCAATAAGTCAACTCAATAAAATTTTATAATTATAAAACTTAATTCCTGTTTTAAATCGTCATACATAATATTTTTCTCACTTGATGTATTTTATAGGAATTTTCTTACATAAGAGATAGAAAATATGGATCATAAAACTTTATCAACGCATTGTAGATCAATCGACACCATTACTTGCCATAAAACATATACATATAACTCTAAACCAATATTTCATTATATTACACAAAATGCAGTGAGATATTTTTTTTTTTTAAAATGAATAATTTAACTATAGATAAAACTAAAGGAATATTATAATGAGTTCTAGGCTATCTACCTACTCTTATATAAAGAGTTACTTACATTTGACAAAGATAAGGAAATAACTAATATAAAATAAAACACATATCTTTTTGGAGTTATTACGATGAACTACAAGCACCAAGTTCACTTTATGTCCATAGTCTTAATTCAGGAGGGCTTTACAATGATTAATTTTGATGACAATCAAATAATAATAATGTTAGAAATAAATGAACTAGTTTGATGAGTGTGTTAAGTGTG
>JAOTAY010000002.1:25571028-25581939 GCA_025629805.1 Erythroxylum baracoense
AATTTAATAATAAGATATACACCATATATCTTAACAATCTCCCCCTTTTTGGCATTGTTTGTCACAAATATGAAACTGTCCCTAAACAATATAATTGGACATATAACCATCTAATACACAAATCATATGACAAATACTCCCCCTCAATCCAAAACCAAGCTCCAAAGAACATCAAGTTTATCTAATCATCCAAATTTTCCCCTTTGGGACAAAAAGATGCCAAAAAGTACGACAAATATACATAGAGATACCTTAAAATCTCCCCCTGAAGGGACCATTCACCATAAACAATCTGATGTCTTCCCCTTAAGACAAAACAATATCAAAATGTATAATTATAATAATCAACCATAGATGCAGCAGAAGAATCATAAGCACACCAAGATGACACTTTACCTTATTCAAAACACATGCTAACATATCACTACTTACTTCAATTCCATCTTCATCAGACTGATCAAATTCATAAACCCAAGTAATGAACTATAAGAGTTGTCAGTGTAGTGAGAGAGAGAGGTACCCGAGAGAGAGATCCATAATGATGAGAGAGCTGAGGAGTCCTCGGTGGATCCAAATAGAAGTCACAATACAAACTACAAAAAAATGGGACAATAATAGCGATATAAAACTAAAGAACAAATTTTTTATTTTCCCTTTTTTGTTTTTGTTTTTTTCTATTTCTTTTATTTTTAACAACACAAAAAATACTTCAAAAATGTAAAGCACACTGTCCCCTGTGCCCCTCGAAGAATCTCAAACCTGGGCTTATTCCTAGTCACATTATCTCAGTCATCGATTTCTTCTTCTTCAGTAAATGACTTATCCTCTATTTGACTAGTTACTTCACAAATAGTAACTAACTGTGGATCTGTATATTTTCTTGTTTTTCCTTCACTACCTTTTTGAGCTTGTACTTGACCCTTTCTAATCTAAGCTTGCTTCGATACCATGGGATGCTATTAGAAATTTAATGAAGAGTGTCTAGATTTTCGGTTTTGACCCCTTTGAAATATCATTTGTAGTAACCGATAACACCTTGGCCATATATGTCCAATGATTCCATAGAAATGACATGTCGGTACAAATCTTCGATTCTTTCTCGATGTTTCTTCTTCTCGGACAGATCTGGATATATTATGTTTCTCCTCATTCACTTTAGAGCACCCACCCTTATAGCCAATGCCTTGAAGATCCCCTTTAACTTTACCAATTTCTAATAACTTTTTTAGCTTTTCGATACCTCCATTTAACATTCTCAATCCCTTTTCGATACTTACTAATTTCATTTGAGCTTCATCAAGCTCATTTGATGTCAACATCAAATTCTTTTCTAACTCTTGGATGATGTTCTTCATGGAGAGATTCTCTTCCTTCAATCTTTCATTCTTTCTGCATATTTTCACCCATTTTTCGTACATTAGTTCGTAAGCCTCGTAAATGTTCTCCATTTTATCACTTGACCCACTTTTATCACTGTCGTAATCTAAAATTTAGCTTTGAGCTGAATCCTTTGCATTTTACCCAAAATTTTCAGATTTACTCACTTTTTCATCTTCAGTTACTTTATTCTCAGTTACTGTTAAACAAGTAACTGGACTTTTGCTGTACAAAGTCACCAACACATCATTATTAACAACTTCTTCTTCACTTCCAGATTCGTAATCACTCCAAGTGCTTGTATAAGATTTTCCTTTTCTCTTCTTCATAGTATTAGCACATTCCGCTTGAACATGTCCGAAGCCTTGACACTCATGACATTGAATTCTCTTTACTTTTCTTTCTTCCTTATGAGTTTTGGCTTGTTGATTGAAGTTGTTGTTCAACGAGCTCTCACCTTTTTGCCTAAACTTGGGTCTGTCCTTTTTCACTCTCTTCAGCCACTTACTAAACTCTCGTGTTAATAGCTCTATCTCCTCGTTCTCGTCGGATTCATCTTCTAAGTCATTCGCGATTTTACCAATCTCGAATTGCAATGCTAATCCTTTCTTCTTCTCTCGATTGTCCCTCAACAAATTTATTTCAAAATTTGTAAGAATTCCAATTACCTTCTCCAATGACAAATCATTGATGTCATGAGCCTCCTCGATTGTTGCAATTTTTGGAATAAATCTGGGAGGAAGTGATCTCAATGTCTTCTTAACTAATTTCATATTGGAATATTTCTTGCCGAGTTGATGTGCCTGATTCGCTATATCACGCAATCTTTCATGAAAGTCCCCAATAGTCTCATTCTCATCCATCTTTAGTTCTTCAAACCACATAGCTAACATCTGTAGTTTTGACACTATAACAGATTTTGACCCTTCATGAATAGTCTGCAACATATCCCACGCTTCTTTAGCCAATTCACAGGCTGATATCATTGAGAAGCGTCCTTCATCAACAGTACTGAAGATTGCATGCAAAGCTTGTGAGTTTCCAAGTGCTCTTTCTTCTTCGGTCTTGTCCATTTAGATGGATCTTTTAGAATTGTCTCTCCTTTGTCGTCAGTAATCATCGGATATGTCCAGCCATGTACTATCGAGTTCCATGCTCTTGTTCCCTGTGCCTGAATAAAGACCCTCATCTGTGATTTCCATGTAGGATAATTGGAACCGTCCAACAGCGGTGGCCTGATAATTGATGCTCCTTCTCTTATGGCCATGTTCGCAAAACTAGGATCTGTACCAACTTGCTGCTAAGTTCTGAATCGGTGACCTCGCTCTGATACCAATTGAAAAATCGTAAGGGGTGGTAGTTTCGTAAACTGTTCAATTTTATACGATTGTCTCTGGCACAAATAAAATCAGAAAAATTAAAAGAACCAAAAATAAATCAACACCGAAAATTTGGTAACGCAATTCGACATACCTTGCCTACCGTCTGCGAGGCCCTCACCCAGCTTAATTACTTTCATTGAAGTACAATAGTTTTACTTAAGGCTTTACTGAGCCGACACCACTCAACCTTTGACACTATCTCTCAACCTCAATTTCCGTAAAAGATTTTCACACCCAATAGTACGACCGCCTCGTACTAACCCCGTCAGAGGATTTTTCTAAACACTTTTAATTAAAAGACAATTAATAAAAATAAATCAAGTGATAAATCAACTAAGCATAAAAATAGAATACACTTGAGATAGAAAAGCAGACAACTTTCCTGTAGGTTCAACTTCTCTTAAATAGATCAGAAAGTTGTTCACATAAAAATAGGCTGATTCATACACACATTCCAAAATCAAGTTGCAACTACCGTTGATACTATCCATACCGAATCCACCTCTATCACACTACTGAAAAAAATTCCGGCAACGTTATCTTTAAGAAGATCTGGAAAAATCAAAACCTCACTCCTATACGACATTTCCTTTAACGCAACTTGTCTCTCCAAAACCTTAAGCCAATTAACACTCACGCCTCTTTTAATAAAACCCACGGCATATAAAGACCAGAACACCCAACACACATAAGCTGCTTCTTTATGTTTACATAATAGTCATGTAGGCAATAAAGCATTTAATGCTTCTTTGAATTTGAGTAAAACGAATAATGCCAATAGGTCTAGGTCTTTTGCTTTTCAAGAGAGAATGTTATATTCAACATAAATATTCAATGTAGATATAGACGTGTACCAGTACTAAAAAAAAAAACACTGCCGTACACACACCTCACACGAAGAAAGACGTAGGCCACATATATCACCTTCTATTTTCAATCAACCAAAATAATCTCTGCCTATGTTTTCAGAAGGATTATCTTTAATTCATCAAGAAATTTACAAAAATGCCCTTAACCCTTCACCCACACTTTTACGCAAAGCTACTTCGTTCACGCCTAAAAAAATGTCCATCAATACCCTTCTGCTACTTCATACATGTAAAACAATTTTTATTCAAACTAAAATTGCTTCAATATTTTTTATCCCAAAAAATTTGGCAGTACACATATGAATCACCAACATGATAATGATAGACTTTCACTTTGTGTAAAATTCTTTTTAACTATAAGTGTAGCAACCACGTCACTTTGAGTCCAAGTCTAATTAATATCTTATATGTTTAATTAATAAATAATACCAAAACTAATTAAAAGATATATAACATATATCTTAACAGATTCGATGACTTCGAATTTTATTTTCTGATAATCATCTTATAGGTTTCATTTCAATGATCAATGCTCTTTATATAAAGCAGTGGAACTTGGAGACAGATCATGGAATGCTGAAGGAAAATGAACCTTTCAGGAACATTCCGATCAGAAACTAGTACCTCAATGGCTTGCAATTCATAATTTTATGATGCAAATCTATGAATAGTTATGATTATCGAGCATTCAAGAACCGGGAATGCCACGAGCTTTGCTTCTTGTTTCGTTTGTAGCAAGAATGACCATTCAAGAATTTCATCATGTCACTGATATCTTGACAAGAGAAATCTTTGATACGTCCCCTCCAACTTCCTCACAAACTAACAAGAATTTTCCTTTTGGCTTTAACCAGGACCTTGGAACATGATACCTGAGGATTCCAAGCAGATTTAAGAAATTAGATTATACCAATTATAGGGATGGCAAAACCGACCTAACTTAGCCTATTTTTAGCTCGGATTGATCGAGTCACGGGTAGGTCACGGGTTGACCATGGTTGGCCCGTTTTAGACAAAACGGTTTTATTTTGTTTTTATCCAAAACGAAATCATTTTAGAAAATTTTTGTTTTAAAAAATAAATGACAGGTCAGGCCGATCGGGTCGCGAGCCGACTCATCTTGTCCTGACCCATTAACATTCCTAACCAATCGTATCGTGCAACATGTATGTATATAATAAAACAAGAAGTTGAAAGTTCTTTCTTTTCTTTCTTTTGCTGCCATTTTTGTGTTGGTTGGCCACAACCAACTTGACAATTGGGATAACATAATCAATGTTAATCCAACCTAGATGAAAAAGAATCATGTCCTTTCAAATCTTATAGTTTCAACACTCAATTCGGAAATTTCACAACTCATATCAAAGAAATTAATAATTTAAATAGTTGCATAATTTAAACATACATGCTACTTATCAATAAATTGATATTAAAAAAGTTATATATATGTATTACTAATATAAAATATATCTTAAAAGACATAAATTAAATGATATAAAAATTGACTCTGGGTTAAAATTTTAATTCAAACAGATTTATGCTAAACTTTACGATAAAACTATCAAATTATATTCTAATTCGTAATACTTGTGGGAAAATGAGGAAAAAAATAAATTGATATTTCATCATAATTAATTATTCAAATATAATAAAATTTTTGTGAGATAAAATTTATTATACTAAAATAATTAACTATAATTAAATGTGTTAACTCTTTATGTGATTACTTCCAAAATATATAATTTTATATAATTAAGGTTGTTGTGGCTAAATCCTAATAATTAATCTCGAAGACATTTTATCTAAAATTATATTCACAGTACAAAATATAGACATAATAATAATATGATTATGTAGAACGTTTATACAAATATAACTTTAACATAAAATAAAACAAATTATAGGCTTTAGTTCAGATGAGGGTGCGAATTCGAGCCTCAACCACTACAACAAAATATGTTTTTTATAAACAACCAAAATGACGTCGTCACTGTATCAGAATTTGTCTTCAATGAATAACCAAAACAACAATTTGGTGAGAGATCTTCTTCAACCTCTAGTCGGGTCAAAACGATTCGACTCATGACCCGTAAGATATCAAACATAACTACACCAAAAAAATATCATAAAAATTGATTTTTTTGGTGTAAAATTACTTTCAAAACACTTAATTGAAGATTTCTATCTTTAATCCAAAGAAAAACTTCCAAAAACAACTCTATATTGAAAATTTTCAAATATGAAAACTTTTTCAAAATTTGAAATTCTCCAAAACTAAAACAAGGAAGAGATTATTATGGTTGTCATACCAATTGTAAGTCAATAACAAGGAAGAGATTATTATGGTTGTCATACCAATTGAAAGTCAATTATAACATATTTATTCAATAATAATATACATTAGAATAACATATAAACTAAATGTGGAAGAAAAAAAACGAAATACTTCCAACCATTGTTAGTTTGTAATTGAAGAATTTGCATTTTAGAATTTTTCTAAACTTTCAATTCACAATTTGATCGTGTATGTTTTCAAAAGTGTAGAAACTTAGAGATCTCAAAATTTGCAAGAAAAACCTATATGAATGTGCTTATATCAAGCACATTTCCGTTGTTGGAGAGCTAAGGACACCTTGGTCCAGTCAACAGACGGGGGTCCATTTGGAGAGACCAAGGTCGTGGCTTCTCCTTTCAATCCTGCCTGTTTATGTACAGTTCTTTATGACTTCTAACTTCTACAATCCGCAAGCATAACGCAAAAAAGGTAAAAGAGTTGAACCCGATAAGACCATTTCTGGCCTGCCAACTCTTTCTTTCCCTGACTAAGGCCACCAAGTGTAACTGGACCTAGGATGCCTGTTTTCCAGGCCTCAAACCCGAATCTGACAATTTTTTTTTATATACATCAGATATTCCAATTTTATAAGGTAATCTTAAACTCTTAAAATTACACTCTAAAAATTTTAGAAGAGGTAAATCTGAAACTTTAAAGTACTCCATTCTAAGAGTCTAAGAGGAAATAAAAATGAAATCCTAAAATTCTCATGTTTTTACATAACTTGTATATTTCTGTGTACAAGAAATTGTCGCGTACTAATTGGTCGATTGCTGATTGATTACTGGTCGAGACGTCCGTAATTAATTTGACTAAGCAACATGTCCAAGGAACTAAAGGATCATTAATAGGGCAAAATTTTCCTCTCTCGTCTTTTATAGTGACTCAAACTTAATACCTCCTAAGAAGGAAAGCCTTTAAGTAAGAATTTGAAATCAATTACGCCATTCATAATTATCCGGAATCCGACATTCTTAGAAGTGCATACCGCATACGTAGTTAGAAGTTTTAAGTAATTTCGTAAAATCTTGACAATACGATTGAATTCTGAACTATTCATGCTCAAGTCCTTGGAAGGTAACTAAGTGGTAGTCCAACAGCTATGCTTAGAAGCAAAGCTGACTTTTATTTTTGTCTCCAAAGTCGTGTGTAAATATACTTTTTTTCATTTTACTACATGATATTCTTCAATACTTAGATTTATAACCTTTTATATAACTTCATTACACGTCCTTTTAGACTAGGAACAAATTCAATCCAATCGGTTACCAAGATATTATTTGTAAAATAGAAATAGAAATACAAATAAAAATGTAGTAAACTATAATTTAATTCTAAAATTATATAATACTAATTAAAGTATAAAAAAATATCAAGTTTAATTATTGCAAATAAAATTTAATTCAAAACAAATAATCTGAGATGCATAAATGATATGTTTTTAATCATAAACAAATAAAAATAAAATATCAATTTATTCATGCAGAAATAATTATAAAAATTTTAATATGCTAGTTTATTATATATTTTATTTATTAAAATTGTCTATCATAATCATAAAAATAACCCAATTTATTCGATGATCTATATCAATAACATTAACAATAAAATTTGATTATAATTTATAAAATATAAATTAAAAAATTTTAGTTTTTGATTAATATTTTTATGCTTCAAATTAATACTATAAATTAAGTAATTATTATTATTTTTTTATTTTTATCCTTAAATATGACTTCTCAGCCCTAATAACGGGTATCACAAACGATGTCCATGCCTCATGAGAGCACACGACGACGACTACGATGACAACGATGATAATGATAAAAAAATCATGACTAGAAAAAAAAAGATTAAAACTTCATGAAATATATATTTAAATCAATTTATTGACATTATGGGCGTGGATCCTACTTTCAAAGTCTCATAATCCATTACCCACTAAGATATTAAATAAGTATTGCTATCAAATATCATCATTTATAATTTTCAAAATTACAAATTTTAATTAATAAAAAATTTTAATTCAATGAAATAATCAAAATTAAAAATTTTGCTGCGTCAAAATAGAAATGTGTTCATTTGGACGTGAGATTTTCAATACCCAACATCCATTTTCAAGTTGTTCTAATAAAAAAACGACATATTTATTGAAAGAATCATAGGGGTGTAGTTTCGCAAAAATTTCGATTTGACCCCAATTATTTGTAAGGTTCTACCGTAGTTACTTGTGGCTGTATCTGTCAGTTACTAGATATAAAGTAATTGTATCAGCAACTGTTAATTTTTCAACACAAACGAAAACAAAAAAATAAATATGAAATTAAATAGATTAATACCGAAATTAAGTAACACAGTTCGATACACCTTGCTTATGTCTACGGAGCCTTCATCCAGCTTAATTCTTTTACTAACGACAATAGTTTTATACAAAGTTTTACTGAGCCGACGTTACTCAACCCTTGACACTGTCTCTCATCCTCACTACTCGTAAAAGATTTATCAGTCAATAGTACGACCGTCTCGTACTAACTTCAACAAAGAATTTTCTTAATCAATTTTTTAACGAACAAGCAATAAATGAATAACGCAAGTGATCAAAATAATAAAGAACGAAAATTAAATATACTTGAAATAGATAAGAACAACTTTCTAAAGTTTTCGACTTTTTTGAAGATTAATCTGATACTTGTTTACCACAAATTCCTAACACAAACCTTCCTTATTACGCTGCAAAAGTCACACGATATTTATTCATAATATGATATAATCCACTTAAACTTTAATTGGAGATAGATTTATAATTTCATTACAATTCTTATATTAGAGTCCAACTTGAATAAGGAGTGTTAATTATTTACACCATATCTTGATTTTGATTTTTAAACATTATTTTATAATTTTAATAATAGAAAATGTCAAAATTAAAAAGTAATATATATAATAAATATCTTAACATTTACTCTCCAAATAATGTCGTTCTTTTAAAACCAGACTAACTTGAAGTAAACAAAAGCGAGGTATAAAAATCCCATACAAATCTCCATGGAGGAGTGAGACGACGCTCCTCAGTGATCGGTGATATACTGATATTGCTCGTAGTGTCTTGGTATGGAATGTTTATAGTTCGCCAATCAATGTCATAAAAGGATTGGAACAGAAATCTGAATCGTTCATTTCATAGTAAGGACAAGAACATAAATGTCTTCCTGGTTGAATGTGATGGGTGCACCGTACGGGTGTCGGTTCGCTCTTTGTTCACACCGATAAGTCAGCCAGAAGGTAATGAGTGCGTTCACGTGGTGTATCCGACCGCTTCTTTCTTTTTTTTAAGTTTTTAGTTTTTGTTTCCAAACTTTTTTTCTGCTTTTGTAATGAAAACAAAATTTTGATTGATTATTAATATTAGTTGATAATAATTAAATATTAGATAAAATTTAAAAAAAATTATTTTTAATTAAATAAATTTATTTAATCTTTTATATAATATTTAGTAATAAATTATTAATAAAATTATATCATTTTAATAAAATAAATAATTTATAAATTAATATTTATTTAAAATATATTTTAATTATTAAATAAAATTTTATTTGAATATTTATATGTTTTAAGTTTAATTATATTTATTAATAATTATTAAAATTTAATTACATATAATTTAACTAAAAAATAAAATTATTCATAATTTTTATTAATAATTAATTTTAATTTATTAAATTTATAATCATAAATTAAATTATTCATAATTTTTATTAATAATTAAATAACATATATTTAAATAATAGTGACAAGAAGGAGTAGCCTAGTTGGTTAACTCCTTACTTAAGATCAAGGAGGTCTTGAGTTTGAGTCACCAAAACAGCCGGGAGTTTATAAGAAAACAGTCTCTGTATCTCTTAAGAGATGCGAGCATGACTGCGTACATCTTACCCTCCCTATACCCTGCTTAGGAGAAAATTTAGATATTATTGTGTTTTTTTATATTTAAATAATAGTAAATCAGATTAAAAAAACATAAACAGAAACGAAAATTATTTTTTATAATTTCTATAATTTTTAAAAATAGAAAGAAACAATTAAAAATTAAAATTAAAAATTCAAACAAAAACAACTTTTTTATTAAATTTAAAAACAAAAATAAAAACAGAAACATACGCCTATCATCTTTTTAATATAATCTCCAAGCCAAACATTTTACTCCTGTCCTGAAAGCTCCGCTTATTAAGTATATTATACTAAGGACGAACGGGATGGACGACCACGAAATCCATCCCGTCCGTCCGTTTCATCTCACGGTCAATATGTTATCTTCCTTCTTTCTTATGTCATCTGTCATTTTTCATTTGTCAGAGTTTTTTATTGTTTCACAACTCAACCCAAGACCCCTCTACCGCCAGTTTCTACTCTCTCATCCTCCTGTCTCAAACGATTCTCTCTCCCTTCTCTCTCAAACGATTTTCTTTCTCATTCTTTCAAACGCAAATCGTCAGACACCTCCCTAGCATTCTTTTGCATGTATATACTCACTTGCCTCTTATGAGCGAGTCAGAAGGTCAGTAACTACCACGATTGTCATCATCTCCGCCGCTCATCCGGTAACGACGCATCAACTTTTTATCACAAACACTTCTCCTGAGCTCATGATTTCGCCGGAATCGCTCTCCTCACTCTCATTTCTGTATGTTTTGTTAACAATAGTACTGAACTGTTTTTTTCTTTGGTTTTTACAACGTGTATTAGTATGCTAACAGTTATTTGATTTCTGTTGGTTTCAGGCGGAGCTGAGCATCAATTAAACTAATTTCCCTTTATCTTCATTTATTATTTGTTCCCAAGTTTTCTCTCTTTTGGCTTAATTTGCAGAAGGGTTGTAACATCCCCTCACTTATGGGAAGGGTATATTGGCAATTTGGAATGGTTAGAAATGTTTAAAGTGTATTGACAT
>JAOTAY010000002.1:25592777-25604744 GCA_025629805.1 Erythroxylum baracoense
CAAACCTGCTAAGTGTAGATCCAGATCTCAGAACAACTATCAGGTTAATATTGCAGAAAATCAGTACCAACATTTTGGTGAGAATTCTAATAATGTTGAAAGTTTATTTCTAGCAAGCAACTCTTTTGTGGAAGATGAAAATATCTGATATTTAGATTCTGATTATAGTAATCATATGTGTGGGAATAAGGAATTATTTTCTTCTTTAGATGAAAATGTTCAGTCAACTGTTAAATTAAGATGTTCCTATTTTGGGAAAAGGTCGAGTATCCATTAGGTTAAAGGATGGTTCTAAAAGTTTTATCTCTCATGTTTTCTATATTCCTGGTCTTCATCATAACTTACTACGCGTGGGTCAATTATCAGAGAAAGGTTATAAAATGCATATTTGTTATGATTTTTGCACCTTGATAGATAGGAGTGAAAGATTTATTGCAAAGGTAAATATTTCTTCTCACCATCTATTCCCACTAAAAATTCATCATGAAAAATTTGCTTGCTTGAATTCTGTGATACCTTATGCAAATTGGCTATAGCATATGCGTTTTGGACATTTTCATTTTTTTTGGGTTAAATTATCTATCAAGGAAAGAGCTTATGTCTAGCTTACCTGTTGTGAATATTCCTAACCATGTATGTGAGACATATGAGATGGGAAAAAAGCATAGGGATGTATTTCCAGTTAGAAAGTCCTATACAGCAAAGAAGCTACTAGAAATTATACATTCAGATCTATCTACTGTTGAATTTCCATCCAATGTAGGTAATAATTAATTTATTACTTTTATTAATGATTTTATTAGAAAGGCCAATGTGTATTTTCTAAAGCAGAATTCATAATCTTGTGATGCGTTTAAATCATTTAAAGCGTTTATGGAAAAGAAAAGTAGTTGCAAAATTAAAGCATTAAGAACAGATAGAGGTCAAGAGTAACTTGCATGCACAAAAGTCTTTGAGCGATATGAAATTCAACATCAATTGAACACCAGATACACGCCTCAATATAATGGAGTAGCAGAAAGGAAGAACATAACTATTATGAACATGGTAAGATGTATGTTAAGATCCAAACAATTGCCTAAATAATTTTAGGCAGAAGCTATTGCTTGTGCAGTCTATATTTTAAATAGGTATTCAACAAAAAGTTTTAATGACAAAACACCCGAGGAAGCTTGGAGTGAAAGGAAACCTTCCATTAGGCATCTCAAAGTTTTTGGGTGTATTGTTTATGCCCATGTACCAAATTAATTGAGGAAAAAGCTGGATGACAAAGGTGAGAAATGTATTTTTATAGGCTATAGTGCAAATTCAAAGGTCTATATATTATACAATCCAAATATGAAAAAAGTGATTATTAGCCATGATGTAACTTTTTATGTGGATGGATTATGTGATTGATATTCAACTTCCCAAAAAAGGCCTGTGGTAATTTCAGAAAGCTATGAAGAAGAAAATACTTGAGCAGATTCAGTATCTTAGCCAGAGACATCTAGTAGACCCCATAGATGTCGTCAGTTACCAGATAGATTGGAAGATTATATGATAGGTATTGATAATGATCTATTTGATGAAGAGATTATCAATTTTGCTTTATTTGCAAATTGTGAACCAGTTAATTATGAGGAGGCATCTAATGACTTAAAATGTAGGAAAGCCATGGATGAAGAAATATATGCAAATGAAAGGAATGACAGATGGGAATTAATAAATTTGGCCGCTGATAAAGAGACTATAGGAGTAAAGTGGGTGTACAGGACAAAGTACAAGCCTAATGGTGAGATTGATCAGTTTAAAGATAGATTGGTTGGCAAAGGATATAAGCAAAATTTAGATATTGATTACTTTGAAGTATTTGCTCTTGTTGCGAGATTGGATACTATTCGTATTATTATCTCTCTCTCAGCTTAAAATAACAGGAAAATTTATCAAATGGATATAAATTAGCTTTTATAAATGAAACTTTGGTAGAGAAAATATATGTTGAGCAACTTGCAGGGTATGAAATTAGAGGAAAAGAAAATAAAGTTTACAAGTTGAAGAAAGCAACGTATGGATTGAAGCAGGCACCAAAAGCATGGTAGAAAAGGATTGATTAATACTTGATGAAGCATGATTTTGAAATATGTCCTTTTAAGCATACTTTATATGTTAAATTTATTTAGCCTGGTAATATTTTAATTGTGTGTCTTTATGTTAATGATCTAATTTTTATTGGAAACAACTCAAAGATGATTGAAGAATTTAGGGAGGCTTTGGTAAAATCATTTGGCATGACAAACTTAGGTCTAATGTGTTATTTTTTTGGAATATAGGTAATTCAACAGAATGATGGAATTTTTATTTCCCAATAGAAGTATGCAATGATATTTGAAGAAATTTAAGATGGAGAATTCAAAACTAGCTCCCATACTAGTTGAAGAGAAATTGAAACAATTAAAAGAAGGAAAAGGGAGACCTATAAATTCAACTTACTATAAGAGTTTAATTGGAAGTATGAGATATTTAACTGCAACTAGACCAGATATAGTTTTTGGAGTTGGATTACTTAGCAGATTCATAGACGAGCATCGTACTTGTCATTTACAAGGAGTAAAGAGGATTTTTCGATATATCAAAGTTACTTTAAATGAAGGAATTTTTTATGCAAATTTCAATTATGTGAATCTTGTAAGTTATACAGATAGTGATTGGGATGGAGATATAGAAACAAGAAAAAGCACATCAAGGTATATTTTTCATCTTGGCACTGACACAATATCATGTTCTTCAAAGAAACAACCCGTGATTGCGTTATCTACAGCTGAAGCAGAATACATTGCAACAGCTAGTTGTGTTACATGGACAGTATGACTAAAATGCTTGAAGTACTACATCAAAAACAAGATGCTCCAATAGAATTATTATGTGAAAATAAGTTTGCAATAACACTGTGCAAAAATCCAATTTTTCATGGGTGACCCAAGAACATAGACATTTGGTTTCACAAAATTCGCGAGCTAGTAACTGAAAAGGAAGTAGTGATTAATTATTGTCACACTAAAAAACAAGTTGCAGATATTTTTACTAAACCACTGAAGTTAGAGTTGTTTTACAAACTGAAAAAATTGTTAAGAATGATAAATTTCTACCAACTTGATTCAAAGGGGCAATGTTAATAAATAAGTCAAGCTAGCTTTGCATGGAAGAAGATAGATACAAGCACTTCATTAAATAGTAGTTAAAAAGCAAGTGGAAGAGACCAGAAATATCTTATTTAATGGGTGCTGAAATCATCATGCAAGTTGAGAGAAGTAGCTGAAATTTTTGAAGCAAGTTGAGAGGAGATAACTTCTTCTTAACTTCTTCCTTAAGCTTTCATATGATTGGACCAAATTTTGGTCCAATAACATAGTTTCTTGTATAAGTAAAACTCTAGATTTTTATTGTTTTTTATTGCCTATAAAAGAGTGTAATGAAGCCTAATTTATTGTAGGTGTGTTTTGTGATTATATATAAACTCTACTACTCTTCTCTTCTCACCCTCTCTTTCGTATGTGTCAGTGTTGTGTCATTTTATATCAATATCATTTTTTGCTAAAATTTTCATTCTATTCCTTCATTTTTATCATTTATTTCTATGTTTTAACTATAAAACCTTTTTATTACGTAAGATTTCTACATTTTCCACTTTATCAATTAAATTTTGTGATTATATTAAGTCAAACTTACATTATTAGTTGGCATTTTTAATTATATCTTTATAGTTATTTAATATATGTAATATATTTTAATAATTATATTGTAGTGTTTTTGTAAGTTGTCTACCTTAGATAATATTTATACAAGTACCGGGATTCTAATTCTGTAAATTTTGTTGTAACAAATAATCAACAGAATCAATATATAATATGTTTGATTCACGTCTTGTAATACACAATTTGTTACATTATTATTATTTCTTTAGTTCTTTTCTCCAACTTAACTATTTTTCTCTAACCAAAGTGAAATTATGCATATTGCAATTTTTTTATCTGGTCATATCTTTAGCAATTTTGTTAAAATCAAAGGTCGCGTCACTGAAAGCAATAGTAGCCTTTTCTACATAAGCAAAGGACGAAAACAATATTTATATAAGTCTAATAAGCAGACATAATTCATAGACCATATGTAGTTCAAAAGAATCTATTGAAATTGCAAAGCTTAAAGCGCATTTGATATTGTTTACAAATTTGCATAGAATGGTAATAGTAGTTTAACAAAAGAGTGTGAAGAGTCAGGAAGCCACATTTTGGAACATCCGTTAAGTTGCTGGGGAAACATCAAATGCCAAGCCGTTGGGAAATGGAGGAAATAAATTCCTCCATCTGTTTCCATTGTATCCGCCATAAATAGGGGCACTTTTATACTTTCGTTTCTACTTACCTTTTAGGTCCTCCAATGAATTAAAACAAAAAAAAAAGAATGTGAAGAGGGTTCACATTGGACAATTCTAGCCCAAGATGCCCAAGAATAATTGATCTAAACCTCGTAATTATATTCGGAAATAGTTAAAGCATTAAATGAATAGTGGTTGTGAGTTATTGCCGCATCAAATTTTTTGACAGATATGACAGGTCGTCATTAAATGAATAGTAGTTGTGAGTTATTGCTGCTTCAAATTTTTTGACAGATAAGAAAGGTTGTTGGGGTTTGGAAAATGTTATAATTTCACTTATTAGCATTGAAACAACAGTAAACATGGCAGGCTTGTCAAAAGGGATCTTCTTGAATACACAATAATCCAATGTTAATTAGCCGCGAAAATCCCTTTGGACACCCACTATATCTATATAAATCACTTAGCAAATGGTCCACCAACTTAAATTCATTTCCTTCATTCCATAATTTCCATGCCTGCAACTTCAAATTAGACACGTAAATATATCTAAGTTATGTATCCCATATATATATATATATGTTTGATGTATTCTAGGACTAGGAGCATGCTTTGATTTGTGAAACCCAACATTCCTTCTTCCTATTATGATCTCTAAATGAGAACTCCAAAGCTAAAAACATCTGATTTGGTGGAGTACCAACCCTCCATTGCTACTCAGGTGCATATATCTACTAGTTAACAAAAAATTATGAATGAATAGATATCATATATGCAAATTACAAACTTTAAAGAATGAATTAATTATAACGCTCGTTGTCATCTGTCTGCACGAGACTATCCAGTAACTAATATTTTAAAGCTTGGAACATGCCGACTAGGGTACACTAGGTTTTCCTTGATAATATGTCCAATTGTGACTTTTAGAATGCCACTTAGACCATGCTGTAAATTATACTCTATGTCTATATATATATATGAAAATAAATTCATCCAAGAGCATATCGGGAAGGATTGATCTAAAACATATCATTTGAAATAATTTAATATTATATTTTTGTTAATAAAAAAGTAAGAATGTAGTTAAAATTTCAATTTTATAATAATTGTATTTTATTACTCTAATTTTGTCATTTTAAAAAGAAAAATTAAGAATCTTTGTCTACTATGTTTCCTTTTGGTAAGTGAAGAAATGTTAAGAGTCTTCTTTCAGCATCATTTGTTAATCATAAAACCAATCATCATATCTAAATATGTGAGCCCACCCTAATAAAATTCAAGGGAGTTATATGTTGTATTAATGTTAATAAGATGTCATTAAACCTGTACTTTAAAATAAAGTTTTGCATTAATTGTTTATTTTCATAACTGAGAAGTTAATTGCATAATCAAGAGTTTTCTTTTCATGCTATTAACATTTAAATGGTATTAATGTTAATAAGATTTTATTTATTTTTTGGTTTTCCTTTCGTTTAAGACAAAAGAAAAATCAGGACTTTTCATTCATTATTTTTTATTAATATACGTATAAATAGACTTGCTTAAACTTTCTATAGTTTGGCAAAAGAGTTTTTGAATTTGGATGTCATTCTTGAACAAAGAAGAGATATGAAGATTGATAATTAATAATACTGAAGTTATATTCAAGTATTGTTTCTAAGGTGGATTTTAAAATTTTGTCATTTATATGATATTAAAAAAAAGGTAATGAGTTTCTTACTTTTAATTATTAAAGTTATATTCACAAAAAAAGAAGTTTTAAATGACTAGTTAAAACTTGTGTTAACTACATTGTGCATGCAGGTTTCAAATGTATAGCAAACTCCTGAGAGAAAAGAAATAGTTACGGAAGCAACATGTGCGCGTTCTATGTTCTAACAGTGTTGGCTACGCCTTTACTTCCTCCAAATACCCTTTCCGTTCCATAAGTCAAAGATTTGTGGATTCATACTATTTTCCTGTAAAATGTTGCTAGCCTTTAGATCCATATGAATGATTCTAAGCCTAGAATCTTCATGAAGATAAAGCATTCCCTTGGCAATTCCAATTATGATATTAAGGCTTATGTTCTAACTTATTTGGCATTGTTTCTCGCTGTCTAAAATCAGATCATTTATACATTAATGTTATTCATCAACATTTTAAGGAGAAGGTTGCAACAATAAGATGCTAGAAGATTAAAATCATATTGGGTTAAGTAAACATTGTAAGAAAACTGATCAAAAAGGAAAGCATCTAGGCTCATGTTGTTAGGCATAAATTCATACATAAGCAATTTTTCTTCTCCGTCAACACAAAAGCTGAAAAGTGTCACCTGATTTTTCTGTTGAAGTTTCATTATCAAGATTACCTTATTAATGAAGGGCTCCTCACCTGTTCAGAGCAAATTGAAAGTCTATTAACTGCAACTTCCTTACTATCACTTAGTATTACCTTGACACGTGGAAGAAACAAAATGGTAAGAGTAATATTTTCTCTATTGTATTCCAGAACTAACAATTTACATACGTATGGGCTGTTTGATTCAAAGAATGGAATAGATAAGGAATATAATAGTTATTCTTAAGAATAGAAAAAATGAAGAATAGAATAGAATGAATATTACTTTATTTGGTTCAAGGAATGGAATAGATAAGGAATTTCTATATCAGTATTTGGTTTGAAAATATAAACTTGGAATGACAAAGGAATAACTAACAAAAAGACCAAAATATCCTTTATTATTATTATTATTATTATTATATTTATTTTATTATTATTAAATTCCTTATTATTATATATTTTGTTAATTTTATTAATTTGTATTTTTATTATTAACAATATTTTTATTATTATTAGATTTATTATTTTTATTAATATTAATTATTATTATTATTAATTTTTTACTTATTATTATTAATTTTATTAATTATTATTATTAAATTCCTTAATTATATTTATTATTATTATTATTATTGAATTCCTTATTATTATTAATTTTCTTCTTATTATTATGAAATATATTCTTAATATTATTAAATTTATTATTCTTATTATTATTACTTATTATTATTATTATTATTAATTTTCTTCTTATTATTATGAAATTTATTCTTGATATTATTAAATTTGTTATTCTTATTCTTATTATTATTACTTATTATTATGATTATTATTAATTTTCTACTAACAACTATTATTATTATTATTAATTTTATTTATATTATTATTATTAATTTTATTTATTATTATTATTAAATTTCTTCTTATTATTAATTTTCTTCTTATTATAACTAAAATTATTATTCTTATTAATATTAATTATTATTATTATTAATTTTCTACTAACAACTATTATTGTTATTTATTTAATTTATATTATTATTATTATTATTATTATTATTATTATTGAGAGGTATAAGTTGTCCAAAAGAAAGAGAGTTGTGTTTGAGGTATTCCAGTTGCGTGGAATAGGTAAAGAGAGGGGAGTTGTCTTTGGCTATTCCTTAACCTAAGAAATAGGTAATCTTTAGGAATGTTATTCCTTGGGTCATAAAATAAACCAAACAAAGGAAAGAAATAGGTAATATTTAGGAATGTTATTCCTTGGGTCATAAAATAAATCAAACAAAGGAATAAGTAATACGTAGGAATAAAAGGGTAATCGAATTTTTATTACCTTAACCAAATAGCCCATTAGGTCTTTAACTCCGGATGTCCCCTCTTTATCTATTACGCTGCGTATGATTGATGTCTTCGTTAGTGGAGACAGATAACAAAACACAAAAATCTTGTGTTCAGCAGTGTTTAGTTGCTGACACTGCCCATTTTTGTTCCGTTTCCAGTTCACAAAAACACAATTTTTTTGTTCCTTTCAAAACTGTGGCATAACTTTCTTGTGCCTGTCACAGAAACAAAACACGCGGGCTATTGGACAAAATACCTTCATATTATTACTATAAATAGCAAAAAAGGCATTCTTAATAAAATATAAGGCTTGAATGTATCTTTAACCTATTATGTAATTAATTCCATAAATGCTTAGATGTTTTATTAAATTATTATGTACTAGAATTTCTAACTTGTAAGATTTTTTTATTCAATAACTTATTTTATTAAATTTTTAGGTTTCTCATTTCATTAAATATTTAAGTTCTTTATTTTATTTCATCGTAATTAAAAAATAAAAATACAATTAAAAAATATTGATACAATTATAAAAAATATTTAGGTAATTCATTTTATTGTTAACTTATACGAAATTTTTGCTATTCAATAGCTTATTTCGTAAATTTTTAGGTTTTTCATTTTTTTAATTCATTATTTATAAATACAATTAAAAAATACTAATACAAATCATTCGTTTTAAAATAATCATTGAATTACATATTTCCAATCATATTATACTGTAGGGGTACTTTGGTCATTGACATTATTTTCTATGTTCTGTCAACTGCAACCAAACACATTTTTGTCCTCGAGACACGCAGTTTTATATGTTTTGTCCATTACAACCAAACACCTCACTGTCTTCAATTTTTGTTATATTTTTGTTCCAAAATTTTGTTTTGTTCCATCTTAGTATATAAACTACAGTAATCATACGCAGTGTTAGAGAATAATAAAATGAAGGTCCATAGTAAAGATGGCAAAATCGTGCGTCATACCTGGCTCGCCTTCTGGCTGCCTAAACTTGGTCGGCCCAACAACTATTGTAAAAATGACTTCGTTTTACATATAATAATGTGTTTTTCTATTTTAAAGAAATAAAACCAAAAAATTAGGTAGAGTTCAAGCTCGGACTAGGCCGAGATGGGCTCGAGCTCACCGGCTGCCTCGACCAGACAGAGCCTCGGGCTATTGCCATCCCCACTCCATATATGTTTGATTCTGTATCTGCATGTACCGTATCCTTTTCTTTTTCATTATTTGACGGAATTAAAGGATAATTTTTGCTTTTCAAAATTCTTATCAAACATGAACTACAGTTTGTTTTCCATCATACATGCACATTGAATCAAACTCAGAAATATATGACCTAAAAAACCCGACAAATGGCAAACTTAAAACTCCTCAACTCTAATGGCGTCGCAAGGCATCTCATAGGCATCTTTAGGCCTCGATATCTTGACACCAGCAGCGAAGCAGATCTTATCAGACTTGTGGCTCCCGACGCCTATGCTCGTCATTTTAACCCACACGAGTACTTTAGTCTTCATTCCTTCAATCCCACTCATCTTTCCTTTTGTCACTGTGCACTTGACGCGAGTCGCGTACCTTACGATGGATGAGTCCTTGAGGCACACTTCACATGCCGACGGAAAGAAGACGATTAACTTGCCGTTGGCTTCGTCGAATTCGTAGCACTTTATGTTCTGTGGGAACAACCCAGTTGGCAGGTTGTACTCTCTGAGAAGTTCTGGTAACGATTTTAATGGCTTCCCTGAACCAAAAACATGAAGGACTCAGCTTTCCTTCTTGTGTGATCTTGTTTAAATCTCAGGACAAAAATAGTATCATACCTTTCAACTTGTTCAAGACGCATCTAGCCTTCTCTTCTACAGTGCCGGAGAGTGACTGTAATTGTTTTGCACACAGTTCATTGTTAGTAAAAAAGAAAAAAAACCAGAAAAGTTATAACTTTAGAAATAGCTTCTTTCTACTTTGATTTAATTAGAAATCACTTTTTTTTTATCAGTAGTGTTTTCCATTTGGGATTCTATGTCCTGGTTTTGACCCTGAAGTTGAGAATCCAAAAATCCACTACATGATACTATTTGACAAAACCAGCTAAACTGAGAGGTCAAATAACATTCAATGCAAGTGCTTGAGAATGAAACATAAACAGCTTTTCACATAAAATGCAGGCAGAAAAATAAGAGGGTAGAGAGAGAGAGAGAGAGAGAGTTGAAGATATCGAGGGGTCATGGGTGACGGTGAACTCTTGTTTGACTTTCTTGGATATCTTTTGTCAAAGACAGAGTACACCTCTTCCAGAAGAAAAATTCCCTCCCTCGCACTCTCTCTCTCTCACACACTGCTGTTACTAAGAGAATCAACAACCACCGCTAGTAGTGAATAGTGGAACAAAATATTTTTTAGGATGTCAAGAGTGAGTAGGAATCTAACATTGAAAGGTGTTATACTATGAACAAAATTGTTAGTTGAGCTCATCGGGTTTTGTCTATATATTTTTTGTCTGTGTATATTATCGACAAGGTTTAATCCCAAAAAGACATCATCTTCTCTTTACCTTCCAAAACTCTCTCTTGCGACTCTCTCCCTCTCTCAATCGTCCCAACCTCTAACAAATTGATATCAGAGCAACCATCATCGTTGGTAATCGCTTCTGTGTTTTAGTCTGCCGTTCGTTGTCTACCATCGCCAGCATCGTCTGTTCTTGCCATCCTCTACTGTTGGGATCGTTACTCCTCTATCGTGTTTTGCAGTCGTCAGCTGCCAGTGTCGTCCGTCCAGTCCTTCACCTTCTCTTCTCTGCCGTCGTTCTTCCAATCCTTCATCTTCTCTTCTTTACCGTCATCCATCCAGTCCTTCATCTTCTCTTCTCTGCCGTCATCCATCCGATTTTTAGCATTTCTGGAATTTTTCGTTTTGATCCTTGAAGTTTCAAAAAATACACATTAGCCCCTATATTTTCTGGTATTTTTTGTTTGACCCTAAATTTTCAAAAATTTGTTAATTGGGTATTGTAAGAAGTTTGATGGATATGTCGGGTAAGTTTGATATTGAGAAGTATGATGGGAAGTGTAGTTTTGCATTTTGGCGAGTGCGTATGGCAGCAATTTTATCGAGTCAAGGCATTAAGTAAGCTATCTTTGGGCGAGATAAATTGTTTGATGCGGTAACGGATAAGAAGTGGAGAGATATGGATGATAAGGCGCTCTCCATTATCCATTTGTGTTTAAGCAATTCGACGTTACAAGAAGTTTTGTCGGAGAAAACTGCTAAGGGTTTGTGGTAAAAATTAGAGGACATCTACATGAAGAAGTCTCTCACGAATCAATTGCGGTTGAAGTTGCGCCTCTACACCCTTCGCATGATTGAAGGTACATCATTTTCTGAGCACATTTTGGAATTTGCATCTATTTTGAATGATTTAGATAAAATTGGTGCTAAGGTAGAGTATGAGGATCAAGCCCTTTTGTTATTGTGCTCATTACTAGCATCTTATAAGGCGTTTAGAGATATGTTGATTTATAGTAAAGACAAATTTTCATTTGAGGATGTTAAGAGCAATTTACAAGCCAAGTTGCATATTGATAATGAGATGAACAATATTGAGAAAGGCAATCAAGGTGTTGGTTTGGTTGTGGATGGGGGTAGGCCAAAGGATCGAAATCTGACTGATGTAAGAAGAAGGGATACATTAAGTCCGATTGTTTCAAGCTAAAAAATAAACAAAAGGCAGATACGAAAGGTACTTCTTCGAAGGAGGCCAATGTGGCCGAATGTGACACGCTTGATACTCTTTGTGCAGTAGACACCAATGTTGATGCAAAACATTGTTAGGTGATGGATATGTGGTGATGCTGTTGTCTGCAACCAAATATAAAAGAAATCACTTCCGTTAAAACAAATTAATGTAGTAGCGGTAAGCGGATATCGTTCCCACG